>CM055972.1:20495000-21047500 GCA_029531755.1 Holothuria leucospilota | reverse complement strand
CAACCTGAATTTGCCCTCCCACCCTCCTTGGTAAGAACCGGCTAGCCGACTGACATAGGAAACATTTTGTCAGATTTCTTGTTACGCTACCAGCGAAGAGATGGCCTTGTCCTAAGACTTTTCCGTGGGCGCCTAAGCATGCACAGCGGCATGTATAACTATTCTTCCTTACATTTACTAAACTTCTGAAATGAAACATCTTCAGTGCATCTATTTCGTTTCTCTTCCAGTGTGGCAAATGCTCGAATTTAACGAACCAGACGTGGGCAAAGAAAACGCAAAGTTCAAGTGTCGCGTGTTGTGCTCCGATCAATAGTCACAATTTTAAATTTCTTACAAACCGGTACCATAAGCAAAACTTATTGTTCGTTCATGTCAAAACAAGTTTATTTTACCGTATTTTCGCAGGCTAACGTTGACGTCTGATTGCTTATAAGAGGTGGAAAAATTGGTTACTTCACTTTTAATTGCGAAAAGAAGCTTTTTACTTGATTTGTGCTAGGAGCAAACCACTTGTGACTTGACTTGTGAAAATTCGTGACTTGATATGACTTGAGTTATGACTTGACTTGACTTCTGACTGTATCAAAAGACTTACGACTTGACGTGGACTTGCAGAAAATGACTTGTGACTTGACAGGGACTTGCTTAAAATGGCATCCTTCCATCCCTCAATCCTCAATCAGGGAGGTAGTATTAGCCAACTCCCTGCCTCAGTCAAGCAAATGGCATTAACAGGTGATTAGGAGGACTCGAATTCAACTTTTTGATAGATTGCGTTCTCTTACAATAAAACGTTGGCATTTCCAATCACACATACCTTTCGGAGAATGTTAAAGTTACAATTCATCCATAACCACATTTAAAGTGTACCTAATGTCTATAATTACAAATTAAAAAATATTTTAGAGACTGGAAAATAAACCTCATGCATCCAACTCCTGTTTTCATAGCTTGTTCCTTTGCTGAGATATTAAATGTTAAAATTTCCCCGCTTAATTTGAAAAAGTCGATTGCGCAATAGTTTCTGATGTCCTTCTTGTACAACTCAAATTACCTGCTTTTGTTTCTTTTTGAAATGAAAATTATACATCACTCTGAGAAACGTCCTGTTGTCTTGTATAGCATATTGTACAGACAGGACTTGTGTAGTCTAGTCCCACTATGAGAAAGTGATCACATTTTGGCACAAGGTGCTTGTGGCTTTCGCAATAACAAAGACAATGTGATTAGTACAAGAATGAAATCACAAATGTATTGCGCAATCTACCATTTTACATTGAGCGAATAAACTTCAACATGTTATATCTCAGCTTAGAAATATTCTGCGTTTCAAGCTTTGTAACATATATTCTTGACAATAAAGGGTTTAGGTACACTTTAAGTTACAGCTCATAGCCGGGGGAAAGTTCAATGGAATTTTCTGTTAAACATAGACTGAAAATTTACATTCTTGGTCAACAACTATTGGTTTGTTTTAAAGTGCCGTTAGCCAAGTTAAATAAATGAGACTTCCTTAAACCTACCTTAAACTATTTTGATTTCCAACGTGATTAAGAGGATCGTACACAATTGCGTTAGGGCTAGTCTTTAAAGTGGACCTAAAGTCTACAATTAGAAGAATATATATTTTAGACGTTGGAAAATGAATTCCAATCATTCAACTCCCATTTTCATAGCTTACTCGGTTGCCGAGATATAAAATATTGAAATTTATTCACTTAATTTGAAATGGTCGATTGCGCAATAATTTGTGATGCCCTTCTTGTACAACTCACATTACCTGCTTTTGTTTCCTTTTGAAATTAAGATGTTTATATGACCTTGGAACATTTATCGTTCCCTTGCATATGTTGTTCGGAGAGGGCTTATATAGCCAAGTCACCCTATAACATTTAGTCAGTGATGACATTTTGGCACAAGTTTTGTGCAGTGGCTTTTTGAAAAAAAAAAGAAAAACAAAGGTTGTAATTTGAGTAGTACAAGAGTGACATCACAAATTATTGCACAATCTATCATTTTAAATTGAGTGAATAAGCTTCAATATTTTATATCTCAGCTCAGGAATGTCCTGTGAAGATGGGAGTTGGACTATCTAGATGCATTTTTCACGCTTTTTAACATGTATTTTTGAAATTTTAGACTTTAGGTACACTTTAAATAGTATTTAAAAAGAAACGATGAATTACCTCGTACACGAAGAAGCAGAGGTAGTACATAGTCCCAGAAAATGCAATAGTATTCACGAAGATTACTTTTGTTGGAGAAATTGATATCTAATTCTTTGTAACTCTTTGAGTCAGATGAGAATTTTGGCCACTTTCCGATGTTCTTGGGTAATAAGGCTGGACGATTTGGGTCTCTATGGAAAGGTTTAAATAGAGCACACATTAATTGCTTTCGTCCGGTTACATCACAAAAATTATTCCTGCATGAAAATATGTTTTACGCTACTTTAGGATAAACGCATCAGACATCACAGATTTTGTAGATGATCTTCTAGCAAAAGCAAGAAAGTTCAAAGAGCAATACTGCATGGCATCCACGGGTGATTAACGCTTCTCTTACGAGGGACAATTTTAAAGATCATAATCCACTCGTGGGCCAACGGCACCATAGAAGTAGTGCAGTATGCACCCGAGACACCTTTTTGAAAAAGTGTAAAAGAGGCGTGTGGCTGAGGAGTGAGAAGAGAAGAAAAAAAAAAGCGACACCACTTAATACAGCCTTTTTATTGCGTCATGCCCTGTGTTGTTGCTGGTATAGTACACAAAGGCTACATTGGGTTTCCCCTCATTACAAACGTAATTGCATGTTTGTACATGTTTATCTAACACAACCAAGCTGCAGTTGAGGTCGCAAATAGTCCATTGCTGGATCTAAATCGATGGAATTTTTTTCTCCGATAGGTGAATCTTTGTTCAAGTGTTGATGTAAAGACGAGCAAGAAAGAAATCTTTTTTAATTATTGTTTTTACTGTAGGATAATCAAGAATAAATTTTCAGTATTTCGACATTACAAATCTGTAATCGCATCCGTTTTTATATTCATGTTTTTACACCCGCTGTGAGGAATTGCCTACAGATATTGTACATCCACGGTTCAAATCTAAGGCCAGGGGATTGAAGTAAACGTTTTGAAATATTTCATTGAGAAGAACTCATTTAAAGGTAAAAACTCAACTTTCTCATGATACTATTTTCCTACGAAAAACTTGTTCGTAAACAAGCAGATGTCATGAATTAACTGAGTGTTTTTTTTTTCTCGTTTACCATATAAATGTCGCTTTGTATAGTCGCTTCTTGTCACCTTTAAATCATTGTCGACACAGGTACCGTAATAAATGACGACAGGAAAAGTGAGTTTCCCTTTCTTGTCTATCTTTACATTTTTGTTTCATTAATTAATTAATTAATTAATTAATTAATTAATTAATTAATTAATTAATTAATTAATTAATTAATTAATTAATTAATTAATTAATTAATTAATTAAATTAATTAATTAATTAATTAATTAATTAATTAATTAATTAATTAATTAATTAATTAATTAATTAATTAATTAATTAATTAATTAATTAATTAATTAATTAATTAATTAATTAATTAATTAATTAATTAATTAATTAATTAATTAATTAATTGGTCCAATTATTTACAAAGTTGTTTGTACAAGGAAGTGCCAGAGATCCAGCCCTACATATATAGTTCCCCGATTCAAGTTCATAAGGCTCTCAAGCAAATCTATCCGCCCTTTTATAATTTCACCTCAAATTATTACCTTAGTGAATGAATATTTACCGTACAGTGTCACCTCACTTCATGGACGCATCCCCATATGATATACCGTTATGTTCTTCTTGCTACACTGAAACACGGTATGCGTGAAGTATAACATGTGTGTGCTTTACATTGCAGTCTTACCGTACAGCAAAAATTCCTGATGTTACTTTTATGACTGAGACAATGAATAAAGCCAAATGCTATCAGACCATAGGAAGACAGAGCGGACTCTTGCGGATTAAATACGTCCATGCAGGGCCAATGGTCAAATGTGTTCTTTGCGTTGACGTTACGGGTCTACACTGCCTTATGCCTCGCGCAAACATCCTCTTATATACACCGACGAACGCTCCCCTGCTCCGGCGCTCCATGCGTTGCCCAACAGCTCCGGCGCACCACCAGTTATGCTCCCCTGCTGTCGATTGCCCATAATACGCATGCGTATCTGCTCTACGTGCCTTTTATGCATCTCCTCTCTACCCCTAGTGTTATCGCGCACTCTCGTGTTCGAAGTACTCCACTGCGTATGCGCCTCTGTCCCGTGTGCTTCATGACGCATGCTCATCCGCTCCGATGCTCGACTGCCCGTGACCATCTGCTCCAAACGAGTGGGGTACATTTATGTCGATGGAGACTCATGTTTCTCATAATTTACAGCAGACCTTTTTGATTGCAGCATTCCAACATGTCTCATCTTTGTCATATCTGTCACTTGCCTTTTACGCGAGGCTGCAATCTCCTTTGGCACATAGATCCGGTCCACAAATACGGTTATGGAGACCTCGAGATGAACGATGAAACTCTGATAGCAAAGCGAACTCTATTGTCTTCAGACGAGGGTTCACACGACGTTATCTCGGAGAGTGACACTAACGACAGTACATCAGAGCCTCTAGAGGAAGACACCATGAAAATTTGTAGACATAGAAGAAAGAGAAACTCTGTTTTCGTGTGGTCATTTACTACCCGTGTGTCGATTATGATTTAACGGTGACAGGAAACGACCATACAAAAGCGACATTTACAGGGTAAACGAGGAAGGAAACACTCAGTTAATTCATGAATGACATCTGCTTGTTTACAAATTTTTTCTAGAAAAACAGTATAAATGAATCCTTTTCAGTGAGATATTTCGAAAAGTTTACTTCAATCCCCTCGCCTTAGATTTGCTCGGTAGATATACAATACCTGTACACAACTCCTCACAGCGGGTGTAAAAACATCAATATGAAAACGAATGCGATTACAGATTTGTAATATCGAAATACAGACAAAAGGCTGTACTAAGTGGTGTCGCTTTTTTCTTCTCTTCTCACTCCTCAGCCACACTCCTCTTCAACACTCCTAAAAAGTTGTCTCAGGTGCATATACTACACTCCTCCCAGATCACAAGCTTTCCTTACATGGTGCGTGCTCTTTAACTGTCACAAGGGTGTTTGTGGATTTGTAGTATATTTACCTTAACTTTCAAGAATGGGTGGGTATATACTTGCATTAAACTGCTTCCTAAACAAACAAAAACGTTACTCTCTCTCTCTTAGCATGTTTTTCGCTGAGTAATGCAACGTGATTTTCCCAGCGCAGATTATGATTGAAAAATGGGAAAATGACAAAAGGTAAAGGGCACCCATCATATCCCAGAGAAATAAAGAACAATTGACCCAGATAAAAGTGTAAACAGAAGTAGAAAATAACCTTTAGGAACCTGAAGAAACCAGCCTAGGTGTCACGTACTAACTCAATTACCCTATCTGACCTTGAACTGCGGCTTTTCTTGGGAAGCCGACAACCGGAATATTTGATCAGAAGTGGTCGATCCTTTTTCATGAGCGTATTTTCAATGAATATTTAAGAAGAGTTCCCTTTCAGATCGCCGTATTTTGCTAATGGCTTTGAGCTGCTAAATATTTCACACAAGTGTTTTGATTCACCAGCAATATTGAGGTTACGTCGATATACGTTTTGAAGGCCTGTACCATTGTAGTACTTTGCCATTGTAGAGGTGTCTGACATTGTGATCATTGGAGATGGTACAGCTGCCCATATGTAGCATGGTCTAGAGTTAACGTAAGATATAAGGCTTAAGTCAAACGTTAGACCTCCCCAGGCCCGTAGCCAGACAAGGTGCTGGAGGGGGGGGGGGAAACTTCTAGGGGGGCGAAAAATTTTTCAGAGGGGGCGAAACATACTAAAATGCATTACGGCAATGCTAATTTTTGACCTTCGGGGGGCGAAAAATTTTTCAAGGGGGCTTCGTCCCCCCTGCCCCCCCTTGACTACGGGCCTGGACCTCCCTCCAACACAGTGTAACTTTTTACGCTGTGTTAAACTTTTAATTGTTTCTTTCGACTGACGAAATGAGTAATACTGAAGCGGCCTCTCTGTGAATAAGATATGACATTTCAATGCTGTACGAACCTAATAACTTTTGCAATAATGAAACAGTCCATACTTATCACGGAACACCAGTTCATGGGCGCTGCACGTACAAGTAATTTCTATATGTATCCTACTTACCATTTTTTTTTTTTTTGATATTTCACGTAAAGAGGCGATGTTTAATAGGGCCACTAGTATTATTCTATATACTGGACTCTACGTTTCCTACAAAGTAAAATGCATTTTGGCACCCTGTCGCTATGTATAAAGAAGGCACAATATCGCTGTGCTACCAATAGTAACGTTGTACCTTTGTCTAAAACGAGGCTATGTGACATTGAACAAACCTAAGTTGTATACCTCAGTACGAAACTCCATGAGAATATCTTCGCGGGTACTGTGTTAGTTCCGATAGATTCAGCACTGTCAGGTCATAGCATTAACTCTTCCAACTGAGTGGTTTTAAAATTTAAAAAAGTGCATCCCGTTGTCATGAATTAGAAGAAAATTGCGAACATTCCTCAGCATATGCTATCTCTGACGCTCTTCGAGCGCACTTTTCGTGTTTGTTCGTTAATTACTGCTCCATGCACAGTAGATAAAAAGACATATGGCCACGCTGTGATACTACGGGTTCCTTTAGTAAGTTGCACATTAAATGAATTCGTCCTTCTATTGCCTACAAATTGGTTCTTACCCCAGAACTTCTCGGTCTTGCACATACATAGTCCCATAGCTTGGTCTTTCCCCCCAACCAAGACCCATAACTAGGTGAAAGCTTTGTGCGTCCTCAATTTCTGCCCCGAAGTTGGCATGAGAGTGGATGACCTTCAAAACGACCCTTCGTAATAAAAGCATTTCTTCCCCTGCCCCGACACCATGCACGAGGTAAAACGCATTGTTCACCTTGTCAATTAGTGTAACCCAGATGCAGAATCCCTATACTACTGCTGGTAACTTCGTAGCTTTGCTTGAACGACAGTTCACACAACTAGCGTTTCACCCTAAACCAGGAGGTTCCCAAACCCGCTGTTTACACAGCACACTGGGCGTTACAACCGATAATGTAGTAAGCCTACCGAAACACACATCTGCATACATAATATAGAGTTAGAGTTAGATGAGGTTTTACGGCTCAGTTTCTAACCAAATGGTTTAAGTCGGGCCGGCCACGGACTTTTTTCCAGTTGCGGCTCACTGGCTTGTTTTCCCTACTCCATTGCTTATGCTGAGCACCAAGTACAATGGCAGTAGGTTCCATTTTTTAAGTCTTTGGTATGACCAGGCCAGGAGTCGAAATAACTACGTATACGTATATACGCACGTGCGCAAGTGCGGGCCATGTCCGAACATACGTTCATGAATACATACTACGAATTTACGCACATACGTGCATACATGCATACGTATAATTTATGAACACACACACGTGCGAGCAATTTGAATTTAAAGCAAAGAATGCGCGTTAAAATATTGTTATTATCGCTTAATTTTTACTGCATTACATTATTAGCACATAGAAACAGGCGCATTACTCATTATCGATAAATTTTTCCAACGTTATCGGTATATGGTTCAACGTTATCACGATTGATGTGGCTAAATTATCCCGTTTGACATAAACGGTACATTTTATTGTATTAAAATTGTTATAACTTTAAAGTTTTAATGTATGCATGATAGTCTCTTACGAAATCCCAACCCTACACAAATACTAACACACATAAGCCTACATATAGGCAGTAAACGTTTTATTTATGAGAGCCAAGATGCCTTTGTAATTTTGTTATGCTGTACATCATACAGAACCATTGCTCATCTATTTTAGCAAAAACGAAAATGTGCCTACTCTGACCTAGAATTGCTGTTATCCTTCAGTTTGTATAGGGCTTTAGATTTTCGGATCATCTTTTCGGGGTTGCAGTTAACACATTACAAATTTTGTCTAAAATATTTTAGCTTAAATAATGTAGTGTTTTTTAATCTAATTTGAATTCATGAAAACGTAGGTGGAAACTATAAGGCAAATGAAGACAAAAGCTTTCTTGAATTATAGTAGGTCATAGAATGCGTGTCTCGCATACCCCCCCCCCCCCCACAACAAAACTATTAGCAAACGGACCATTGTACACTGTTACGGACTTTAAAAGAAACCGGGCATACGACCTTCACTAGTCCTATCTACAAAATGCGATAGGAAGCACGCATCTTGTTACTTTAAAAAAGCCATGCTATGGATATGCATATATTAGAATTTTTACGATAAATATGAATTAGTATAGGAACTTTGAAATAACTTTCAAATTTTAATATCTCCAAAATATTTCCGAAAGTAAAATGAATGTGCAGACTACGTCAAAACAGACTTTGAGAACTCAATCTTTAAAAGAAGTTCTTGACAAAACTAATCCTCTAAAGGCAAAAAAACTGAAAAAGGGTTGCAAAATCTTACCAAAGGGCTGGGGTCTGCACCCTTCTAAAGTTGGGGTTAAGCAATTTTTTGAGCAGACTTGATGGAGAAAACCTAATCCATTTGGTCTCTAGCGAGGGTTCAGTTCTGGTTGTCTGGACGAAGACAGTCCCTCCAAAAATGGATATTTATATCAGCCTACACATAACGTAATTGTACAGGTGTTCAAAGAACACAAACACAAACACAAAATCAATATTTTTAAACTAGTCGTATTTACTACTTATTGTTAAAGACGTCTGAAAGATTACTGAAAGGGATGTGCTAATTTAATTTTGACACTTACCCTGACTTAGCAAAATTTGTCCACATTCGCATGACATAGAAAGAGACCTTCACCTCTTCGTATGAGGGTATGGAAAACAGATTATCTTGGAAAGGCACACCAAAAATAAACTGGAGATCATCAAAATGCGTAACATCCCCAGTGGAAAAATTCCAAATTGATCTTGTGGGTACTTGTGTCAGGTAGTACATGAACACATTGCTTCCAGCACCTTGCACTCGTATCGCAAAGTCTGTCATGCGACACGTTGATCTGGCATCACCAACTGCATCAGCGAGAGCATCGAAATAGTTGCCTTCTTTTACAATACTGTCAGAGTAAATAGCTCCCAGTAAAGCAGCAGTTACAGAATCATTGATTCCTGCTGACAGAACAGAGAAAGCTGCTTTGTCGACGAAAGGTTTCTCCGTTGGAAAATTGAAAAGGGAGTAGGCTAAGAAAATACCAACGTCTCGAGTGGTTCCCAGTAGCACATCGACATCGTTGTAGAGTCCATCTTCCAGAAGGTCTGAAATATTTTTGGGGAAGAATACACCGTCCACAACTGGATCGAAGAGACGTTCCGTGGGGTAAACAAACTGTAGCTAGATTACGAATGAATGGAATGCACATTTCATTGCATATTTCATCAAAGAATTAGTCTCGCTAAGACTTTGTTACCTAGTTTTTCTAACTTCTCCATTACAAGTTGTGACAAAAGGACTGGACACTTGTCATCCATGCATGAGGAACAATACACAGATAAAATGTTAACAGATAATTTACTTCTTCCTGGGAAAAAAATCAGCTTTCATATTGCATTTGCACACGGAAATAATACCTTTTACGTGCAAACTGCATTTTAACACCCAACTTGGCTTTAACTACGTAAGTCCTTGATAAGTAGTAGCCAATGCTGTGGTTCAGTTTGCAACGCTTAGTGAGAAGGGATCCCCGTGTGGCAATAACAATTTACCACAGACAGTATGAGTTGTACATTATAATACCCTTCAAGAACAAAAATGGTGAAAAGATGGCTAAAGGGGGCAAAACACCTTTTGCAGAGAAATAATGTTAAAGCTGGAAAGCTCTAAGGCTTAGTGATTCCTTGCCGAAAGAGGCTGTTTTGTACAATTCGGTTCATTCCTCAGATCTATACTTCTTGGCTATATCATATTTTACCATATTTCACAATTTGACCTCTGCTGGCCTCAAATGAACTCACCAAAATGGAATAACACAAAATGAAAAAATCGTGTCTTAGAATGGATTCGAATCCGGGCCGTCTGTTTGAGAAGGCGAGCGTTAATCCACTACGCCATCAAAGAATTCCTTAAACGTATGCTATTTCTGATCATGATGTAGTCACTACATCCTTCACACGTGTTAATAATTAGGTAATTCAAATTCTATTTTTGACGGTAACAGTTATGCTTGTACAAAAAATATATGTTGTTTGATATAACTTTATCTTTGGAATGGTAGATAAATTCAGCCCTACTTTTTCGTTGGTAACGAAACGTCAGACACCATTTGGAAGTACCGGCCACTGTTTATTTAGTTAACGAGGTTTTCGTAGTTTCACCTGTGATGACCTCATATGACCTTCGACCTCTAACAAACCCATAGGGTTCCCTCTCTCTTAAAGTAACACATCTGTATACCATGTGTGAAAAGTATCCATCATACCTGTCTTGAAATATCGTGTTTCCATCATTGCTATCTAGAAATATCGTGCTAACAAATAGTCTTCAAGAATTTCGTATTTTACCTCCGATGACTTCAGATAACCTTTGACCTCTATCCAAATCAATAGAATTCATGTTTTGACTATAATGGATCCACATGCCAAGTATAAAAAACACTCATGCTTCCTACCTAGAGATATCGTGTTAACAAGATTTCGGTTTTTGACCTCACATGACCTTGACCTTCCCGAAATCAATAGAGATCTTTCAATATAAAAATTTTATATTCCAAGTATGAAAATTATCCATCATTGCTATCTTGAGATATATTGTCACAAGCCAAGCACGGAAAACACATACATAAACACCCATACAATCATACACTCGCGTGATAGTATAGATTATGACAAGGAATCAAAAAGGCAACTATTACACTCAAAGGCTATTAGAACTTAGTGATATGCAATGCAAGACGATTGCTTGACGGGTACCAATTATCTTAAAAGGGATTAAAGGTCCTTTGCTAAGAAGGTGGTTGTGTCGCTTTAACTCTCTGAATTTCATGCTTGTCCTAAGTGTACCATTATTCGTGGGTGAATATACTATACTTAGAACACATTCATATAGTATTTTGTACTTGGTAGGCTACCTAGCGAAAAAAGCCATCACTAACCTGATTTTGTAAGTCTAAAAGTTCGTCGACAGTTTTTAATCTCAAACAATCAGCGATAAATGTTGTATTTTCAGGATTGGGAGGTTTACAGTCTGCAAAATCTGCCACTGCTTGGATTTTTTTGAATGCCGTCTCTCGGGAAATCAGCTCTGCCGAAGACTCTAGAGGATTTCCGCTCTTAAAATTAGAAATACAGGAGAAAGTGGTAAAGCAAACAGAATAAACAGACTAAAACACACATTGAAGTTTGCTCCTAAAAGACGAGCTCGAAAAATTATGATCATATAGTTACAATGCTGCATGGTGTGCATTCGTAGGGCTCGACCTTTTCCCAATTTTCAAAATAACACTCTCATTTTGGTGTAACACACACCTTTTACAAACTAGTGACAAGGTTTAATATAAAATTTGTTTAAAGTTTTCGGTGACTGTATGGCAAATTCGAATAGATCTGTACACTGTCTACTTTTGTGTGATAACAATAACCGGTCAAAAGTACAGTTTTAGTTGCTAAGTAAATGTAAAAGTATGCTTAAATGCTGCCATTCCTACCCTATTCGGCATATACCTGCAGAAAAGTACTTTTACCAATGAAAAAGACGTCTTCTTCACTTTTATCACTTTGCACATTACGGCTTGCCTGTATAGGTAGGTACGTACGCGTGGAGCTTGCTTCTAAAAGTCATTCATAGGCCTGAATTTATTCCGCAGATACTTTTAAGTATAAATGAGTGAACAAATCGTGTATGAAGTAGTCGCAGATAAGCCTTAGGTCATTTATCTCTAACATAGGCGTTGAATGATATAAAGGTGACCTAATGCCTACTTGCAAGACTGCACGTTGAAAGTACCCTCTACTGCTGGGGGATAATAAGTGCCAACCAACTGAGACAGCCCCAGAACCTTCTCCAAAGATTGTCACTTTGGAAGGATCTCCTCCGAAAGCTGAAAATAAAGAAAGTTTAAGACCGTCCATCACATGATCTTCCTTGAAATAATGACCGGTGTGATTGCTTTTAATAGGCTCCTTGTAGGATAAAAAGGTTAATTAAAGAGAGAAGATTAGTCCTATATGTTAAACGTTTACAGTTTTAAAATTATCTAACATAAATTTTGATATTTAATGAAAGGGCAGATACAGAAGTATTCAAAGCTGGGCTAACGTTGTAAGGGCCAAATCTGAACCAACGATAAATGTGCAAAGCTTTGATGGGGAAGGGTCTGGGAAAATTTTAACATGAGACACTGTGAAATGATATTTTGTGGCATCTGGCTAACATCATAAGGACACAGGCAAACATCGATGTCGTATATCACAGGTGTTGTGGAACAAAAACACTGCAATTGCAGAATAAGTTTATCAGCAGGAGCATGGTCAGATGGTTATATATACCTGTAAAGTAGTCAAGACGGGGGAGGAGGGGGATCGTGGGAAATTTTTGAAACACAAGCACTGTTATCGATTTAACTTCTTGGCTTTTGGTACTCAAGATATATATATATATATATATATATATATATATATATATATATATATATATATATATATATATAAATTAACAAACATCATTCCGTGCATTACCTGGTGCTAGGTAGAAGGCCTAAGACCACTGCAATTTTGGATGGGTTTACCAGCAAGGAATCTTATGGACTACCGGTATAACGGTCAAGACACGCCCGGAGGTTCCGCAAATCTTTTAAAATCAGACTCAGCTAGATGCAATTTTGTGGCTTGTGGGAATCGAGATAAGTACTCTACAAATAATCGCTTTGTTTTGGGTAGCATTATTGTGCAACATGACCACGCAATGCTGCAATTTAGACTATCCGGCAAGCATGTGTCCAGCAAAAGTATTGAGAAAGGAAGATCATGAATCCTTCCTAGTAAAACAAAATCGAACTTAATTCTGCTAGATTTGATTTCATAACACCTGGCACTCTTTATAATTAGAAGGGCAGATTGGGAGGGTACAAAACATGATTACTAGGTTGTAGTTCTACTCTTTAAGTCATTATGAAGGATTAAAGGGAACGGGACTAATTAACAAAAACCTTTTTGAATCTCGTAACTGAAATTTGACTTAGTCTCTACTCCCTGGACCATACAGACCTAAGCTTAGCTAACCATTATTTGAAAAAGATATTATTCAGACATATTTCAGACTTGTGAAAGTTAGTCTGCAATACTACATAGAGAAATACGTTGGGATAGGTTGTAACAGTTTGCAAGGACTGGAAAGTGTGGGACAAACTGTTAATACCTTACATGCAAATCATTTTACAATCATTTGTTGTTGGACTGAAGAAGTAGACACAAAATGCTCCCAACCGCCCTTTGCCTTTAAAAAGAGTATTAGGTGAAATGTACAAATGTGTTTAACCTTCGAAATGAAGCATTCCACTATTTGGTTAAAGCCACATTTGCTGTCTTTGAGAAATACAACCTATCACAACCTGCCCCAACGATGGGGCTAATAGAATGACGCGAACTCACAATTTCCTTTCGGGTGTCTGTGTCTGTGATCTTGGAAATGCTGTCATAATATCATCCCATTCTTATAAAGGACAAGCTTTATATTCAGTTAAGTGTGAATCTCGAAGAAATGAAATTATCGATAGTCAAATCCTAAGAGCTAAGAGTGTCAACATGCCCAGTCTCTTCTTAGTATACAGAGAAACAAGTTTCCAACGGATTTGTGCAATATACTAAAGTTTGACCCCTTAGCAATTTCTGAACAGGCTCAGTAGCTATCGATAGCTATGTATCCCTTAAAAATGAGCAACGCAAGAGGGTCTGGTTTCCCCATGAAATATTCGTAATTAAGCACTCGTACATGCATACCCTGATATCTGACAATCAACACAAGTATACTTAAACTTGTATTGCAGCTTTGGAATCGTTTCAAAAGTTAAACAAGGGAAAGGCGGACTGAGCTGAAGAGGTAAACGCCTCCTCTGGATTCGCGTCTGTAAAGGGTTTAGCACATTTGTTCAAAACTGAATAAATCTTTAAAGGAACAGAAGGCTATACAAAAAAGGCAGACATGGAACAAATTTTGTTGAACCGTAAGTTTGATGTAGAAAGGTTATGATTATTTGGCGTCACTCAACAAAATGCTCTCAAACACATTTCAAAGATACTATATAGTCTTTGTGCCAAAGGTGGTCACGTAACACTTCAATTTCTTTGTGAGAATACGTCTACACCTAATCAGTTGCGTATCTACAGGGAGGGGGACATGAGGGGGAATGTGCCCCCACGGCAAAGCCGTGCCACCCCAGCTGCCCCCCGTGGGTAATTTTGGAATGCACAGTTCTGTATGTAAGCCCTATAGAGACGGAGAGAATTCAAAAATTGTGCCCCCTAGAAGGTTTGTGACCCCCAGTGTCCCCTGCTCAAAAAGTCCTGGCTACGCCACTGCACCCCATGGATAATATTACAGAGCATTTCATGTGGCATCTTATTGATAGTGTAGCCTTGTTTGTAATATGGAAAGTATTTCGTTAAAAGGGAATGGATACAAGGCATATAAGGGTTCTGGGGGTAGCTTTATCTTAGTGAAACAAACCTGCTATGTTTTCATTCACCCATTTAAGCGCTAGCTGCTGATCAGTTAATGCAATGTTTGGAGGTATTGCTGTGTCTCCTGAAACAAAAAGGAAAAATTTATGTAAAGTAGGTTCAATTGTTTTTCACATTCTGGGTGAAGTGGTCTCCAGATTTACCTCTCTTTCAGTTAAAACTCCATTACGATAATTGTGCTCAGAACTGAAGAGACCCGATTGAAAACTGCTAATCATCTCAAAGTTGTTAAATTATTTGATTATAAATCGAAATAACTGTCAACTTACGCTTCAAGCAACGCCATTGGCCGTGTCCGCCTGTCCCATTGGTTCGAGCAGGGACTTAAAAGCTCATTTCTGATTAGAACTGTGCAACCATCACTCGACCGATCTTGGTGCGTCAGAGGAAAATTGTAACATCGGTCATGAAGCACCTACTGGTCAGTTAACCCCGGGTTACCAGAAATTTGACCGAGGGTCATTCCCATTATTCCAGTCGAAGATCAAGCATCTTAATCGCAATGGTGGTATTGAAAATAGGAGCGTTATGGTTCATTCCGTTTACTTACTGGTACAGTGTCTTTTACTACTTATGGATTAAAGCTGCATGCAAATTGTTTCACTAAATTAGTAAAAATCGCAGCTAGTATTTTTTATATTGTTTAACAATAGGCCTAAGGAATTCCAAGGTGGAAAAAAAATAAGCTATGAATTCTACCTGATGTCAAAAATCCAAATATGTTGAGCCTAAAGTTGAAAGTCACCACGATAACGTTGCCCGTTGCAACCAAAGGGAACGGATTGTGGGGGAAGTCTGATCCACTACCCCATTCAAAGAGTCCACCGTGGATAAATACCATCACTGTTGCATTTGGTGGCTGCAGTAAATCAATAGTAAAGCACTAAGTTCGTCACATATAGTAATATAACTACTCAAAAAAGAAAACTATAACGTAATATCAATAGTAAATAAAACTAATTTCACATCCTATAAGGGTTCATCACTTTGCAGGCGGATTAAACCCAGTCCAATTAGTGGCGTCGCCAAGGGGGGCCAGGGGGGCACGTGCCCGCTGGAAAACCTTGTGCCCCCCGTGTGCCCCGCAACTGAGATCTGAGATTTTGAAAAAAAAATGTATAGATCTTCTGTAAGTTCTGCAGTTAGAATATTTGACTACCATGTTTCATATGATTTGATTCTTCTTAGGACAAGAAAAGGCAGCAATTTGTATTTTTTCGAATAACAAAATGGCCCCATCTCATAAAGCAGACAGTGTTCTCTGTGTCGGAGTCTGAGCATCGGTCTTGGTAATCCTCGCCGCCTCAATAGGTGTGAGCATACGCCTTGATAAAGTGTAGCGGAAATGTCTGCCTCGCGGACTCATTAACCAAAACAGTGAATGTTGTTGTTTGGTACGTACAGTACCATGGAATTTGCCTGCCACTTGCGTTGCGAATTGTAATGCAAGCTCAGTGCCAGCAATTTCAAGGAGACTTTTCCGTATTTTCTTCTTCGAAAAAAATAATTCCAAAAAATTTTAAAAGAGAAATATATGATACAAAACTCTATGATCACTTTAATCCCGTAAGACTCCAATCACTCAGTTTGTGGATCATGAGAATTTCACGTTAATTGAAAAGTCCACAATCGAACGAATATTTGATCGTTGATTCGGCAATACACATGCACGGTTTTTTCACTTTCATGAAAATTTCTCAATCCATGCATAATTTTTTTTTTTTAGATCCTAAAAATTCGTTATTTTTTGACAGAAATTTTACTTCAAAAAGGTAACGTATGTGGCACCAGATTGCATCTAAGGACACCTAATTTTTCAGAAATTTTTAAAGGGGAGGGGGACACCCCCTCTCCTTAGACCCCTCCCCCAGACCGGCGTTCACACAACAAACTGCATACGCCGCTATCTAGTTGCGCCCCCTCATCGAACTGTTGTGCCCCCCTTGTGCCCCCCAGAATGAAAAGTCTGGTGACGCCACTGAGTCAAATTGACCAACAGACCAATCGACCAATTGACCAGTCGACCATCCTACCAAATAATCAATCGGTCAAACTACTAACCGACCAACCAGCCAGCCAGCTAGTCAATTAACATTCAAACAAGTATTTGCATATTATTTCTTACTGCTGTCGCTGGTACAAAGATGTTGAGGTAAAGACAGTCCTCAGAATATGTCGACCCAGCTGAAAGGTGCTCGAAGTAAGGTCTGCGTTCCTGTATACACGAAGGTGGAACCTCAGTGGCATTATAGACGCCTTCAAAGGGGCCCGTTGGCTCAGCTTGTCTGAAACGCATCTCATCAATTGGTGGCCTTGCATAAGGAATGCCAAGAAAGTAATGGATTTCTACAGATTCTTTGAGAAATCTCGACGAAAAGTTCCTTCTCTGTCCCAACACCGTTCCTAATCTAGTTTCGACGCTAGGGTGAGCAAAGCCACTTTCCACGGTTGTGATTGAGAAAGCTAGCATGACTACCGATAACAACTTCATGGTCTTTCTAGAGATAATGGAAGGAAATAAAACCATGTTGTCGTAAGAGTGATTAGATTACTATGTACTATCTACAGCTAGCATGACTTGACAATTTAAATACAAGTAAAAGTCTCAATATAGGCTTCCTAAAAACTCCAAAAGGCCAAGGACGGAAAAATGCTAACCAAAGGAAATTTGGTGTCAATGGTATCGGCATCACGTGTACATTATCGAGATCTACGTACACATCTTGTGTCATTTCAGTAATTTCCATGAATCCAGAATGGCCGCCATTCTTAACTTTGAGGCCTGTATCTCCTAAAGTTTTGTGTTTATTGCTCTCAGCGGTGTTTCCGTAGAATGAACACATGTAACCAAATATGTTAATTATTATGTAAAATCAATTCAGAGGGCGGAAGAGGCGTAATATTATCAGGACTGAATGGCGGCAAAGTCCAAACAAGAGAAAAATGGGAATAGGAAATATTTCCTATCATTGGATAGAAACATACTGCCAAGCAATAAAAAGGCGATTTTAATATTTTATGACTTTACTGTGACATCACATAATTGGAAGAACATGACATTATATGAGATTGAACATAGAGAGATACATAGTATCGAATTATGTTGCAGCTGCTAAGTTTTCAGAAAAAACAAGAATGAATCGTTGTCAGAATTAAATCTGAGCAGAGAAAACCTGATCTAAATACTGTACCTTAAATTAAGTCTTTTGATTGGTTGAACACTAAAAACTATACTGTTGCAAGTCGTTTATAATAAATACTTTCATGCGAACATAGAATGAAATTACACAAAGGTCGGAGTCAGTTTTGTCATGCCTGTTAAAATTTCGGTGACTTGCCTCGAAGAACGTTTTTTTTTGGGGGGGGGCAGTTAAAGAATATTAACTCCCCTGACGAAAGATTTGGGGATCATTTCAAAATATTTAGACGGTGGGCCAAAGGCCTAAAAGTGCTCTATTTCTTGACTTCCGTAGTCACCCCTCCCAGGAAAGTACTTAAAAATGGCCTAGAAACATTGGAAATTGTGTCCTAAGACATATATTACATGTTACCTCTTTCCAAAGTTGCACATTTATGAGTAATTACGGAAAATACACTATTTTGGTTGCTTGGGCAATTTTCCCTAGGCTAGCAAGGTATTTTATGCACAGAATAAACACAAAATGCAAACTTCCAATGATGGGAATACAAAATAAATGCCATTTCCTTTTCAAGAGAAGACTCATTTACAAATATATTTTGACTTATTACAAAAAACACATATTTGGTTGCTAAGGAAAATTTCCCCTAGCCACACTACTCAGAAAGCAGAATAACTACTAAATCTAAACTTCCAATTATGGGAATACAGAAGAAATGTTATTTTCTTTTCAAAACGAAAATAATTTATGCACATTTTTTGAAATTATTACGAAAAATGCACTTTTTGTCTGCTAAGTAACAGTAGTTAAAACAGAGCAAAAACAAAATACTAAACATTTACATTATGCAAACACAGAGGAAATGTCATTTTCCTCACAACACGAAAACAATGTATGCACAATTTTTAAAATTATCGTGAAATCAGCTGGCGCGTAGCTACCATGACGCTAGACTGGTAATCCACAATCTATCAGTGAACTTCCAATGCAGCTATCTTGAGATCGATAAGTTAAAGACGTATGTTGTTGTATTGCAGTGAGACACGGATGTTAGTGATAAATTTCATCACTGAATAACAGCTCTTAACAAGGCCATTGCTTGACCTCTTTAAAGAGTGTTTGGTCAACAGAGTCAGCTTGTTTACAAAAAGGGATTAACCACTGTAAGTGTAGAGATGAGGTTTACCAGGGGAAAGGCCTTTTTGTAGGGTGATTTGGCTAAAATCTTCTATTAAATTCTAGTTGTATGGGGGGCTTTGGGGCCTGGCCCCCAGACGTTTGTTATCCCCCCAAATTGCTTGTGTCCTAATAAAATGCATGGGCGTAAATCCCGGGGGGGGGGATGGGGGATATATCCCCCCAAAATTTGACTAGGGGGGATGGACCATGTAATCATCCCCCCCAATGTTTCAGTCTACAGATACGTGTATGATGGAAAGTATATTTTATTCTTCATTTTCGTAAGAAATTTTTTTCAATCTCGCTTCACTTCAGTTTCTATGACAAATGTTTCTCAAACTATCAGAATTTTAGCAAATCGTTAGCAATCTATCAAAATTTTCGCGCGCTCCGCGCGCTTCCAACCTTACGTCAGTGTTACTCACATTATCAATATCTTCCGATAGCAACTTTTGGAGAAGCACAGCAGGAAAATGTTGAAAGTTTACGAATTAATAGGTAAAAGACTGGCTTATGGCAGTGGCATGTAGGTTTGTTGGGCAATTGAAAGTGTCTCGATGTAGAGTCTGAATGCAGGTTTTGTAATGGAAATATTATTCGTCACTGTTTACTGACACTCCATAATAATACACGAAACTGTTCTGATCACGACACCTCGAAGAACAGATATACATCTCCAAACATTTGTGGGGGACCTCGCACCAATATGCATGGGATCTTTCAATCTAATATATAGCATGATGTAGAAGGTTGGAAGTACGTATCTGCCGTTATACATTTTTTAAAAAATTTTACCAGAGCTTCGCCAGTTCGCTCTGAGCCATTATCGGTATAGATGGTGATTGTTAATACACTTATGACGAAAACAGCACTCTGTAACGCTCTTATCAGTCCTTCACCCCTTTTACTACACCTGTCAGGAAGGTCTAATATCACCTCCCTGCACCTATACTCTCCCTCCCTCTCATTTTTCATTGCTGGCAGCTGTTCATCCGGATTTTAGTTCAAAAGTAGTAAAAATACGATAGTTGTAAAGTGTTCGGCGTCGTTCTCTATATTATCATTTGGATGTCCGTATACGTATTATGTCATCCATCCCCCCCCCCCCGGCCACAATTAATATGATTAATGCAGAGCTTCCAGGAGGTCCAATTCAGGTATCTGCTAGCCTTAGATGGTTCCCTTTCACAATGCACAATGAAGGAAAGGACATATTTCGTAATAACTCAAGAATGTTTCTGTGGACTCCACGCACATATTTTTGTGTAAAAACTTTCCCGAAATATAAGGCAGTAAAATAGACAGAAGGGAGGGGGCTTCAGGATATTTGTTGACAACGTTTCTGTCTCTTAATAGACAACATATTCTCCTCTTTTACCTTACCAAAAATTAACATTCACTAAATTATGGACATTTTCCGGCCATATATGATCAGTTCCAAAAACATCCCAAAGATAGCACCATTTTGCATCTAAAAGACCTTAAATTAATAAAAAAATCTTAAAGGGGAGGGGAAATCCCCTTTCCCAGGACGACACCTTTATGTAGTGACAAACGAAAGATCAAAACTGCTGCATGCAAATGGCGGAACGCACGAAAAATAAAGGTGTAATTTTAGCAGACTTGGGGGAACTGAGGTATTATTACATCATCTATGGGCCCCCAATCACAAAAAATCTGGCGACGCCACTGATCTCAAGCCAAACTGCAGGTCTTGCAATGATCTCCGAATTCAAAATCTAGTTGTCTGGTATGACCCTATATGTTGATCCCTGCCTTTTAAGCTTAACAGGACATTGTTGTTCTTGTAAAATTTCATTCCAGTGCAGCTTATCAACGAGTTTTGTGCTCAAAATAGTAGGCTATTTCCTAAATGCATGAATATTATACCAATAGCCTACCAAAGAACATACCACTGAAAATAACCCCTTAAAACAGTCTTCCTGGCACTTCTGAGACATTAAAACCCAGGAGCTTCCGGGGGCTTCGCCCCTGGACCCCCACCGGGGCTTTGCCCCTGGACCCCACCCGTCATGGGCTCTCGCTTCGCGCTCGCCTAGGGCTAGAGAGCTGGGCTAGGGAGAACAGGCTAGGCAGAGCCCTCATCACTGGCGTCTAGTAGACTAACAAACGCCAAATGCAAAGAATGTTTTACGTTTTGTCGGAAACGGCACTTTCCGTGCCTAATGAGCTCCATCTAAGCAATCTTTGACTATTTTTTTAATTTATAATCGAAGGTATCCATGATCAATTTGAAAAAAATTCTTCTCCGGGGTGTAAGGGCAACTGTCCTTGCTGCCTACCCCATCCTCGCTATGTACAGCCATGCACGTCAGCTATAAGCAAGTTTGTTTAAAACGGCTTTCCTCAATGATTCAAGATTTAAATTGAATTGAAAATTTTTCAAAGAATGTATTTATAGGCCCGATGCTGCTTTCATTTTTAGATAATTTTCAACATCCATTATAAAATTACAGTTTGGTTGGTCACACCTACATCAACAATAGTGATAATCAAACGTTAGATGACGATCATTATCGCTTTCCAAGTCGTTGAACGATTTCTTCTAATATTTGATCAAAAAGAGATGAAACTCAAGCAAAATGTTATAAATACGTGCTTTAACTCTTACCTTCTTTGTTACTAGATGTACAGAACACAGGAACTTCCAAGGACAGCCACGATACGTTCCTAGCAAACTGCCAGATCTAGTTTCAACTTAGAACTGTAAACGTTGCTTCACTTGTACTCTAAGTCAGTACAATATCATGCATTGGGTGTTAAACGTTTCGAAAAATGTCTGTAGAATTGGAAACACCTGTTAATAAAAAGGAGAGCCTTTACTGGGTGCAACTTTGAACCAAAATATCTTAAACTATATAGAAACTGATTTAGCTTGACCTGTTCTAAATATAAGACACAAGGTTATGAAACAAGTTTGAAGAAATGTTGATATCCTTATTTCACGTTAGCAGATTCATATTAAAGATTTTTTTTACTTTTCTGATACCTCAGTAGTTGGTATTTTGTAAGCAACTGTACGTGATTGTCCTTTGTGGTAGTTTTCATAAAAAGGAAAGAGAGCTTAGTTTCGAATCACTCAACATGAAAAGGTATTGGGTGGGTGGCCATACTGTGTGTCCGGGCAAGCAGACAAAAATTCCTTTATGAACAAGTCTGAATGAAATATTATTAGTTACCATTGTTTACATTTACATAATGACTGAACCTTAATTAAGGTCGGTCGAATCCAAATAAGGGTGGTAGGTGCTCGGAAAGCGAACTGCAGGAGCGGTTACAGTGGTTTTCGACACTATTTTACTCTCATGGTCTAGTACAGAAAGTGTTAATGAACAATTTTACCTGAAAAGCTGTTCAAAGAATCGGAAATGATGAGAAACCTGTTAGTAACAGGCGAGCTCTAAAAGTGCCAAAAATTTCATTAATTGTTTGGATTGCACACTCGGTAAGCTTTCTGAATTGTGAGTGCAAGGTCCAGTGCGTATTCTATGACCATCGATGACTATGCGATGCATTATATTTCAATGAGTTTAATGTTGCCCATAGACACACTGGATGTTTTAGGGTGGGCAATTGTCCCATTGCTCTCACTCCCGCTAGCTACGCCATTGCCCCCCCCCCCCAATCTAATGGTAGAGGCTAGCAGGTATAAAATATGAGAAAACCTGAGGTTCTGATGCCGTGAAATGGTGGTGTGTGTGTACAATGAAATTCTATGGATGGAGAGAATTTGCATTTTAATGGAATTAATTCATGCAGAACCTTTCTCTCAGCTTTCATAACGAGTTTACCAAGTACCAGTACTCGGAATGCCCTTGCGGGGATCCAAAGAGAGAGTCGTTATCATTTGTGGCATATTATATCTTTTGAAACGCTGACTACGAAATTTGCTGATCAACTGCAATGCTTCTCTGTAAGGGCAAATAGCGCAAAGAAAACAGTCTGTCAGGGCAGGCTCGATATTGTTCACGTTAGTTGCACCAATTTATTACAAAGGTTTTAACCCACATTCTAGTGTATGCGAAAGCTTTCTTCACAATTCATTTTTGTTTGCAGATTCGGGAGTGTTGTTTTGAGAGTAAACAGCCTAAGCAGATTTTTGTCGAACTAATTTACTAGTCTGGCGGTAAACTTAGTTCCCAAGATTTCACTTGTGGCACGAGATTCCCGAAATGAACCACAGATCAATATTTTTTTAACTTGTACAGTCTGTTGATTATCTTTTCTTAAAAATAAAATAAAAATATATGACATGCTACTACCACTGTTGGATGTGAAGTGGTCCCTTGTAACGTATTGCTGTCGTGTGGACTACTTAGCCCCCCTGCGCACTCTAAAAACTTCCTGGTAAAATTTAACCAGGAGAGGAGTCAATAGTTATCCATACATTTCCTGGTTAAAGTTACCAGGAGATCCTCATCAGGTATTGGTCTCCTTAAAACTACGAAAAACCTCTTTCCCCTCCTCTACTACACCAATTGCCTCAAGGCTGGACTTTGCCATTGTCCAGATCATGACATGTGGTACTGCTTGTTGGAAACAGATAATTAATTGGCTCGGAGATGGAGATAGCCTCGGGCATTAGAAAGTGACCTATAATCCTACCCCACGAAAGTCCAGTTTTGGGGGTCGAAAATTTAACATTTTTAACGGGTGCAATACGGCGTGTGTTGAAATTTAACCAGGAAAATGTCAAATTTTGACCAAGATGTTATAAAGAGTCGTTACTTTAACCACAAAACGTTTCTCTGACCCGGATTTGTTTGTCACTTCCAACCAGGAAATGTGTGGACAACCATTGACCCCAATCCAGGTTAAATTTAACCAGGAATTTTCAGAGTTCATTATGGAGCAAGGGACTAAGAAGATAAGGGACTAAGAGGATAAGATCAAAAAGTCTTCACAAAAAGAGATAAATAGAGTAAAGAAGGCAACACCGCATAGACTGACTAGACATTTTTGTTCCCTTCTTCTGGGTCTATCTCAGCTGTTACAAAAGCAGAGAAAGAAGCAAAGACATCATAATGCTTAACTGCAGATTTTACAATTGAAAGCAAATCAATCAAATCCAATGAAATTTCCATTTGATTGAACACAGTTTTGTGAATCTTTGGTTTGTGTAAGGTGCAATTTGTTCATGTTTTTCTTTTTACAACCCCAGCTCTCCCACCCTTTCCATCAGCGAAGAAATAAGTTAAATGGGAAGTAATGACTAACTCAAACAAATGAGTCATTGTCATTGCAAATTTTAATACCTGCTAATGAACATTGTGCACTATGCATATATCTAAAAAGGGTCTGTTTTGAACAAAATGATGGGTGTTATTTAATCGATTGCTACTCAAATAGAAGTATACCTTCAAGAGTTACTCTTTGTTATTTACTCCATGAATACCTCATCACTTAGTCCGCAACATGTCGCAAACTATTCCCAATTTCCCATGACATTCTTAAATATATATCAACCAAGAAACCTAGGGTCAAAGATCAAGTAAACATTATAAACTTTGCCCTTGTACAGCTGTGTTACCGTTTCAATTCTCCATTCAAAGGCCAATTTTAACAGCTTAGACAGACAAAAGTGACCACCTTCGGATTGCTTCTATATCAAGACACACCTGACATGTTTATACCCATCAGCCTTTTTCTTTGAAGAAAATAGTGTCGAAAAGGGACGGACGGAAACAGTTTTGTCGTGAAAGGAAATAGCTATTTTTTTTTGAAAAAGGTGAACTCGGAGGGTAGATGGTGAGGGATTGCAGGATAACGTGAACTGGAAGATAAGTATTTTGGACGGTGATACGTATCACGGGATCCGAATTTAATTCATTTAAGGAGGACCAGTTTGCTTCGTCATCTCGGTAACAAAGGCAGGAGTTCCATACTCTGCTGGTGGCGGACCGAGCTGCATGGTGACAACGGCGGGAAAAGAGAGAGTCATGGAATATCCTTTTGATTACAGGTGAAAACAGAAAACAGTTTTTTAAAACGATCTACTATTTAATGTTTGTTTACTGAAGGAGTTGTTTTTTGCTTGTTTCATGGACATCACCTTGGTTATTGCAGCGCCCAAGCAGGGCCGTCGCGACCGGGGGTGTGGGGGGTATCTCACCCCCCCAAAGTTCGTCAGAGCGACGATAGTCGGAAAATCTGAAATGCCAGTTGGAATTTCTGATATCTCAGTCTAGCACATTTTTCCAACTGAGCCTATGTCAACTTTGTATATATTTTCCAACTAGACCAAGTGAGAATAATACCAAACGTTATTTTCCTCACGTAAAATCAAATCAAAGCTGTCCTTTTTTCGCAAATTCTTCTCAAACTCTCAAAATTTTCGCGCGCTCCGCGCGCTTCAAACCTTACCTCAGTGTTGTTCTTATTATCAATATCTTCCGATAGCAACTTTCGGAGAAGCACAACAGCAGAAGTTGAAAGCTGTTTACAAATTACCAGGTAAAAGACTGGCTTTTTGAGTGGCATGTTGGTTTGTTGGGCAATTGAAAGTATCTCGATGCAGATTCTGAATGCAGGTTTTATTATGGAAATCTTATTTAATGAAAATTTGGGCGCGCTTCGCGCGCATGCGTCACGATTTACAATCAATCTCATGAACATTATTAAGGTAATTATACCAGACACAGTTCTATGGGAGCTAGGGCGCTTTAGCCCCCTCCCCAAATTTTTCCGAGCCCCACAAAATTGCGCAAAATTTTATATAGACTAATATTGGTGAAGACATAGATATACTCAGAAAATATTCCAAACGTCTATTTATCAGGCCCGTAGCCAGTAAGTTCTGTAACGATTCTTTCTATAACTTCAAAAAATTTTCGCGCGCTAGATAGTTCTATCTAGTGGTAACGCCCCCGTTTCAAACATATTGGATTTCAACGTTTCCACAAATGTTGTTCTTCTGTGTAGGCGTGATTCTAGAGAAACAGGAAAATGCATCGTTGTGAAGTTCTTTCCTCTTTTTCCTAACTTTTGGAAGATTCTTTCTTCAGCCTCGCCATCGTGGCAAACATTTTGTAAGAAAAAGATCTTTCAGTTTCGTAGGAGATCCTTAATGGGTAAGATGAAGAATGTAATCCCCGACGGCGACCATGCAGTCACCCGAACAAATTTCTTGGTTTTGTCCAGATTCTTCAATAAAAGCCCAAACTTTTTCAACTTTCCTTAATGAAAATTCAATATAACCCCAAATTTTTCGGCGCGCTTCGCGTGCCTTATATTTTGAGTTCGGCAACCCATTGCATCTGTCGGGACTTGAGTAGCTGGCCCCCAGTCAGGGCGCTTCCCCCCCCCCCCATGTCGGCAAATCGAAGCACCACCCCTGGCTGAGCCTGCGTGCAGGTTTATCATTTTGGCATTGAAGTATACCCCCAAATTTCGGCGCGCTTCGCGCGCAATCTTCACAATCCACGTTGTATCTCTTATGAACACTATAAGCACAACGTTCCAGTAAAATTTTATAGCATAAACTAGGTGTACATTCTGAAAACCCGCTTGTTAGTCCTAAACCCCTTTTGCTATACCTGTCTGGGAGGTCTAGTATCGTTTTTCTGCACCTATACTCTCCCTCCCGCCCATCTCCCTCCCGCCCATTCCCCATTGCTGGAAGCTGTTCGTCTGGATTTTCGTTCAAAATTAGTAAAAATACGATAGATGTAAAGTGCTTGGCGTCATACTCTATATTATTATTTAGATGCCAGGTAATAAGCATTATGTCATTGCCCCATTTTATATAATTGATCCAGAGCTTCCAGGAGGCCTATACAGGTATATGCTAGCATTAGATGCCAGAATAGAAGGCGTTAAAGTAGTCAAAAGGGGGGGGGCTTCAGGAGGTTTGTTGACAACGTATTCTTCTCTTAGACAACATACTTTCTACTTTCACCTAACCAAATCTTAGTATTCACTAAATTATGGACATTTTCCAGCCATATATGATCAGTTCCAAAAGTATCCCAAGATAGCACCATTTTGCATCTAAGCAACCTTACCTTAACAAAAATTTCTCAAAGGGAAGGGGTCAACTTAGACCCCTCCCCCACGACAGCACCTTTATGTAGTGACAACGGAAGGATCCCCACTGCTGTATGTAAACGCAGGGCGCATAAAAAATGGTGCAATTTACGCGCCACCATTCAGTTGGAAAAAATATCTATCCAGTCGGAATTTGGGACCTTCACACTCCCCCCAAACATATGACCCTAGCTACGGCCCTGCGCCCAAGTATATTAGGAATATCCCTGTATCTCCATTACCAATTGTATGGAGATGTATAAAGGGGTAATGTATGGAGGGGTTACTAGACAAGCCTTTTTATTGGACGATCTCGAGGGGATGGGAGAAAACTTAGTTGAGGTAATTTTTCAAGTCTCAGGCGAGATTGTTGGAATTTTAAAGTAATATCTAACCCAAAAGTTTGTTAAATCAGAATTGCATTGAAAGATGATTTAAGATTATCTAATTTATTAAAGATCATTTTAGGTTCTAAGATTATCCTTGGTATATTATTCACTCTCTGTTTATTAGAATGATGTACCTCGTCATACCGTGTCAGTAAATAGGCTTAATAAACATGCATGGGTCCCAGGCTCGGGACGCAGCAAAGATAGGGGTCTTAACACAATGCTCTCCAAAATGCTGTTCCACCGTCCTATAGACTTTCAGATCCTATGACAATTTCCAAACCTACTAATGAGAATTAGCGTAGTCATAGTTGCTGCCACTTAGGTAGTCCGTGAGTTTGTCACCTCCGAGTCCACCAAAAATCCAGGCGGGCAAAACCATCTCCCCGAGATTCCGCCACACAAACAAGTACCCCTAACTATACTGATGCCTTTCAGTGTCTGCCATCCAGGATGATAATTGATCTTCGTCCAATCCTCAGCTTCACAGAATCCTTACGGGCCAGTGGACAAGATCCCTTACGTAAAGGTAACAGTACATTTGATACTTTCGGGAGTGAGTTTAGAAGTTTGTCTATACCACTGTTTGTGCATGTGATTATGTATGCAAAGAATATCTGAATCGTTCCATTGTTCTTTTGAAACAGTTGAATATTTCATCACCTTTTACTATGATATGTGTACCATAGATTGCCTCCTATCCTCCAAAAAGGTATACAGCTATGTGTTCATCGGTACCAAAAGTTTCCGAAATATCACAATCTCCGCCGAATAGCAATTAGCTGTTCACACACACACACGCACACACGCACACACACACATATATATAGTTGAGTCGGTAAACCTGAAATATATATATATATATATATATTTCATATATATTTTTATAGATGTTAATGTTCAAATTGGGGATAATGGTGCTTTGGTGACTGATGTTTTTCGCAAACCCACGGATACTATGCTCTACCTTTCAGCTGATAGCTGCCATCCTGGCCACGTGAAACGTAGCAAAGCTTTTAGCTTAGCTAGACACATTAAAGCCATATGTTTCACCAAGGAATTTTTAAGAAACGCTGCGATGAACTTACTAAGGCCTTGCTGAAAAGAGGTCACTTCATACCACAGGATTAAGCCGGACATTTCCCGAGCTCTCAATGAAGCTCATGGTTCTAGGAGGTCCAATCGGCAAGAAGGCGTCTCTCAAACGGTCCCTTTGGTCATTGAATACCATTAAGGGCTACCTATGTAGCGCCCCAATAAGAAGGTAGGGTCCCGGGCCGAGCGGTGGCGGGGGTACTCGGGCAACTGGAGGTCACTCGAGTCAGGAATACTAAGTGGGGGAGGGGACTGCTACAATCAATGAATTGACGGCAAATAAAGGCAATTAAACATTTCTTTCAAGTCGCAAATAAGCCATCTAATTAAACCAATCCAGCTCTCTTAGAGCAAAACTAAATGATTCTCTTTTAAATAAAAGGCTTAAAGCTCTCTCAGAGCAAATAATTATCTACTAGATAAATAACCATCTCGTAAACTGAAACATAACATTGCGATACGTAAATGATAATTTCTATAACTGAGTAGTAATATCCAATTAACTGACCTGCCGTGGGGGGAACCGCCGACGTGACTCGCACTATACGGGGACGGGCACAGACACGAGACGCTCTAACACACTAGCCCCTAGACTACTTCTTAAGAAAACAGGGGCCCACCCTCCCTTTTGGGGACACACCTCAAAAAATAACCCATTACAAAATGACTAGAAAATCACCCTCACTTCCTAATATCGCAGGGAAAAAAGGGGGGGGGATCCCAGCGTCCCGAGCCAGAGCCCAAAGCCCCGGACCCGCTCCAAACTGTACACAGAATTAAGCTTAAAAATAACTTACAAAGTACTCGAGTCACGCGGTCGGCCTCCGGAGGTCTCCCCACACGGACTTACAACAAGAATCTCCCGTTCTTAACACAAACACGACCAAGGAGCGAGTGATTATTTCTCGAGAGCCAACGCCCGCTCCCGCTAGACCTTATTAACAAAACAAGAGAAACTTATTAGCAAAACAAGAGAAATTATGTTGACTGGTATGCAGCTGTCCTGGCGTCGCGCCAACGTCCCGGCCTGCGGAGAAGAAAACCAGAATAGTAGAGGTAAGTATACACACAAGGTAAGTAAGACACACAAAGCCACGTCACCTTAACAATAAAACTCCGTGGCTGGCTCGTAGGATGAAAAGTAATAGCCACGAAGCTAAAACACAACAGCGACCCCACTCGGTCGCTACACCACCCCCTTCCCAATGATAGGACGCGCCCTCGACGTCCAAAATAACCCATAAAAAACAGCTTACATCACATTACATTGTCCAAAAAGTTCACAACGATCTGCAACCATCAGGTGAGCAAACCAGGATCTCCGTGGAGATCACAGGTTGTCACTTCTTGCTCATGAGTTCAAATCAATCCACTTTCAAAGTTTCCCAAAACACGGTCATCCTTTATTAAATACAGTTTCCGCTGTCAGCTCTAATGAGAGTTCTTTCCTTTTACTACGTTTCACCTCTGCGTTCCACAGCCCGAAAGCAATAAAAGCTAGGTGGCCGGCCAAGCTAGTATTGTACATAATCCTTCATCCACAGAGGGGGCCGCCGTCTCCGATAAGTTCTTGTAGTGACTGCCTCCCTGGTACTATCGGTTTCTGTCAACTCATTGTCTATATTACTTTCCTGCCTAATTTCAAACTCCTCCGTTTCTTACCGGTCATAAGGCACACTGTCTTAAATAGGTTCTGCATTAGGAGTTTGTCGCACCTCCGGCCTTTCTACTAACTCGTCAGGGGTTAGGTATAGTTTCAAATGATCAATTTGCACAACTTTCAACTTTCCAGAGTCCAAATTTTTAACACGGTATAGGCAGTCTGACAATTTGTGCGTTATGAGGAAAGGACCAGTCCATTTCAATTGAAGTTTTGGGGACCTGCCTTTTACTTTTGCGTGAACAGCTAACCATACCTTATCGTTTACCGAGAATGGGTTTGCCTTTTTGAAAATCCTTGCATCGTAATTTCTTTTCTGCCGTTGCTGGGCCAGGCTCGTGTGTTCTCGGGCAATTCGAAAGGCCTTCTCGCACCGTTCTGCAAATTGGGCGACGTACTCCGAGGATGTTACTGGTTCTTCAACCGCAGTAACCGGAGGGCCCAACATCAGTTCCACGGGAAGTGCAACTTTTCGCCCCAGCATCAGCAGATTTGGTGAGTATCCTGTTGTTTCCTGGGGACTAGAAAGATATGCCATTAGAACAAAAGGAAGGTGTTCGTCCCAATCTTTTTGGTTTTCATGTACATAGACTGAGAGCATTTGCACAAGGGTACGATTAAATCTCTCTACCAAGCCGTCGGACTGCGGCCTATAAGCAGTCGTACGGGTCTTTTCGATACCTAACAATTTGCATAACTCCTTAAAAATGTTGGACTCAAAATTTGCACCTTGGTCGGTATGAATAACACGTGGAGTACCAAATTTGACTATAAATTGCTCCACTAAAACAGAGGCTACAGTGGCAGCTTCCTGATTAGGTATAGGATAGGCCTCAGTCCAACGAGTAAAATAGTCAGCAATCACGACAACGAACTTATTACCACTATAAGTCTGTGGCAAAGGACCCAAAATATCAATTGCGACCCGTTGCAGGGGTTCACTGACTTTTACAACTTTCATCTGTGCCCTAGCCTGAGGATTGGGCGGCTTTCTTCGTGCACATAATTCACACCTACGACACCAATTTTCGACATTCCTTTTCATGCCGAACCAATAATACCGAGCCAGTACTTTAGCCAGGGTTTTCTTCTGACCCAAATGCCCAGCAGTAGCTGAATTCTGCAACTCGTACAATACGTCTTTTCTTAGAACTTCTGGGACTACGATTAAATCTCTGTCCTGAGTACCGGTGTCAGATACCCAGCGCCTGTACAAAATACCGTCTCTTACAAATAGCAAGTTCCATTGTGACCAGTAAGCTTTTGCGGCCCTGTCCAACCCACTGACTTCCTCTCGCTGGGGGCGGGGATGTCCTTTTTCCTTTCTTTCTAGGAAAAAAGCAATATTACTATCCTCTAATTGGTATGTCCTTAGTTGTTCCTTGCTACAACCCTCTACCCAGTTACTCTCTGTGACTACATTGCAAAACTGTAATTCCTCTTCTCTACCAGGCTGACTTGGCAACGGAGTACCTGTGGTAGGGTTTTCAAGCCTGGACAGGGCGTCCGCATTAGCATGCACTCTCCCCGGCCTAGTCTGTAATTCAAACTCATATGCACTCAGCACTTCTAACCATCTAGCTACCTGTCCCTCAGGAGACCGAAAATTATACAACCACCGCAGGGAGCCGTGGTCGGTTCGCAAAATAAACTTTCGACCATATAGGTAGGGACGAAAGTGTTTAATAAATGTAACAACTGCCAGTAGTTCCTTTCGAGTAACTGAGTACCTTCTCTCACTATTACTTAATGTACGACTAGCATAGGCAATTGGGTGATCCCCATCATTAATATTCTGAGACAACACTGCTCCTATTGCCTTATCGCTAGCGTCCGTGTCCAGAATAAACACGTCATCAAAATTTGGATAAGCCAAAACCGGGGCAGTAGTCAATTTAGACTTAAGAAGCTGGAAGCATTCCTCACAGTCTTTCGTCCAAACAAATTTATGTCCCTCCCTCGTAAGGGCATGCAGGGGACTAGCAATTTCAGCAAACTTGGGGACGAATTTACGGTAGTATGAACATAGTCCCAAGAAACGACGTAACTGCTTTAGATTACAAGGCGTGGGCCAATTACTGACATCTCTTACTTTGTCGGGGTCAGTACTAACGCCCCTGTCTGACACTATGTGACCTAAGTACTTAACCTCTTTCTTACATAACTCACATTTCGACGGTTTAAGCTTCAGACCTGCTTCTCTTAATCGAGTAAACACCTCCTCTAATCGTGTGATGTGTTCGTCAAATGTTTTACCATAAATTATAATGTCGTCAATATATAAGGCATGTCTGCCAATGCAGGCCTCGAAGAACATACTCCATAAGCCTTTGGAAGGTCCCTAGGGCGTTACACAAACCGAAAGGCATAACATTAAATTCATATAACCCACTGCCCATAGAAAAAGCTGTGAGTCTTATCTTTATCCGCGGGATCCATCTCAACCTGCCAGTACCCACTTTTTAGGTCTAAGGTCGAAAACCACTTAGCTCCCGATAAAGCGTCCAGCGTATCATCTATCCTGGGCAACGAAAACGCATCTTTCTTTGTCACATCATTTAATTTACGATAATCAACACAAAAACGTATTGATCCATCTTTCTTTCTCACTAGTACTACGGGGGAGGCCCAAGCACTAATGGAGGGAGAGACGACCCCATGTTCTAACATTTCATTTACCTCCGACTGGGCCTCCACCCTCTTATGAAAAGGCAACCTCCTTGGATATTGTCTAATAGGGGTTGCATTCCCTGTATCAATTTTGTGCTTGACCAGTCCTGTACGCCCTAGGGCTTCGTCTTTACAAGAAAAAACATCTCTATTGCTCTTGAGGAACTCCCGTAAAGTCTCCTGCTCTGTGGAACATAAATCCTGGCTACCCCGTTCATACAACTGTTCTAGATCTGGGGGAAGGGGCTCACTTACATCCTCGACTGTAGAAAGCCCAGTCTCTATAACATTATTAACTGAGGAGATGACTCCCACATGGCTCCCCTTATACAGAGTTGTAGGAAGAGAAGAAGTATTAAACAATCGGACTGGTACCTTCCCCTCAGAAGGGTCAACAAGAGCTCTGGCAACTAGTATTTGGCGACCTTCCGCTATACTCGGATCGCTTTCTAGTAGGCCCAACTTCTCAAGCGAAACAATAGTTTCTCCGTAACCTAACTCTATACCCCCCATTACGACAACTTCCCTTCCTGCTGGAATCACTTTTGTCTCAACCAAAAAGCCACCTTAAAAGAGCAGTCAGATAAATCCTCCCTAAGCGGTACCGCCTGACGCATTCTTCCAACATACAGCATGGCATTTTCACCCATCTGTAACGAACAATTATACTCACTTAAAAAGTCAAAGCCAAGTATACCAGGAAGAGAAATACTGGCAAATACCACTGTCACTGAAGCTTCAAAGGCTTGGAACTTAAAAAAGAGAGAACATTTACCTTTAATATGAAGTGGTCTACCATCTACCCCGGCATAATTTGAACCCACTTCCGCCAAGGGTACCAAGTCAAGACCTAGTTGCTTCCAGGTCTGAACACTTATCATTGTCACACTAGAGCCGGTATCTATCAGAAAAGGAATACTAGCATTAGATACATCAATATCAACATACAAAGCACCACTTTTACTTTCAGGTTGTGTTCCATCATTCTACAGGGCTTCACTACACCCGGTCAAGAGGCGCCCTTTTGTCTCAACCGACCTTAGTTTCCCTGCTCCGGAACAGCCTGAAAGGGGCAGAAACGCCTAATGTGACCCCACTGACCACAATTCCAACACTGTATGGGCCTATACCCCCCCAGAGGGTGGTTACCTGTGGGTTCCACCAGCTTGGTTCAACATTTCAGTCAACCTAGCATTCTCCTCCAACAATTTGTTCACCTGGGCTTTCAGTCTATCAATGCGTTGAGAGGAATTATTCTGTGAGTCTACCTGGGGAGACACAACGTGGGCGTACCTTCTAGCTCTTAAAACACCCTCCGACTGATCTATAGCCTCAAATTCTATTGCCAGGTTTAATGCCTCACTTAATGTTTTTGGCCTTCCCCTCCTAACTGCTATCCTTATATCCCTGTCTCGTAAGGCCCCAACAAAACAATCTAATGCTAACTCGTCCTGGGCCTCTGTACTAAACCCTGGGTAAACCTCTAACACTTCCTTACGTATCGAGGAACACATGGAGGCCAAAGACTCCCCTTCAGAACGTACTCGAGACCGCAGTTTTGCCTTCTTACTAGTTACCAGGGCTTCAGGGTCAAAAATTTCTGATAATGCACTCGCAACAGACAAAAAGCTTGACTTCTCTTCAGCAGATTTACCCATGTACACATCCTGAGCATATCCACGTAACCGTGCCTCAAGAAACCTTCACTTTTCTGAATCAGACCAAGCGTTTAAGTCAGCACATGCTACAACATGAGCGATATAATTATCCAATTTAGTCTCTCCAGTGTAAATATCTGGCATAATAACTGGCTTCTTACATTTAAATTCGTCAGTACTCAGTCCAGTGCCTGTTCTTTTACGGGAATTTTGACTAAGACCCTGCTCAGAAGGGGTACGAAAATATTGATTTGTAAGTCTATGTAAATTTGCTTGGCTTACCTCTGCATGCCTCTCCAAAGCTTCAATATCAGCAGCAAGCACCCTCTCCGCAAAGCCAGAGACGCTGTCACGACGAGCCGCCATGCCAGTCCAAAGAAAACTAACCCAGATACAGTGTACTAAAAAGAGATACTTAAGAAAAGATACAAAGTCACGAAATTTGCAAAACTGACCCATACACACTTTAAAAGTGTCTCATAACCCAGTGCCGTTCTTTTCTGACCTATAAAAAAATGGTGGAAAATACCTAAAAATCATCCCAATTCTGACACCAAAAATTCTGTAGCGCCCCAATAAGGTAGGGTCCCGGGCCGAGCGGTGGCGGGGGTACTCGGGCAACTGGAGGTCACCCGAGTCAGGAATACTAAGTGGGGAAGGGGACTGCTACAATCAATGAATTGACGGCAAATAAAGGCAATTAAACATTTCTTTCAAGTTGCAAATAAGCCATCTAATTAAACCAATCCAGCTCTCTTAGAGCAAAACTAAATGATTCTCTTTTAAATAAAAGGCTTAAAGCTCTCTCAGAGCAAATAATTATCTACTAGATAAATAACCATCTAGTAAACTGAAACATAACATTGCGATACGTAAATGATAATTTCTATAACTGAGTAGTAATATCCAATTAACTGACCTGCCGTGGGGGGAACCGCCGACGTGACTCGCACTATACGGGGACGGGCACAGACACGAGACGCTCTAACACACTAGCCCCTAGACTACTTCTTAAGAAAACAGGGGCCCACCCTCCCTTTTGGGGACACACCTTAAAAAATAACCCATTACAAAATGACTAGAAAATCACCCTCACTTCCTAATATCGCAGGGAAAAAGGGGGGGGGGGAATCCCAGCGTCCCGAGCCAGAGCCCAAAGCCCCGGACCCGCTCCAAACTGTACACAGAATTAAGCTTAAAAATAACTTACAAAGTACTCGAGTCACGCGGTCGGCCTCCGGAGGTCTCCCCACACGGACTTACAACAAGAATCTCCCGTTCTTAACACAAACACGACCAAGGAGCGAGTGATTATTTCTCGAGAGCCAACGCCCGCTCCCGCTAGACCTTATTAACAAAACAAGAGAAACTTATTAGCAAAACGAGAGAAATTATGTTGACTGGCATGCAGCTGTCCTGGCGTCGCGCCAACGTCCCGACCTGCGGAGAAGAAAACCAGAATAGTAGAGGTAAGTATACACACAAGGTAAGTAAGACACACAAAGCCACGTCACCTTAACAATAAAACTCCGTGGCTGGCTCGTAGGATGAAAAAGTAATAGCCACGAAGCTAAAACACAACAGCGACCCCACTCGGTCGCTACACCTAATCTAAAGGAGATTCTTCAAAGGCACCAGACCTTATTACATATGTCCCCTATTAAGAAGGAGATAGTTCAGCCTCCAAATTTGAAAAAAAAAATGCTTGCACGCGCTTCAGTTAATAACGGGATTTCAAAACTGGGATCGAGTAAACACTGCACGAAGAGTTGTAGACTTTGTCAAGATTTGGTTAAAGGCATTGTCTGGTGGCATTTTGTAGGGGTCTTATATGAAAGATAAAAATTTTTCATTACATGTCATCCAAACCCCATATCAAAACTCCATTCCTAACTCAAGATATCTCTTCCTAAAGATTGGTTACTTTTAAAAAGAAATATCTCCAAGTTTCCTCAAGGTCACAAAATGTGATCCAAAGTGGGCAAATTGCCTCAGGTTCCTTTTGTTATTCTTTATAATTGGCTACCTTGTTTGTCCTTGAAATTTGATACCGTTGGAATGTTTAGATGTTTTTCCGTGTAGATATAGTGAAAAACTGTTCCATACTTATGGTACAGCAAATAAAGTTATGGAATATTCAAGATAGTGATATCGACATTATAAAGAAATACAAAAGCTTCATCAAATCCATTTGCCCAGATGACATCATAGATTTCCCATCATGCACTAGGGAAACTGAAAATGAAGTGTTTCTTCAAAAATTTGTATCTTCTGAATGCAAGATGCTATTGAGATGGGGTTTTCACTGCCTAACACAGAAAATTTTTCTGCTTTTTTTGAAAGCATCAAATTTGGTCACCAGACCATGCTTTTAATTGCACTGTTGTGCGAAGCCACTCCACGGGTAAAGCTTTTAAAGTTAAGGCAAGGGATGTTGATTGCTCTGCTGCGTGGGTGGTTTATTGTATTTTTTGCCCCCAATGCGGCATACAATATGTAGGGATGTCATGTAATCTTAAGGAACCGATGGCTAACCATCGCAGCGCACTTCAGAGGGTGGTAAGGGAGGGCGGTGGGGTTGTAGGATCGGGTTCTTAAGGTCTTGCTCTCAGTTGTATACTCACCTGGTTCTCACTCTCCTGGTTCTCACTCTCCTGATCATTTTAAAGTTATAATTCTTCAGACCATGGCACCACCTTGCATTCCTTCATTTGCGACAAGTTAAGAGAAGGAACAAATTTTGACTCATTCTAGGGATAGATTAAAAAGCTTAGAGAATATCTGGATGTGGAACAAACTGTGCACAATCTTACCCAGGGGATTAAATGTAAACGATGGCTTCGATAGCCAAAATAAAAAAACCTAGATGTAGAGCTCGCTGAGCTTTTTTCATCGATTCCGCTTTGTATTGGACTGCTACTTTAGCTTTGGGGCTATTCATGGTCCACTGCTTTCTCGCACGTTGTTTGTTTGCAGCCTTTTTTGTGCATTTGAGTGTTCACTTCATTTTTCTTATTTGGTGGCTGTTACTTGATACAGGCACTGTTGTGCCGAAAATTTGTACGAATATTCCTGATTCGGAAATATATATTGTTTTTGAATATATGTTTCAACGAAGGCTTTTTTTAACAATGTTTCGGGAGATGCTCCTTTTTGGACTAACTGCTATATCTATATCTGTCTATCTATCTGTCTGTCTGTCTGTCTGTCCGTCCGTCCATCCATCCATCCATCCATTCACCCCTATATATATATATATATATATATATATGTATATATATATATATATATATATATATATATATAACGCTAATTCCCACCTTAAGGGGAAATTGTTATATCTGCTTGTACATAGGGCGAAAAAAAGATAATAAAATACATAAGAAATAAATTCGCCCTAACGTCTAAAAATATAGTTAACGTTATTTCAATGGCCAGCCATCCGTTCGTGTTAACAGCTAGGTGTCCGTAAATTTGACAACTTTGAAGTAATGGCATCTAGTTTGTAAATCTAAGAGGGCGCCCTTGTAAGTTTACGTATTCCTATAGAAAAAGTGTGTGGAAACGTTAAGGCGAAACTTATATTTCACCCGAAAATTTTTTTCCCCTTAAGGTCGACTTTTCAACAACAACTTTCCCCCTAAGTGCCGAATTAGAGAAATATATATATATATATATATATATATATATATATATATATATATATAGAATACATAGTTGTGAAACAACACTGGAAATAGTGCTCAACCGATGGGAGCGAGTATAAATCCAAATAATTAGTAAATTCTATGACATTTTCAAGATACAAATTTGTTTCGTATGGGCTTGTAGCCCACACTCTTCAGTCATTATTGTGTAACGGTTAGGATATCACATTTTAAGACTGAAGAGTGTGGGCTACAAGCCCATACGAAACAAATTTGTATCTTGAAAATGTCATAGAATTTACTTATTATTTGGATTTATATATATATATATATATATATATATATATATATAAGGTCAAAGTACTGCGTAGCACTTATGAAGTAGGTAGGTAAAAATGAAGTAGTAAATAGTGCTAAAAGTTTGTGAAAAATTCCACGACGTTTCGGGTTTAAACCCTTCATCAGGTGGCAAACGTTCGTTCAGTTGCATTTTTGCCACCTGATGAAGGGTTTAAACCCGAAACGTCGTGGAATTTTTCACAAACTTTTAGCACTTTTTTTTACTTCATTTTTACCTATATATATATATATATATATATATATATATATATATATATATATATATATATATATATATATATATATATATGTATATATGTATATATATATATATATGTATATATATATATATATATATATGAGTGAATCAATGCTGTATTCAATAGTCGCATGAAGACCTTAGGCCATTGATCCCCTAACATAGGCACTTGCCTTATACTGAAAGAGGATATTTCTATGAGAATGGAAAACTTAGCCTCAAGCAGGATTCGAACCAGCGACCTCCCATATATATATATATATATATATATATATATATATATATATATATATATATATATATATATATATATATAATATATATATATATATATATATATATATATATATATATATATATATGTATATATATATAGTAGAGTGAGACTGGTTTGCAAGGGGAAGGCTTGGTAGGATACGTAGGATCTCCGTCTAAAGATTCACAGAGTAGGTAATACACAGGTAAATGGAGTAGAAAAAACCAAACTCAACTACGTTCCAAGAAAAAAATGCACAAACACAGTGTTGTTGGTTGGAAGCTTTCGGTTATCTTATCAGCCTTCTTCAGCCAACTGCATGACCAAAAAAAAATCAGTTATCTCTACTGATGTTTATTCTAAGCCCACAGATGGTCACCTCTACCTTCTTACTACCAGTGCCCACCCCATAAATTCGAAGAAGAGTATTCCTTACAGTATTGCCTTGCGCCTCAAGCGCATTTGTTCAAAACCAGAATACCTTCTTAAGAGATTCGAAGAATATGGTAGCTACCTTGTGAGTAGAGGTTACCACCCTGACTTTGTTGAGGCCCAGTTTAATAAGGTTCGAGACATCCCGCGTGACCGTTTATTAAGACCTCATGCTACACACAGAAGTTACAACAGCAGGCGCTTCCCCTTAATTGTTGATTTTAACCCCGCCCTGCCTAATATAGGTAAACTTATTGCGAAACACCTCCCTTTACTCCATACCTCACCGTCACTTAAGAATCTTTTTCCTGAACTCGCCATTTTTGGAGCTTTTCGTCAATGTAAATCGCTGAAGGACCATTTACGTAATCCTAATATTAAAGATCATCACCGACCCATCGCTAGTCCTACACAAGGCTGCTACAAATGCACGAGAAGGCGTTGTGACCTTTGTGCTAATTTTCTTTTGCCTTCCACTAAGTTTCATAGTTCTAGTACTAATAAGTTTTATATCCTATTGTTGACTCTGTATCTTGCGATAGTCGTAATGTTGTATACCTTACCACGTGTGTCAAATGCAATGTGCAATATGTTGGTTCTTCTTCCACAGAATTTAAAGTTCGGTTTAGAAACCACAAGTCCGATATGGTTAACGGTAGAAAACGTTGTGAACTAGCTATCCATTTCTCCAGTACTCCGCATTCTTTAAAAGACATTACTAAGTTCATCATCATAGAAAAAATTCATTTTTCTTCCAATTCGGAAGCAATTTTATGCAAACGGGAAGGTTATTGGATGGCCCAGTTAAAACAATTCATCCTTTAGGCCTCAATAAAAGAAAAGAATTTCATTCTCGTAAAGAATTTGTTTTCTTTAGCTTATCCCTTCTTTGACCTTTTATTTTCTCTTTTTGGTTGTCAATTGTCGTTATTGATGTTTTCTTAAGCTTATCCTTTCTTTGACTATTTTACTGTCTTATCCTCTTATTGTTGTTTGCTTAGCGTGTTTTACTCTTCTGTTAAGGAATTTAACTCGTCTTACCTTTTCTTTCTTTATGCATTTAGCCCATTTTATAAGTGTAGAGAATTTTTTTGGTCATGCAGTTGGCTGAAGAAGGCTGATAAGATAGCCGAAAGCTTCCAGCCAACATCACTGTGTTTGTGCATTTTTTCTTGGAACGTAGTTGAGTTTGGTATTTTCTACTCCATTTATATATATATATATATATATATTATATATATATATATATATATATATATATATATATATATATATATATGTATGTTGGCATCCGCTTTCCTTTAAAAGTGCGATGGAGTTTTGGCTTGACCCTTGAGTGTTGTCTTGGGAAGGATAGGGGGTGAAGAAAGAAAAAGGGACGTGTGAACGACTTTTGAACAAATCTTAGCGAGTAGATGGAAACTGGTGCTACAAGTTTCAATAAAGTAGTGCACAAAGAACCTTTCAAAACAATATGTATAGATTGAGGTTCAAACGTACTTCCCTATTCAATGATATATTCTCATTAAGGGTAGTTCATGCATACAAAATGTCAAGGCTAAACAGACTCTAACAAAGATGTCATTTTGTAAGGGGTTGGCGAAAAAGCATTGGACACTGAAAATAACCTTTTGGAGGGAGAGAAAACACCGATCTGCCGGGTAATTTTACAGTTTTTCTCGTCCATTTGCAGGAATAATTAAACGTCGTACAAATTTGCAAATGCTTTATCCTTCTGTCCAGACACACAGTCTAGACACCCACTCAATAACTTTTCTTTTTCAGTGATGCGAAACTGATGCTTTTCTTCCTTTTCATGAAACTTTCACAAAGGACACTCACAAATTGCTGCCACAAAGTATTAGCATAGAACAAAGCTCTTTATAACGAAATATTGATGCTTACTAAATCTGCTAACGTGAAGTAAGAATCTTAATGTTCGTGCAGACTTGTTTCATAATCTCGTGTTACATATTTACAACAAGACTAAACCAGTTTCTTGTAACAGGCATTTTGGTCAAACTTTCACCGAATGAAGGGCTCCCGTTTTTTTCAACGGGAGTTTCCGGTCAGACTTTCTCGAAACGTTTAACATTCAATACATGAAGTTAAGTCGACATAAAAAACAGGTGATTCGACGTTTACAGTTGTGTAACTAAATCTGGCAGTTTACTTGGTACGTATAGTGGCTGTCATTGGAAGTTCCTGTGTTCTGCACATCTATAACAAAACATTGAACAGTTAAAGAAGGTATTTTCACTATTTCTTTTGAATTTCATCTCTTTTTTGCCAAATATTAGACGAAATCCTTTTATTTAATATACGATAATGATCGTCATCCAACAATTGGCTATCGCCATTAATGTTGTAAGCGTGATCAATCTAAGAATGAAAACAGCATCAGCATAGACCAGTCATTGCATACTTTGAAAACTGTTCCGTTCAATTCAAAGTTTGCATCATTGGGGACAGCCGATTTTAACAAACTTGCTTGTAGCTGACGTGCATGGCCCTCCCAAGAGAGGATGGGATAAGTAGCATGTGCAGTTGCCTCCCTCAAAAGAAATCAAAATGTAAGTCTTTCTAAATCGATCATGGGGATCTCCGGTAAAAAAAAAGCTGAAAGATTGTTAATATACAGCTCATTAAGATGCATCTCATAAGGCACGGAAAGTGCTGTTTCCGAAAAAAGTGAATCATTTTTGGCAAGTGGCGTTTGTTAGTACACTAGACACCAATGATGAAGGCCCTGCCTATCCTGTTCCCCCACCCCTGAAAAAAAATTCTAGGTATGGCGATGCTGGTATGGTACTACCAGCCTACTGCCAGTCTATCGATGGGTATACACCGGCGTTAATCATAAATCATTATACTCAACAGTAAAACTAGTTGATGGCAAACAATTGTGTGAGAAGTTACGCAAAGATACTTCAAATCTGCAGTTTAAAATCAGGCAAACTAGATTTACCAATGGTTTGATTAAAGACCTGTAAAAGCATTTATTTACGGTGCAAGTGTCCACTGCGTATAGGCACCTGCGTCACCCTAGTTAAAGGCAAGTGAGGTATGGAAACATAACCACACATGCCTTAACACGAAAATGGTGGCTGTCAATTATTTTATGTTAAGCTACCTAAAGTAAGTTTTGCGTTGGAAAGAATTTTAATCACAAAAATGTGAGTATCAATCACATTGCTATCACTTACACATTATCGTGATATAGTGCCTCCGGGCACACATGTTGGGATATTGAGTTATTTGAATAAATCAAAGATGGTCGTCATTCTTACTTTTGTGGGCCTGTATCTCCTTATGCTTTGGTTTTATAGATCAGAGTTATATAACCAAGGTATAGAAACCTGAAACCAAACAAGCAAATTGATAAGTAAAGAATACCATATGACGTATCTATGTCGTCGCAGGGTAGAAATGGCTTAACGTTACACCATCGGGACTCAAAATGGCGGCAACATTTTTAAAAGAATGAGATTAAGGCAATAAATGTTATCATCGGACAGGAACACAATACTAAAACAATCAAATAACGTAGTAAAAATAGTTTGTGGCGTTTCTATGATGTCACTTTGCGAGAATTACATTTCATGACGCCATCGTGACTCAAGATAGTAAAATAGTTACGAAATGGGTTGCAGCGTCACAATTAGATTCAGACTTTAATCCATTTCATAAATAAATTTAGTCAATGGCTTAGTTAAAGGTGGGGGGAGGGCAAGTAGGCATGCGCCCCCAACATTGGCTGTGTTCCCACAGTGCGCCGCAATGAGATTTTGGGTACTAAAATATAACAGGCAAACACATGAGGACCGTTTATATATCGATAAAAATTTGACGACCAACTGGAACTTTATCATTCAATAATGAGGCCAAAATAATGCACAAAATGTTCTGAAACTTCAATTTTGCAGCGGTCTGCACGCTCATTAATTTGTTAAACTATGTAAAGAACTGCTTTTTGGGGAAATAAAATCAACGGCTATCGTTTCATCATCTATTTTTAACAGCTATGAAATTACTGTTTTGTCACTCTTCAATATAATTAATATTATCTTTTATTTAGAATTTATTTTCTCATATCCAGTAAATCGAGACCGATTGTATAGCTTCACTCTTATAGACTAATATCCGTTTACCTTATATACAAGTGCCTTATATTTTGCAAGGGGAACCTTGCTCTCCTGAATCCTCTCCGAGGCCGACCCAAGCACCTCATCAGGGATCGTAAAGTGGAGATACCTCCAAAGAACGTATAAGTGCTTTCGCGAAATTTTCAAAGATACTTAATAGCATAACTTTCTGTCTGCTTCGCATGTGCACCAGGCTTGGTAGTAGCGGGCACAAGCCACCCTTTTTCATTTTTATGCTGAAGAAAACACAGAAAATATATTTGTGATAATTCTAATCTTAAGGCACCCCAAACCCCAAAGACCACAATCAAGGGTTTCATTTTTCAAATTTTCCTGGCTACCGACGGATCAGCAGGCGTAGTTGCACCTTCGATGCTCTAATGTAAAGGCTTCGCCTCAGTGGCAAGCCAAGAAGATAGTTGTCTCAACATTTATTCCTATTGGGCAGCATAAGTGAATTTATTTGTAGAGCCCACTGCAAACCTTTCATGATCCGTCGTCCCCAGTCAATCCCACTCCACCATTATTAAGTCGTTAGTGGGAGTAAGTCTACCAGAATCATCAAATTGTGATTTCTCTACTATGGTCTGCCTAGTGCGCATCCATTGCTAGTTATGCATAGTTAAATGCTCAGTTCTAATGGTCACAACCTTGTTAATACCAGAGAGCCTACGGGGGGTTCGCCTTCTTGGATTTCCACTGGGGCATTGCCCCTGACCTCACTTACAGTGGGTACCTGAGACCCAACGCCTGCAGGGGAGCGTTCGGGTCACCACGACGCCTCAAACGACAATCGTTCGTTCATCTTGTGCCCCCCCCCCCCCCCAGGTGGAACGTGCCCCATCGCCCCAGTGCTCCAACTTCGAAAGTCTCCCCACGCAACTGACTCTGATCAGAGAAAAGTTGATTCAGAGACCTTGCTTGCACCAAGTACTTTTGATTGGTTTAGCAGGAATAGTTTTTAAAACCTAATACCTCATATGTTAGAAATGACTTAATTTCGTCCCAAGATATTGAGCTACGCCATTGTCTAAACATGGGTTGAAGGGATTTATTACGGTTTGAAACAGCTTTGACTCTCAGGCTGAACAGTTATCTCCACACCATCTAATGTCCAGGCTCCTACGCACCGGGGGGGGGGGGTCGAGTGGCTTGTCAATGGGTTCGTTTTTGAAATCAAGCCCCCCTTTGTGATTTAGGGGTGGTTCGTTATTATCTATGAATTCTTTCTCCTTCTTGCAATGTAGAATATGAGATTGTTACAAGTAAAACACATTCCATATGAATATTAGGATAACACCGTAAGTATGATTACTTCATTGTCCCAAGATTACGTCATTGTCCCAATACGTCCAATTTTAGACGCGTTTTGCACAGTATCATTGACTGCTATCCCCCTGTATGCCCAAACAAGATTAGGCTGTATGTACATCTACTTTCTCTTGCACACCTATTCTCTAAAAATGTTTTGGCTGCTTTTGTTTGATGTAAATTTCAGTAACATTGCCACAATGGTTTTATGCTTATTAATATTATAGACTAGTTGTTGATTAAAGGGGTAATTTAGGCCGCTCCTATGAAACCTGACTTCCAGTTTAAAGTCCATTCCCACCATATTTTGGCCCCCAAGCAAGATAAATCGCGTTGAACTGTAATTAAAGCTTTGTGTTTTTAGAGCGCAATTTTCCGCAATCTAGAATGTTTGTGATGGCAAATTCAATCTTACACTCGGGAACTCATTTTAATAGACGAGAACTAGTGACCAAGCTAGTATTTTAGAGTGCGATTTGCTATAGTTTATGACCATGTAGAACACAAGTCTGTCCACCGATGTATGGAGAAAATCTTGGGTATTTTTATAGTCACAGCCCAAACCATGGCGACGGCAGGGGTCAGGTCGGGCCAAGGTGGTAGAGGAGCCATCGTCGCACATAATACGATAAAGTATGTAATCCCCTTCGGTCGAAGTTTCCCGACACTTTAACTATACTTACTTGTAAAGGGTGCGTTTCTTCAACAGGAGCCAAAGATTTGTATAGCTTTCTTACTTTTCCTCATACTTAATTTCTTTGGCTGAATATTAAAGAACAAATCTTACCCTTAATTACTATACATAGCCTCCAATCGCTTAGTTCTCATCGTACTTGTTCCGCGGTAGGGTAAACGAGTTGGGATGTGACCATTTCGTCGCAGATACAATAAAGTGCATGCCATTCCCGATAGGTCAATTGCCTCGACAGTCGATATTTTTTTCTTTTCCTTTTATTAGTGCAGATTTTTATCAAATTAGAACTACAAAAATTTTAGCAAATGCTTCAAAAACTCAAAATCTTCAAGCGCTTACAACCTGATAGCTATGCATATCAAATGCCGTCTAAACGTATTAGCATCATCCGTCGGGAAGTTGTGTTATTTTGATTGTTCTAAGGTTTGTTTGTGATTAAGGAGGAGCATATTGGAAGACATATTCATAAAAATCGAAGATTTGGAGGATTAATTCAGCATTGCCTTCTTTGTAGAAATGTTTTGTTTGGATATTGAAAGAGTGTATGTGCAGAGTCTTGATGCAACTTTTGAAACGAAAAATGGTATGTTTTAATTCAAAATTTCGGCGTGTTTCTCACCCATTCGTCCCGGTTTACACTCCGCATCTAATTGCAGTAACCTACAAGGAATAATTATCTGAATAGCTTTTCCGAAAACTAGAGGTACACCTTCAATCTCCGTAGACGCCGGGCCTAAATGGGGCAACCTGCACTCATCAAATATGAAGAGACCGGTAACCTACGCAGCATGATTAACAAGACTTGAAGTATAAAATTCTTTTCGAACTCCATTTCTTCTGCGCGCTTGGCGGGCACTCATTGTTGCTAGATCCTGAAAGTTAAAACATAAAGGAAACGAAGAAGAAATGTTCTAAAACTTGCTTATAAATTAGACCCAATCGGTTATTCCTTTCCCCCTTGCTCACTCCCAGCAAAAGATGGTTTCTGAATTCTCGTTGCTCATCTAGTCATGCTTCTGTCCAAATTATGTAATCAACGGAGGGCTTCCCCATGACCCCCTATGAAAGTGTTACCCATGAGAGTCACAAAGACCTCAAAAAGGCCCATGGACGTAATGCCTTACAAAAAGCCCTCCAATTGCTAATCGGAAAAAAAGATCAGTACTCTACCGATCATTTTCTACCAGGGTCTTTTAATCCTAAAGTGTAAATCTCTAAGACATGAGTTCTCCATATAAGACACGTATTTTGAGATGGAATATACAAGGCATAAGTCTTGCAATTTGAAAGACAATTTGGCAAAAATGCAGTGGCGTAGGAACCGGGGGGGGGGGGCCAAGGGGGCCATGGCCCCCCAATATGTTTTGAGGGGGGCCAAATGTCATTTTGGCCCCCCCCCCAATAATTGCGACAGTTTACAGTTTCGTTTTACCCATTTTTGCTCTTAAGAGGACAATTTCTCTAATAAAAACCTAAAATTTTCGGCGCGCTACGCGCGCAGGAGAGATATTCTGGTTTCTTCAATAGTTTCATTCTACATCACTAGATAGCGCAAGTCCTTTCCCCCTTACCATAACACGTAGGAAAAGTACACAGTTTATGTAGAGGTCGTAAATTTCATCCCATATTGCAAAGCCTAGCTACTGTTCTCTTGTGTGTCATGCGGTACGGCCAGTTGGTGAAGGACTCACCGAGCAATATTTGGCTATTTCATCTGATAGTCAAGGTAGTTTCAATACAATGCATATTATCTCCTATACGGTCTAGAACCCCTGCAGCTTTTCTTTCTTATTGTTTTTAATAATAACATAGGCCTATGTTTTTTTGTGAAAAATGACCCGAAAAATTTTCCCGCGCTTCGCGCGCTTTGCAGTTTTAAAGTTTAGATTCCAGAAAAAACATTTAATCAACTCTGAACTTAGCTTCTCTAGTATATACAAATTTTAAGCGATATATGACCCGAATGAAATGGAGGCTAGTACACAGGCTTTCTTCAAATCCCACCTCACCAATACTCGACGGCATTGGGGCTGTCGGAGTTTCGGGTCGTTGGCCGTTCGCCGGGCAAATCTTGGGGCTACCTCTACTCAACTTAATAAGTTAACAGACTCTGGCTGTAGAAAATCTCAGTTCCAACTAATCCACTGAAATTCATGGGGGATAACTCAACGCTGAACAATTTTGAATGAAGTCGGATAGATTGTAACAGACTTAAAGTGTTAAATTCAAATCAAACTTTACAAAATTTGCACAATAAGGACACATCTTGATGGCTTCAAAAATCCTGGCAAGCTCCACTTCCGGTAATTTGGGATGTATTAAAATCTCAGATCTTCTCGGTACGCTCCGTCCACGCAAACCTATGGTGGCGCTTTGCTTAGATAGTAAATGGGGTTCAAACTTCCAATCCTCGGACCCCAAGTCCAGGCCAGCTCAACTCATCTGTCCTCACAGAAATGTGTTTTATAAAAAAAAATCAAATCAAGCTTTACATTTTTTCACAAAAATTGCACATCTTGATGGCTGCTATCAAGCCTGACAAGTGCCATTTCCGGCGATCTGGGACGTATTCAAATCTAAAATTTTCTTGGTACGCTCCGCGCCAATCTATGGCGGCGCTCCGCTTAGATAGTAAACGGGAGTCACCCCCACAAAATCTCTAGTCTTCCAGAGCCTCCTAAACAAAAAATCACCCCTGCATGGTGTTGTTTGTGTTTCCTTTTGCTTTGAATATTTTTATTTTGCTCAAATTAAAACCGGAAGAATCACATTGAGCAAATGTGTTTTAGTGTGTGAAGGGGATTCAAGGTCGAGAAGTCACATCTGGTCTGCCCCCCCCCCCCATGTCAAACATCTTCCTACGCCGCTGAAATATTCTTGGAATGTTACGGTGTGACTGGTGGTGCTCTCAGCTGAGATATTTTCATTACTTTCCTTTTTTTTCAAACCGCCATCCCCCACCTCTCAACTGAAAACTTCACATAAAGGACCTGCTCAGTTTGGCCTCTGAAGGGGATGTGCCACATGACTAGGAAAAGCAAGATTTTCCACCTGCTTCCCTCGCATATGCACTGCATTTTTCGCCTGCGGAGGTACATCTGGAATAGGTTTATGGCATTCTGTTCGGTGCCAGCCAATGACAAACCCCTTTAGTTCCTCTGCAGTTGAGGATTCCATACCTATAGACCCGCCCATTTCAACAACGCCACATTCCACATTTCGAGGTATTGGTCTCCTTAAAACTACTAAAAACCACTTTCCCCTTCTATATTTCACCAATTGCCTCAAGGCTGGACGTTTCCATTGTCCAGATCATAACATGTGATACAGTCAAGTTGTTGGAAAGAGATAATTGGCTCGGCGATAGAGATAGCATCGGGCGTTAGAAAGTGACATATAATCCTACGTTTACCCCACAATAGTCCAATTTTGGGGGTCCGAAATCTACCTTTTTTAACGGGTTCAATACGGCATGTCTTTTTTTTTGGGAACGCAGAAAGCCGCCATGTCGGGAAGTAAGCGAGGCGCAGATAGGTATACGTATTCAAATGGTAAATCAGCCGAAGTCAGGCAGTGGTGCCACATGAAGACAGGTGCGTGCAAAATATACCGTGCATGCATGGTGTAGTGTACAACTGCAGTGTAGTGCAGTGATGTAGCGTACAAAACATGTTTGTTCTAAGTGTGCCCTCAACATGGCCACGTAAGCATAACATGACGTCATGTGACACGATCTTGTCGAACCTCCTCTTGACAAATCCTGCGTACGGGCCTGATATTTGTTAATATTTGGTAATATAGCAGTCTTTCTACCCCATTCAACAGAAACCATCTTCAATATTTAAAGTTATAACGTTAAAAAACAAGGAGACGTCTATTTAAATTTGGAACATAATTGACATAATTTGGGCATATTCATAATACAAACGTACAATACATTGCCTGAATGTAGAGTGCGTACGTTGTCCACTTATATTGTATAGAGGAGAAAGGGTATGGACGGCTTTACAGTTTAGGAGACATGAATTGACAGTGGGATATGTGACATGTAAAAACGTTCTAAAAACTTGGACGATGGACACACTTCCCAGTAAGTTCAAAAAATAAAAAAAAAAAAAAAAAATACTGACCATGTTACAGGCTAATATCTCTTTACCACTATATCAAGTCAAAAGAGGGACTCAAAAATATGTCTAATATTATCCTTTGTTTTTCCATTTTTTATTTCAATAATACGTGTAACATTAGTATATGTTCTAAGTGATAACATTTGGAAGCTAAACTTGTCATCTTGGAAAATATACAATATCACTTAGGCTACCAAAATGTATAGTATCTGACCAGTAAGCTAGAGATAATTAATGTAAGGTTTCTGGATCAGGTTTCCGGATTTATTTCTGAAAAGGATTCATTCTTGTTCCTTCTGAAAACTTAACAGCTGCAACCCAATTCGTTACTATGTATTTCACTATGTTTAATCTTATATGTTATGACGTCACTATCCGACTTTTTGATGTCACAAAAACGCCATGAATGATTTAAATCGCCTTTTTATTGTTTCTCAGTATGTTTCTATCCAATGATAGGAATTATTTTTTATTCCGATTTGTTTTTGTTTTTGGACTTTGCTGCCATTACAAGTCCTGATGACGTACTGTTACTCCAATTGCAGTCTCTAATCAAATTATTTAGTTTCATGTTTTCACGGTAATGGCGTTGTGAGCGATAAGCCCAAAACTTTAATAGATACAGGCCCGCAAAGTTAAGAATGGCGGCCGTTCTGGATTATGCTATGCAAATTACTGATATTACACAACCTGTATACCTAGAAGTATATCACGATTATGTACACGTAATGCCGATACCATTGACACCTAATTTCCTTTGTTTAGAATTTTTTCCATCTTTGGGATTTGGGGTTTTTTTAGGAAGCCTATTTTGAGACTTGTAGTTAAATTGTAGTTATTCTGATATTAATTGTAGTTTATACATGGCATTTCAGTCACTGTTACGACAACACGGCTTCCTTTCCTTCCATTATCTCTAGAAAGACCATGAAGTTGTTATCAGTAGTCGTGCTAGCTTTCTCAATCACAATCGTGGAAAGTTGCTGTCATCCCCCTAGCGTCGACACCGGATTAGGAACGGTGTTGGGACAGAGAAGGAACTTTTCGACGAGATTTCTCAAGGAATCTGTAGAAGTCCATTACTATTTTGGCATTCCTTATGCAAGGCCACCAATTGATGAGATGCGTTTCAGACAAGCTGAGCCAGCGGAACCCTTCGAAGGCGTCTATAATGCCACTGAGGTTCCACCGTCGTGCATACAGGAACGCAGACCTTACTTCGAGCACCTTACAGCTGGATCGACATATTCTGAGGACTGTCTTTACCTAAACATCTTTGTACCAGAGACAACAGTAAGAAAAATATGCAAATACTACTTTGAACGTTTATTTGCTAGCTGGCTGGCTGGTTGGTCGGTTAATAGGTCGATCAGTTGGTAGGTTGGTTGATTTGGCGGTTAGTCCGTTGGTGGATTAGTCGGTTGGTCGGTTCATTCGTGAGTGCGTGGGTGTAATCCGTCTGCAAAATGATGAATCCTAATAGGATGTGAACTTAGTTTGATTTCCTACTGATATCGCTTTATAGCATTCCTTAAAATTAATTCTAAAAGTAATGCATAGTGCATGTAAAGGGTCTTTTCTAAACTTAAGTACACATTAAAGAGTAACTTGCTTAATTCAGTAATGGCCAAAGCTGCATGCCCGCTATTGAATACTTATATTATTATATGTGACGAACTTCGTATTTTACTATTTATTTATTGCAGCCACCAAACGCAGCAGTGATGGTATTTATCCACGGTGGACTCTTTAAATGGGGTAGTGGATCAGACTTCCCCCACAATCCGTTCCCTTTGGTTGCAACGGGCAACGTTATCGTGGTGACTTTCAACTTTAGGATCAACATATTTGGATTTTTGACTTCAGGTAGAATTCAAAGCTTACTTTTCTCACCTTTGAATTCCTGTAGACCTTTTGTTAAACAATATAAAAAACTAGCTATGATTTTACTCGATTTAGTAAAACAATTTGCATTGAGCTTTGATTCAGAATTAGTGAAAGACACTGTATTAGTTAATGAACGGAATCGACCACAAATTTCTTAATTTTAATACTACCGTTCCAATCAAGAAAATGCTTGATATTCGACTGGAAAGATGGGAATGACCCTGGGTCAAATTTCTGGTGACGTTTAACTGTCGAGTAGATGCTTTTATGACCAATTGTACAATTTTCCTCTGACGCACGAAGACCAGTTGATTAATGGTAGAACAGATCTAATTCAAAATGAGCTTTTAAGTCCCTTCTTGAATCAATGGGACATGCGAAACAAGGTCAAAGTTGTTGCTTGAAGCGTAATTCGAGAGCTAATTTAATTTATAATCAAATAATTTAACAATTTGAGATGATAAGCAGTTTTCAAATGGGACTCTTAAGTTTTGGGCACAATTAGCGAAATGGAGTTTTAACTGGAAAAGAGGTAAATCTGGAGACTACTAGACCCAGAATGTGAAAAACAATTGAACCTACTTTACATAGTTTTCGTTTTTGTTTCAGGAGACACGGCAATACCTCCAAACATTGCATTATCTGATCAGCAACTAGCGCTTAAATGGGTGAATAAAAACATAGCAGGTTTGTTTCACTAAAATAAATCTACCCCCAGAACCCTTTTATGCCTTGTATCCATTTTCCTTTTTAGCAAAATACTTTCCATATTACAAACAATGTTATACTCTCAATAAGAAAATGGTGATTTCGAATTATTCTATTAGCCCCATCGTTGAAGCAGGTTGCAACAGATTGTATTTCTCAAAGACAACACATGTGGCTTTAAAAAAGTAGTGGAACAATTTTCCATTAAGAAGTTGAAACACATTTGCACATTTCACTTAATACTCTCTTTTTAAAATAAAAGAGTTCGGAGCCTTTTGTGTATGCGCACTTCGTCATTCCAACAACACATGATTGTAAAATGATTTGCATATAGGGCATTAACAGTTTGGCCTACACTTTTCATCTGTCCAGCCCATGCAAACTGTTACAACTATCATAGCGTATTTCCTATGTAATATTCCAGACAATCTCTCTCTAGTCTACTGAAATATGCCTAAAATATCTTTTTTTCAAATAAAATGGTTAGCTAGGCTTAGGCTGTATGGTTTAGAGAGTAGAAAACATGTAGTGACTAATTCAAATCTCAGTTACCAGATTCAAAAAGACTTTTGTTGATTAGTTTCGTTCCCTTTAATCCTTCATAATGACTTAAAGAGTAAAAGTACAATCTGGTAATCATGTTGCTACACACCAGATCTACCCTTCTTATTATAAAGAGTGCCAAGTGCCATGACTTCAGATCTAGCAGAACTTAGTTTGATTTTTTCCTGGGAAGGACTCATGATCCTCCTTTCTCCATAATTTTGTTGGACATATGCTTGCCGGATACCATAAATTACAGTATTGTATGGTCACGTTGCATAACAATGCTACTCAATACGAGGCGATTCTTTGTATACCTATCTCGATTCCCGTATTTCACAAAATCTCATCTAGCTGTGTCTGATTTAAAATTTCCGGAACCTCCGACAGTGTCTTAAACATTTTACCTACGGTCCACAAGGTAAACGAATCCAAACTTGCAGTAGTCATAGGCCTTCTATATAGCACCAGGTAATGCAAGAAAATGATTTTTGCTAAGGTATATCGTGATTGCCAAAAGCCAAGAAATAGCATCAATAACAGTGTTTGATTCTCAAAAATTTCCCACGACGACCTCCTCCCCCGTCTTGACTACTTTACAGGTATATAACCATCTGATCATTGGCGTGGTAGTGCTGATACACTTACCCCGAAATTGCAGTGTTTTCTCTCCACAACACCTGTGATATATGACAATGATGTTTGCCTGTGTCCTCATCATCTTTGCCGGATGCCACAAAATATCATTTCAAATGTCCAACTTCCCCCGCGATTTTCCCAGACCCCTTCCCATCAAATCCTTGCACATTTGTCGCTCGTAGGTTCGAATTTGGATCTTACATCGTTAGCCTAACTTTTGCAAAGTCCTGGATATTCAATTAAATAATTAAATCAGTTCATTATTAAACTGGAAATTTTTAAACTTATAGGACTGATCTTCTCTCTTCCATTCACCTTTTTAGCTCACAAGGAGCCCATTAAAAGTAGTATTGTCTTGACTGTATATCAACGCAATCGCATTGGTACTTATTTCAAGGAAGAATTATTTAATGAATGGTCTTTAATTTTCTTTATTTTCAGCTTTCGGAGGAGATCCTTCTAAAGTGACAATCTTCGGAGAAGGATCTGGGGCTGTCTCAGTTGGTTGGCACTTACTATCCCCCGGCAGTCGAGGGTACGTGCAACGTGCAGTCTTGCAAGTAGGCATTAGGTTACCTTTATATTATCCTATGCTATAATGTTAGAGATAAATGACCTAAGGCCTCTCTGCGACTATTACATACACCGTTCATTCACTCATGTATACTTAAAAGTAGCTGCGACCTAAAAAGTGGCCTATGAATGACTTTTAGAAGCAAGCTACACACGATCGTACGTAGGTATACAGGGACGGTGTAATGTGAGAAAGTGATCAAGGTGAGAACTTTTGATTTTCATTTGTAAAAGTACACTTTCTGCAGGTATATGCCTGATAGAGTATGAAAGGCAACATTTAACCATACTTTCACATCAATATAGCAACTAAAAATGCACTTTTGACACGCTTTTGTAATCGAGGAAAGTAGACTTAAGAGATCGATTCCAATATTTGGTACAGTCACTAAGGAACTTTCACTCAATATTTATAACTTGTCGTTAGTTTGTAAGAGATGTAAGTTATACCAAATTGAGAGTGTTAGTTAGAAAACTGGGAAAATGGTCAAGCTCTAAAATTGCTTTTTTTGAAGGCCAAGGGAAGCTTTGTGTTTGTCATTAATTTATCGAGCTCGTATTTCAGGAACAAATTTCAATCAGCGTTTTGTCTGCTTATCCGTTTGGTTTACTACTTTCTCCTGTATTTCTAATTTGTAGAGCGGAAATCCCCTCTATTCTTCGGTGGAACTGATTTCCCCCGAAACGGCATTCAAAAATATCCAAACAGTGGCAGATTTTGCAGACTGTACACCTCCTAACCCTGATAATACAACATTTATCGCTGATTGTTTGAGATTAAAAACTGTAGACGAACTTCTAGACTTACAAAATCAGGTAAGTCATGTTTTTCTCGCAGCCTAGCAAGCACAAACTTCTATATGAATTTGTGCTACGTATAGTATGCTCACTTACGTAAAACTCAGAGAGTGGAAGCAACACAACTACCTTTTTAGCAAAGAATTATTAATCTCATTTAGGATAACAAGCAAGCGTTTTGCATTGCAAACGAAGTTCTAATAGCTTTAGAGTGCAATAGTTGCCTTTTTGATTCTTTGGCGAAATCAAAGCAATCACGCCAGTGTATGTATGCTTGGGAATGTATGTGTATCTGTGACGCTGGGCTTGTAAACACGATATTTCAAGATAGCAATGATGGATAATTTCCATACATGCAATATAAAATTATCCTATGGAGAGAAAGGTCGCTATTGTTTTGGAAAGGTCAAAGGTCATGTGAGGTCAGCAGAGGTCAAAAACCGAAAACCTTGTAAACACGATATCTGTAGGTAGTAAGCAAGTATGTTTTTCGTATTTGGCAGGTGGATGCATTATAGTCAGAAGATAGACCCTATTGGTTTGGGTAGAGGTCAAAGGTTATCTGTGGTAACTGGTGTAAAAATACGAAAAAATACGAAATTCTTAAAGACTGCTTGTAAACACGATATCTCAAGATAGCAATGATGGACAATTTTCATGCTTGGTATATAACTTTACTTTATTATATTGAGAGGAAGAACCCCGTTGTTTTCAGTAGAGGTCAGGGGTCATTCGAGGGGTCATCAGATGTCCAAAACTGAAAGCATTTTAAGACAGGGATGATGAATACTTTTCATCCTTGGTATTATGATGTGTTACTTTAAGAAAGAGGAAACTCTGGGTTTGTTGGAGTTCGAAGGTCATATGAGATCATCAGAGTCGAAACTACGAAAACCTCGTAAAGTAAATAGACAGTGTGCGGTACCTCGAAATTGTGTCCGGCGTTTTGTGACCAAAGAAAAGTTAGGGATGACTATTTCTACCATTCCAAAGATAAAGTTACAGAGAAAAAACATTTATTTTTTCACAGTCATAACTGTTACAGTAATAAGTCGAATTTGAATTGCCTAATTATGAACAAGTGTTAAGGATGATGTCACTATAACATGATCACAAATACCAGAGTTCTCTGATTGAGTAGTGTATTAGTGCTCGGATTTTCACACAGACGACCAGGGTTCGAATCCCTTCTCAGACAGGTTTTTTGTTTTCATTTTTCTGGTATTCAATTTTTGGTGTGGTTTAAGGTCATGTGAGGTCAGCAGAGGTCACATTATGAAAACATCGTAAAAATGATATAGTCAAGAAGTATAAATTTGAGAGATGAACCTCAGTGTAACAAAGCTTCCCCTTTCGTCAAGGAATCACTAAGCCTTTGGGCTTTCTGGTTTAAACTATGTTTCCCTGCAAAACTTGTATTGCTCCCTCGAAAGCTCTTATCACCATTTTTCTTGTTCTAGAAGAGATTATAATATACAAACCATATTATCTGGTCCATTTGTACCGCCACACGAGGATTTCTTATCACTCAACGTTGCAAAGTAAACGACAGCATTGCCTACTACTAATTTTGAAGTACTTACGTAGTTGATTTCTTGTTAGTGGCTACAACACAGTTTGCAAATGAAAGTTATTATTTGTGTGTGGAATTGCAATATGAAAGCTGAGCGTCTTTCGTACAAGGTGTTACTTGTCTGTTTATAATTTACCTGTATTTGACTAAGACCCTGCTCAGAAGGGGTACGAAAATATTGATTTGTAAGTCTATGTAAATTTGCTTGGCTTACCTCTGCCTGCCTCTCCAAAGCTTCAATATCAGCAGCAAGCACCCTCTCCGCAAAGCCAGAGACGCTGTCATATATATATATATATATATATATATATATATATATATATATATATATATATATATATAAGGTCAAAGTACTGCGTAGCACTTATGAAGTAGGTAGGTAAAAATGAAGTAGTAAATAGTGCTAAAAGTTTGTGAAAAATTCCACGACGTTTCGGGTTTAAACCCTTCATCAGGTGGCAAAAAAGCAACTGATCGTTGACGCGGCCAAACGTACAACTTAAAAAATACACAATAAAATTGGGCATAAAATTAACCACTTTACACTGTCTGTTTTCCTAGCCGAGTTTTACCGTGCCCAATTTTATTGTGTATTTTTAAATTGTACAATTGGCCGTGTCAACGATCAGTTGCATTTTTGCCACCTGATGAAGGTTTTAAACCCGAAACGTCGTGGAATTTTTCACAAACTGTTAGCACTAGTTACTACTGCATTTTTACCTATATCTATATATATGTATCTATATATATATATATATATATATATATATATATATATATATATATATATATATATATATATATATAGTAGGTCGAGGTTGGTAGTTCGAAGTTAGCATGTAGGATATATATATATATGTATATATATATATATATATATATATATATATATATATATATATATATATATATATATATATAGTAGAGTGAGACTGGTTTGCAACGGAAGGGCTTGGTAGGATACGTAGGATCTCTAAAGATTCACAGAGTAGGTAATACACAGATAAATGGAGTAGAAAATACCAAACCCAACTACGTTCCAAGGAAAAAATGCACAAACACAGTGATGTTGGGTGGAAGCTATCGGCTATCTTATCAGCCTTCTTCAGCCAACTGCATGACCAAAAAATCAGTTATCTCTACTGATGTTTATTCTAAGCCCACAGATGGTCACCTCTACCTTCTTACTACCAGTGCCCACCCCATAATTTCGAAGAAGAGTATTTCTCACAGTATTGCCTTGCGCCTCAAGCGCATTTGTTCTAAACCAGAATACCTCCTTAAGAGATTCGAAGAATATGGTAGCTACCTTGTGAGTAGAGGTTACCACCCTGACTTTGTTGAGGCCCAGTTAAATAAGGTTCGAGACATCATCGTGACCGTTTATTGAGACCTCAGGCTACACACAGAAGTTACAACAGCAGGCGCTTCCCCTTAATTGTTGATTTTAACCCCGCCCTACCTAATATAGGTAAAAGTATTGCGAAACACCTCCCTTTTCTCCATACCTCACCGTCACTTAAGAATCTTTTTCCTGAACGCGCCATTTTTGGAGCTTTTCGTAAATGTAAATCGCTGAAGGACCATACGCAATCCTAATATTAAAGATCATCACCGACCCATCGCTGGTCAAACTACCAGTCCTACACAAGGCTGCTACAAATGCACGAGGTGTTGTGACCTTTGTGCTAATTTTCTTTTGCCTTCCACTAAGTTTCATAGTTCTAGTACTAATAAGTTTTATCCTATTTTTGACTCTGTATCTTGCGATAGTCGTAATGTTGTATACCTTGCCACCTGTGTCAAATGCAATGTGCAGTATGTTGGTTCTTCTTCCACAGAATTTAAAGTTCGGTTTAGAAACCGCAAGTCTGATATGGTTAACGGTAGAAAACGTTGTGAACTAGCTATCCATTTCTCCAGTACTCCGCATTCTTAAAAAGACATTAAGTTCATCATCATAGAAAAAATTCATTCTTCTTCCAATTCGGAAGCAATTTTATGCAAACGGAAGGTTATTGGATGGCCCAATTAAACCAATTCATCCTTTAGGCCTCAATAAAAGAAAAGAATTTAATTCTCGTAAAAGAATTTGTTTTCTTTAGCTTATCCCTTCTTTGACCTTTTATTTTCTGTTTTTGGTTGTCAATTGTCGTTATTGATGTTTTCTTAAGCTTTTCCTTTCTTTGACTATTTTACTGTCTTATCCTCTTATTGTTGTTTGCTTAGCGTGTTTTACTCTTTTGTAAAGGAATTTAACTCGGCTTACCTTTCTTTCTTTATGCATTTAGCCTATTTTATAAGCGTAGAGAATTTTTTTGGTCATGCAGTTGGCTGAAGAAGGCTAATAAGATAGCCGAAAGCTTCCAACCAACATCATGTTGGCATCCGCTTTCCTTTGAAAGTGCGATGGAGTTTTGGCTTGACCCTTGAGTGTCTTGGGAAGGATAGGGGGTGAAGAAAGAAAAAGGGAAAAGGGACGTGTGAACGACTTTTAAACAAATCTTAGCGAGTAGATGGAAACTGGTGCTACAAGTTTCAATAAAGTAGTGCACAAAGAACCTTTCAAAACAATATGTATAGATTGAGGTTCAAACGTACTTCCCTAATCAATGATATATTCTCATTAAGGGTAGTTCATGCATACAAAATGTCAAGGCTAAACAGACTCTAACAAAGATGTCATTTTGTAAGGGGTTGGCGAAAAAGCATTGGACACTGAAAATAACCTTTTGGAGGGAGAGAAAACACCGATCTGCCGGGTAATTATCTCATCGCTCCGTGAGGAGGATGAGATATTGTAGTCACTTGACCTGTTGGGCTATATTCGGCAATGCCAGCAGAAATAACAACCGTTGCCATGGTAACAGTTAATTTTCACAAGTTACTAGTCTAAAGTCATAACCCATGGTGGGGTACCCCAGGGTGACCAAAAGTTCATAACGGAGGGAGGGGTCAAAACGTGTCCGTGTGCGTGTGTGTGTGTCCAATTTTGTATTCTTAATATCTCCAAAACGGTAAAGCCGATTCTCTTCAAATTTGGTGGGAAGGTGCCCTAGGTGGAACCCCGGTTCTGCATTGACTCCCGGAAGTAAAGGTCAAAGGTCAGAGGTCAAAGGTCAAATTATGTGAAAATCACTCTTTTTATAATAACTCCAAGAAAAAAACATCCCATTAACATGAAACTTCACACATATAATAAGAGTGTCTGGCACTACGGAAATATATGGTTGCCATAGCAACCAAGGTCAAAAGTCATGTGATATTAACATTTTAAGCAAAAAAGTGTTCCATGAACTCCTCCCTGTGGGCTAGACCGATTCTTTTGAAATTTGGTGGGTAGGTACCCCAGAGTGTAAACTTGTGTCTCCGTGACTTTCGGCAGAAAAGGTCAAAGGTCAGAGGTCAAATTGAATTTTTGGGAAAATTCACGGTTTTTTAGTATTTTTAGTATAATTCCAGAAGGAAACATTCCACGTACATGAAACTTTTGAGAAGTTACGTAAAGATTTTTCAAATCTGCATTTTAAAATCAGGCAAAAGCTTATAGTGTAATTAGATTTACCAATGGTTTAAACTAAAGACCTGTAAAAGCATTTATTTTACGGTGCAAGTGTCCACTGCGTATAGGCACCTGCGTCACCCTAGTTAAAGGCAAGTGACGTATGGAAACATAACCACACATGCCTTAATACGAAAATGGTGGCTGCCAATTATTTTATGTTAAGCTACCTAAAGTAGGTTTTGCGTTGGAAAGAATTTTAATCACAAAAACGTGAGTATAAATCGCATTGCTATCACTTGCACGTTATCGAGGAGATATAATGCCTCCGGGCACACGTGTTGGGGCTTTGAATTATTTGAATAAATCAAAAATGGTCGCCATTTTTACCTTAGCGGGCCTGTATCTCCTTATGCTTTGGTTTTATCGATCAGCGTTGTATAACCAAATTAGAAACCTGAAACCAAACAAGCAAATTGATATGTAAAGAATACCATATGACGTATCTATGTCGTCGCAGGGTAGAAATGGCTTAACGTTACACCATCGGGACTCAAAATGGCGGCAACATCCTTAAAAGAATGAGATTAAGGCAATAAATCTTATCATCGGACAGGAACACAATACTAAAACAATCAAATAACGTAGTAAAAATAGTTTATGGCGTTTCTATGATGTCACTTTACGAGAATTACATTTCATGACGTCATCATGACTCAAGATAGTAAAATAGTTACGAAATGGGTTGCAGCGTCAGATTAGATTCAGATTTTAATCCATTTCATAAATAAATTTAGTCAATGGCTTCGTTAAAGGTGGGGGAGGGCAGGTAGGCATGCGCCCCCAGACGCGGATCCAGGGGGGCCTGGGGGGCCCGCCCCCCCCCCCGCCACGAAAAAAAAAACGAAAGGAGAAAAAAGGAAGAAAAAGAAAAAAAAAAGAAAAGGAGAAAGAAAAATTAAGAGCAAAAAATGAATAAAAGTGTCTAGGAACGTATTCAAAGTATTCATTTCTGTAGGGGTTGGGTGGAGCTATAGCTGGATTATCTCTTTAGATATCTTTCAAAGTGGTTGGCGACGAAAGGAGAGCTACAATGTTCGAAAACAGGTGAACAGCTGAGTAATGATCCTTGACTTAAGATCTAAATAAGTAAACATCGTGATTCGAGTATGGACCCGGCTAGCTGGGCTGAAATTTAGTAACAATTTTGTGTTAAAGAGTGAAATTTTTTGTAATCTAGAGGGATTGAGAGGCAAAGTTTTCGCCAAACAGACCTTGCAGAATGAATACAGAAGACAAGCTGACAGGTGACGTGCTATTGTGCACAGTGGAACCAGCTGTTGCAGGCAAAGTAGCGGCGTGCATACTCTATTCGATTTCGAAACGGTCTGAAAAGTTTTAAAATGAACTCAAAAGGCTTTCAAGCTACAGATGGCGTCGGCACAGTGGGCAATGGGTGGCGTGAGTCTCCCTCCCCTATCGATTCTTGAAATTTTTTAAAATGGTCCCAAAAGTTGTTTAAGCCACAGATTCTGTGGAGGGTGTAGAATGAGATGTATTTTTGATGATTGCTTTATTTGTTCTAACCATTTTCTTCCACAAACTGTTGTCAAACTTTCATAAGTTTTGGAAATTCTTGACAAATTCCAAATTTTTGCACCCTCCGGTAGCGTCAAGCCTTGTGTCAGAGTTGTCCTGATTATCAATAGCTTTCGGTAAGTACTCACGCGGGAACAAAGGAGCAAAAGTGCTTTTTAAGAATTCTCAGTCAGAAGATTCGTTTCTGAATAGCATAGGTGGGTGGGAAAGTGACAGTGTCCGATGCAGGTTTTGTCATGGACTAATATTCTATTCAAAATTTCGGCGCGCTTCGCGCGCATACGACAGGGTTACACCCAATTTTATATACCATTGACAAAGCTATGACGCAAGAAATTATTCCAATGCAAACATTTTTCTAAAAAGTACATCTCCTTCTCTGTAGGGATCTCATCATTATGGGATCTTTGACAAATCTAGTCTAGCACATGATCTGAAAGATTGAAAGTACGCAATTGTCGTTGCTTATTTTCCAAACATTTTACCTCGACGTTCAATAACGACGAAAATCTTTTCTGAAACGCATTTTGCCTGTCCACCATCCCTCTTGCTATACCTAAAAAGAAGGTGATATATCATATCTCCTCCCATGTGGATGCCGGGTAGTGAGAATCCCGTTGGTCCCTCTTTTGTATACTGTAACTAATTCAGAGCTCTCGGGAGGCTCTATACTATTCTCTGTCAACCTTGGATAGCCTTTTCAGGAAAAAATTTATTATAGTCCAAAACTGTTTCTGTGGACTCCACGCAGGTATAATTGCGTGAACAATTTTCCCATGGGCGTGGATCATGGGGGGACGGAGGGACGCGTCCCCTCACTTTTTTGGAAGGGGAACATCATCAAAAAGTCCCCCTCACTTTTGCAAAAAATGATGGAACAGACTGCAATTATGCCTAGGAAAAAGAAATTTTTAGAAGAAAAATAACCTTAAAATCCTACACTTTTGTTGCACCAAATCGCATCTGAGGGCATTCAGTTCTAGAAAAATTTCCCTTAGACCCCTCCCCATGCCGACGATCACAAAACTTATTGTCTCCCCCTGACGCAAATTCTTACTACCACCACTGCTTCTTCCACCAGTACGGCGATTCACAAATGTGAAAAAGTCCCCCCCCCCCCCACTTTTGGAGATTGATCCACGCCCATGATTTTCCTGTGACTTAAGGAGATTTGAAGGCAATATATTAACCGTATCTTACTCCCCCTTTTCACCCGAACAAAAGTTGGAATTCACTAAATTGTGGACATTTTTTAAACATAGGCTTACAATCATTTAGAATGACCCAAAGATACCACAATTTTGCATATAGGCCCCCTTAAATTAACAAAAATTTCTCAAAGGGTAGGGTAAACCCCTTCCTGGGATTGCACTCTCATGTACTAAGAAAAGGCTCTCCCACTCTTGTATATAGCGTATACAAAATTCCATCGCCTACAAAGGCACGGTTTAGCAGTTATCTGCGGTTCCCCCAATCACCAACTCCCGCCGGCACCATCGGTCATAGATTTCCGAAGGGTATACCCTTCAGAAATCCATAAAGAAGGTGATATATCATCTCTCCTCCCATATGGATGTAAGGTTGTGAGAGTCCTGTTGGTCCCCCTTCTCAGTGTACAATTAATGCAGAGCTCCCGTGAGGCTCTATACCGAAAATTTTCGGCGCGCTTCGCTCGCAATTGTTTACGCTTACGGAGAGAGGTGTTTTATTGAGCGTAGGATTCATTTTTATCACTTTTTACAAAAAAATCATTTGAAATCTTTCACGATTTTTGCAAAGTCTTCCCAATATTTCTTGATTTTTGCTTGATCTGTGCACTTTCAGCCTTGAATTGCCCCTTTTACTATCAATAAGGTCCCAAACGTATTCGCATTACTCATCGGTGGGGTTCTACCATCTGACCATTAGCCAATTATTCGTGTGCATAAACTTGATTTCAGAGGAGCCAACATTGTAAGGATGTAAAGCAACTGGTTTTCATTTTTTTCACCCTCCTCTTCTTGTGAGAACTGAAAACTTAGTATCGAAACCACCTTCTAATTGATAGACACACATAATTGACACCGTTAGTCATAGCAATGGTTTTAAACGTAAATTCAAATTTTCGGCGCGCTTCGCGCGCAATTGTTTCATCGGACGTCCTATACCCGAATACCGTATAACGTGAATAAAATACTTATTATGGCAAAAATCATTTCAAGTTACCTACATGGGCTCATGATGTTGGTGTGTAAGTTTTAAGATAACTTAGATTCTCCGGAACTTCTGCAGGTACATATAGCCTGAGTAACTTATACTGAGCCATACACATCAAATTCCATACAACATGAAAAGGTATAAAATCTCACTGACATAAGAACTGTAGCCGATTTCTGTGCTCTTAAAATACAATATTGCGAGAGCTTCCGGGGGCATCGCCCCCTGGACCCCGCCAGGGGCCCTAGCGCGGGCCCCTGGACCCTACGCGTAGGAACTCGCTCTTCGCGCTCGTGGTGCACCTTCCGTGCACATGAGATTTTCCATCTTGGGCCCCCCCCCCTCAAAATTTCTGGATCCCCGCCTGTGCGCCCCCAAGATTGGCTGTGTTCCCACAGTGCGCCCCATGAGATTTTGGGTACTAAAATATAATAGGCAAACACATGAGGACCGTTTATATATCGATATAAATATGACGACCAACTGGAACCTTATCATTCAAAAATGAGGCCAAAATATTGTACAAAATGTTCTGAAACATCAATTTTGCAGCGGTCTGCACGCTCATTAATTTGTTAAACTATGTAAAGAACTGCTTTTTGGGGAGATAAAATTAACAGCTATCTTTTCATCATCTATTTTTAACAGCTACGAAATTACTGTGTTGTCACTCTTCAATATAATTAATATTATCTTTTATTTAGAATTTATTTTCTCATATCCAGTAACTCGAGACCGATTGTATAGCTTCACTCTTATAGACTAATATCCGTTTACCTTATACACAAGTGCCTTATATTTTGCAAGGGGAACCTTGCTCTCCTGAATCCTCTCCGAGGCCGAGCCAAGCACCTCATCAGGGATCGTAAAGTGGAGATACCTCCAAAGAACGTATAAGTGCTTTCGCGAATTTTCAAAGATACTTAATAGCGTAACTTTCTGTCTGCTTCGCATGTGCACCAGGCTTGGTCGTAGCGGGCACAAGCCACCCTTTTGTCATTTTCATGCTGAAGAAAACACAGGAAATATATTTTTCATAATTCTAATTTTAAGGCACCCCAAACCCCAAAGACCACAATCAAGGGTTTCATTTTCCAAATTTTCCTGGCTACCGACGGATCAGCAGGCGTAGTTGCACCTTCGATGCTCTAATGTAAAGGCTTCGCCTCAGTGACAAACCAAGAAGATAGTTGTCTCAACATTTATTCCTATTGGGCAGCATAAGTGAATTTCTTTGTAGAGCCCACTGCAAACCTTTCATGATCCGTCGTTCCCAGTCAATCCCAGTCCACCATTTTTAAGTCGATAGTGGGAGTAAGTCTACCAGAAACATCAAGTTGTGATTTCTCTATTGTGGTCTGCCTTGTGCGCATCCATTGCTACTTATGCATAATTTAATGCTCAATTCTATTCGTAACAACCTTGTTAATACCAGAGAGCCTACGGGGGCTTAGCCTTCTTGGATTTCCACTGGGGCATTGCCCCTGACCTCACTTACAGTGGGTACCTGAGACCCAACGCCTACAGGGGACCGTTCGGGTCACCACGACGCCTCAAACGACAATCGGTCGTTCATCTTGTGCCCCCCCCCCCTCCTAGTGGAACGTGCCCCATCGCCCCAGTGCTTCCAACTCCGACGCAACTGACTGTGATCAGAGAAAAGTTAATTCAGAGACCTTGCTTGCACCAAGTACCTTTGATTGGTTGAGCAGGAATAGTTTTTAAAACCTAATACCTCATATGTTAGAAATGACGTAATTTCGTCACAAGGAATTGAACTACGCCATTGTCTAAAAATGGGTTGAAAGGAATTATTACGGTTTGAAACAGCTTTGACTCTCAGGCTGAACAGCTATCTCCACACACTCCAATGTCCAGACTCCTACGCACGTGAGGGGGAGGGGTCGAGTGGCTTGTCAATGGGTTCGTTTTTGAAATCAAGCCCCCCCCCCTTTGTGAATTAGGGGTGGTTCGTCATTATCTATGAATTCTTTCTCCATCTTGCAATGTAGAATATGAGCTTGTTACAAGTAAAACATATTCCATATGAATATTAGGATAACACCGTAAATATGATTACTTCATTGTCCCATGATTACGTCATTGTCCCAACACCTCCAATTTTAGACGCGTTTCACACAGTATCATTGACTGCTATCCCCCTGTACCCCAAACAAGATTAGGCTGTATGTACATCTACTTTCTCTTGCACACCTATTCTCTTAAAATGTTTTGGCTGCTTTTGTTTGATTTAAATATCAATAACATTGCCACAATGGTTTTATGCTTATTAAATATTATGGACTAGTTGCTGATTAAAGGGGCAATTTAGGCAGCTCCTATGAAACCTGACTTCCAGTTTAAAGTCCATTCCCACCATATTTTGGCCCCCAAGCAAGATAAATCGCGTTGAACTATAATTAAAGCTTTGTGTTTTAGAGCGCAATTTTCCGCAATCTAGAATGTTTGTGATGGCAAATTCAATCTTACACTCGGGAACTCATGATGATGATGATGATGATGATGATGATGATGATGATGATGATGATGATGATGATGATGATGATGATGATGATGATGATGATGACGATGATGATGATGATGATGATGATGATGATTATTATTGTTATTCAGGTATCTTAGGTATCTTATGTAAGATTGGTTTTCCCGACCCAAAATTGGAAAGGGCCCATCGTGATGGTCGGGCAGTGGAAGGGAGAGATCGCCACATATTAGTGAAATTGTCTTTCTTTCAAGATAAAGTTAAAGTATTGAAGAATGCACGGCGGCTCCTAGAGGGGGAGAACTTTTATATAACTGATGATCTAACGAAAAAAGATTTGAGCGAAAAGAGAAGATGGCGAGACCAGGTTAGTGATCTCTACCGTCAGGGGACTAGATTGCATTTTTCTGGAGGTTACTGGAGGGACTCTACTGGCAAACCTTTTAACTTTCATTAAGAGTAATCAGCGTCGCCTTCTTTCAACCTCAACCTTATCTATTTGGTGACTGTCAAAACCCCTTTTTCTTAGTGGAAGAACTTACTTTTTACACATATACGTTATGCCATGGTAGGACATAGCACGACGTTGAATCTTTCACAGACGCTAAGTCTTTTTTTCATCGGGAAAGTCAATTTGTTTTTGTGTATGACTATGTGGATGTTATCCTTTTTGTCCCTTTCTTGTGGATTGATGTTTTTATTTGTTACTATACCTCCTGGGAACTCGAGCTATGTTAACACTGTATTTCGTGCTTCAAATAGCTTTCGTATTCTTAGCAATGTCTGTGGCCGTTATTGTTTTTATGTCAAACTTGTAAGATGGCATCCCCCGTAAGCTTTGTCTGTTATAATGCGAGAGGCCTCAGACAACCTAAGAAGCCCGTCGGTTATTTGCGTTTTTACATCGTAGACAGTTTGATCCTAAAATTAAACGAATGTAATGAAGTTTGATTTGGATTCTATCGAGTTATATGCGCGCATGAAGGGATTACGTGAGAAGCACCGCCTGCCCGGAGTCTTCATCTTTCAAAGCAAGGACACAACGGAGAACAAACTGGGTTGGGTATTTGCAAAAGTATATTTCTCAAAGTAATCTTCATTATATTTCTCAAAGTAATCTTCAGTGATACAATTGCTTAGAGACTGTAATTTCCTGAACATTGGAAGGGCACGTAATCCCTTCATGCGCGCATATAACTCGATAGAATCCAAATCAAACTTCATTACATTCGTTTAATTTTAGGATTCTATCTCATTACATGCTCTGCATTCCGGGAGTACGTGAGACTTCAAAGCCTCCGATGTGGCCTCAAAATCATAAGAGACATTCATTTTAACAAAGCATCTTAAAAGTGATGGTTTTCCAAAGAAATTATTGGCTTATTATAAAACTTTGCGAATGTGGTTTCACTGTTCCACCCCGCAGTTCGTAGAACATCTTGTAAGGGAACCTGTCTGTCTGCGGCGGCTGACGTAGACGCTGCCCGTGTACTGTGGGCCTTAAAAATCTGGGTGTTCACACCCGCAGCTGAAAGAAAACTCTTAATCCAGTTACTTATTGTCTCTCTTGAAACTGCCCCATGAGGTTTAACATAACTTACAAAAAACTGTTTCTGTTTTCTTATTTTACTTGTAAAAGATAAGTAAGCCTCTAAGGCAGAATAAACACAAGTTCTAACATCCTCGGGGAATTTGTAAATCACCATTCTGAAACCAATTTCACCGAGACGAGATTGCTTCAACTTGTCATGAACATAAAATACGATCTTATCGTCAGACTTTTCCATAAACTCCGTATTTAAAAAATGTAACGTCTGGCATCTCTGTGCCGACACTAATGCTAAAAGAGTTGCAGTCTTTAACGTGAGCTCTTTTAGAGACAAACAGTTATTATCACCCAAAGATTTCATATAATCAAAAACAATTGACACATCCCAAATAGAATCATATTTCGGTCGAGGTGTACGCAACTCAAACACCCCTTTAACAAATTTTTTAACCATTAAGTTTTTTCCCACCTGAACGGGTTCTAAAAGAAAAGTAGACAAAACACTTCTCTCCGTATTGATGGCGCTATAGCTCATACCACTGTGGAAGAGTTCTGTCAGGAACTCGAGGATTATGTGGACAGAAGAACGAAAGGTATTGATACCCCTTTGACGACAGAAAATGACCCATTTGTGAATAAAGCTGGCGTATTGCTTTCGAGTGCTTGGTCTCCAAGCGGAAAGTATGATTTCTGAAGACCTTGACGAAATTTGTCGCTCTCGCAGAGCTTCCCTGGAACACGACAAACCATCAACCTTAACTTCTTGTGTAGAGGGTGTGTATTGGTTTTGCTGAAAGGAAGTGTCAGTAAATCCTTGTGGGGTCGTAAAAGGATCGGCTGGTCCACAAGGAGCTGCATGATCCTTGTATACCAAGTTTGAGTTGTCCACTGGGGTGCTACTAGGATGCCGGATGCTTGGTCCATTTCTATCTTCCGTAAGCACTTCCCGATTAGGCTGAAAGGGGGAAATGCATAGAAAAATATATTTTTCCATGAAATACTGAAAGCATCGCTGGCAAAGGCTGACGGGTCTGATTGCCAGGACACGTACTTATGGACCTGGCAATTAATACGTGAAGCAAAGAGGTCAATTTCTGGTTGACCCCAAAGAGAGACAATGGTACGGAAAATAGTGGGGTTAAGCATCCATTCAGTATTGCCAGTAGGATCTCTCGACAAAAGGTCTGCTTCTGTGTTTTCTGTTCCCGGAATGTGACTTGCAGAAATCCAGATATTTCTATTAATACATCATTGCCAGATACTTTGTACTAAATCATTGCAGGAGTTGGACTTTATTCCCCACATATGATTTAGATATGTCACCGCTGTGACGCTGTCACTCAAAACATGCACATGTGTGAAAGAGAAAGTATCACCAAAGGATGTTAAGGCATACTGCACGGCCAACAATTCTAGGTAATTAATATGGCAAGATTTTTGACAGTCATTCCAACAGCCATTAACCTTTTTGTCACCCAATAACGCTCCCCAGCCAGACATGGAAGCATCACAAATTAAAATATGGGAAGCCTCATCCTGGACTATTTTGCAGTAGGCATTGGAAATATTGTCGTACCACCAAATCAGCTCCCTTCGACTGGAAGGGGATAAAGCCAATGTGCTACCAAAATTTCCATGAGATTTCTTCAGAGCTGAAATTTTGTCTTTTTCTAAGGACCTATAATGTAAAGGACCGTACTGAACACCAGGAAAATTAGAAACGAAAATACCAATGACTTCAGCAAGAGATTGAATTTTGACAAGAGGTGTAAGTAACATTTGGGAAACCCTGTATCTGGACTTATCTATTTTATCTTTTGTAGGAGAAATTCTCATGGTTTCCGAATTTATTTTAAAACCCAAAAAGGTGATTTCCTTCTTTGGGACCAGATCGGACTTCTCTTCATGAATAATGAAACCCAAATCAGAAAAACTGCAACTGTCGCAGCAACCGCCTCTTGGTATTCACCAGCATCACCCCCCTGAATATACAAATCATCTATGTATGCTAGTACGATGTGCCCTTTATTACGTAAAAAAGCCAACGCTGGCTTTAGTAGCTTCGTGAAAATTCTAGGGGCCGAAGAAAGACCGTTTGGTAAACATAAGTACTCAAAACACTTCTCCCCCAAATGAAGCGCAAGTATTTTCTGTGTGAGGCATGGATAGGAACAGAATAATAGGCGACCCTTAAATCAACCGATGCCATAAAACAGCCTGGCTTAAGCAGGTTTTTGATTGCCGGTAAGCCATCCATCTTAAAATGGCGATAAAGTACAAACTTATTAAACGATTTTAAATTAAGAATCATTCTATGTGACCCATCTTTTTTGGGCACAAAGAAAATGGGCGAAATGAAACCATCATTGGTTTCAACCGTCTCTGCAATAACCCCTTTTGCACATAAATTATGGAGTACCTCCTCATAGATGGGCGTAGGCCTAGGCTGGGCGTAATGGGGAGGAAAACAGGGGGCCGGGGGTGGATGGTTAATAAACTCTATTTTAAGCCCAGTCTCAGACTCTAGAATCTGAGGGTCTGAAGTTAGCTTGGACCAAGCACTATAAAAATGCTGAATTCTACCGCCAACATGACTAACCTTACCGTCATCCACAGTTACTTCCGTGCACTGTTGTTGGCAATCTTGCCGCTGCTGAAGCGCTCCTTTTTTTTGGCTGAGGGTACCCCTGGGCCCAAGTTTTGCCCCGGGATAAAAAATGTCCTCTGCCTCTACCCCTTCCGCTGCTCTGCCCATAAGGGCGAGAACGTGTAAATGTACTTCTGTTGGCTATTTTAAAGCCCATTTTCCTCGTCTCTGCTATTTCTTTTACATGCTTAGAGACATCATCACCAAACAGTTGGGTGGTTATTGGAACTGCAGCACTACACAAATGTTTAAACTCTTTACTAAGATCAGTTTTGATGAGTTCTCTGCGAGCTAGATTAAGCTGGGAATTCGCCTGAGCAAGCAGAGACGTAGCGTCAAAAAGCTCATGAAGCCTTCCTTTATCCACGTTTGGAATCTGCAAAAAGTACTCTGAGAAATAGGCCAAGGCCACGAAACCTTTCATCAGCGGCAACTGCACCTTCTGAAATTTCAGGTCCATGTTTCTGGTGGTACTGCGCAGTTTATCCCAAACTAACTGGTTTACACGTGTTGGCTGGAGACGCTCGCAGTTTTGAGGTTTGAGGTATTTGTTGCACTTCTCTTGAAGTTTAGTTTCAGAAAGCGTGCCACTCAGCATCTTTGAGATAATGTCTGCAATTTTCTGCTGCAGAGAGGGGCCAGAATCTTCAGGCAAAAATTTCTGAGCCACATCATCTAACATGGAATTGACGGCTGTCGGCGTAGCCTCAGTGTTACCCAAAAGGGTGTCAAATAAGCTAGAAGCGTCATCATCAGTCTCTTTGTGAGTCTGAGGAGAAGGGGTAAAGGTAGTCGGTCTAGACTGTGCCTCGGCAACAGCTTGTAGGATGAACGCGGAGAGCTCTGGAGTTACACCCTCGGGAAGAGGTTGTGCTTGGGTACCCTCACTCATCTCATCCTCTCTTTCAACCTCTTCGAGGCAACGTTCCAAATCAACCACAGGGTCATCCATACTGAAAAGAGAGGAGAAGGATAGAATTTATCAGGTAAAGCTCACGCAATTATGACTGCTTTACTCTCAGAAGGCCCTCGCAATTATGCCTGCCTTCTCTATCCCCCAAATACAAGCTTATGCAATTATGCCTGCTTGTAACTATAAGTTAATATATCAAATACTTACCTTAACAGGACACACACAACGCTCACTGAACCACCAGTAGAGATGTCTATATAGCTCTATACTAGCTGTAGCAACACTAAACTGAAGCAATAACAAGCGTTGAATTAAATCCTTGCCCAATAGATGTTGACTCCTGAAAGGCAAACGACACAATGAAGACTCCGGGCAGGCCGTGCTTCTCACGTACTCCCGGAATGCAGAGCATGTAATCAGATAGAATATATGTCTCCTTCAAGAAAGCCATAGCTGTCTTCAAGATGAGAACTTCTGGCGTCATGAATGGGTAGGTAAAATTATTTTTTGTCATGGTACAAGAGACAGTTGTGGGATTTGTGTACTAATTAAGCCATCCCTACATGTTGGTTTACATAAGATGTTTATTCACAACCATGGTAGATACATTATTTTAGACCTTGAAATTAATACTAAAGTCTTCACCATTGGATGTGTTTATGGGCCAAATACCGATACTCCTGCCATATTCACAGAGATCAGTTACAATTTGTCCAGCTTCCTTGGGGACACGGTTGTTATTGGAGGGGATTTTAATTTCGTATTTTCCTTGCAATTAGACAAAATGGGTGGCCAAGCAAGAACAAATTTTAAAGCTAGGGACGAATGTTTGACTTTAATAATGTCAGTACACAATTTAATTGATATTTGGAGAGAGAAAAATCCTTTCGCAAAGAGTTATACATGGGCCTCTAACATTACACCAGGGATTCATTGCAGACTTGACTTTTTTCTTATATCTAATATTTTGAAAAATTCTGTTCGATCTACTGCTTTCTCACCTGGCATCCAGTCGGATCATTCCTTTTGTATTTTAACTATTTCCCCTCAATCTATGGAAAGGGGGCCAGGTATTTGGAAATTTAACAATTCTTTGTTAGAAGACCCTAATTATGTTTTTCTCATAAGTAACCAGTTAGGAAATGATTTAAACCTTGTAGATGTTGGCAATGCAGGGGTTGCTTGGGATTTTATTAAAAACAAAATTCGTCGTTTTTCTATGAACTATTCAAAGTCTAAAGCCAAAGAGAGAAGGTTTAGAGAGGAACAACTTTTACATACAATTTCTTACCTTGAACAGAAATTTTCTGTAGACCCTTCTCCTGAGTTGTCTGCTAGGCTGAAAGAAGCCCAAAACGGGCTGCTACATTATCACGATTTTAAGTTGCAAGGGACAATTATTAGATCTAGAGCCATATGGGTGGAAGATGACGAAAAAAACACACCAAGTGGTTTTTGAGTTTAGAGAAAAGAAATAAGCAATATAATACTATTAATGGAATTGTAGGTAGCGATGGTCGTGTTATTGAGGACCATCACAGGATCCTCATTGAAATCATGCAGTTTTATTCCAATCTCTATCAGTCTCGTACTTCTACACCCGGCCCCTTCTTCAATGGTCTTCCTGACCGTGGTGCCATCGATCTTGATTTAGAAGTTTGCGAAGGTGAACTTTTGTTAGCTGAGTGCACAAAAGCATTATTTTCTATGCCTAATGACAAATCACTGGGCACCGATGGCTTATCTGTTGACTTTTATAAAAAATTTTGGCACTTAATCGGCCCTTATGTTGTGGAATCTTTAAATCTTGCTTTTTACAATGGCTCTCTTTCTACTGAACAGTCACGGGGTTTTTTTCACTTATTCTTAAGCCTGGCAAAGATTCAGACAAATTACATAATTATCGTCCTATTTGCTTACTTAATACGGATTATAAAATTGCAGCGAAAGCCTTAGATATTAGATTGAAATCAGTAATACCTTCTCTTATTGGACCTACCCAAACGGGTTTTGTTAAAGGTCGTTTTATCGGGGAGAATATAAGGTGTATTTTGGACTTGATTAATTATACTTCTGACGGTGATATCCCTGGTTTTATGTTTTTTATCGACTTTGAAAAAGCGTTCGCTATTATTGAATGGAATTTTATTCAAGAATCTCTTAGGTATTTTAAAATTGGTGATGATTTTAGGAAGTGGGTCTCTATCCTTTACAATAATAGTAACGCATGTGTGGTCAATAATGGCTACTCAACGGGGTATTTTCATATAGGAAGGGGCGTCAGACAAGGCTGCCCGTTAAGTCCTTATCTATTTATTTTGTGTGCAGAAGTTCTGGCCCTTAGGGTTCTATATACTCGTGATATAAGAGGGATTCGTGTTGATGCTTATGAATATAAAATTTTACAATATGCCGACGACACAGTTTTTGTTTTGGATAATTGTATAGATTCTTTGCAAAAGATATTTGATATTCTTAATGAATTGAAAATTGCTTCTGGATTGTCAATTAACGTCACCAAGTCAGTACTTTTCCCTCTCGGTCCCCTCGTACGGAATTATCCTTTTTTATCCTACAACTCGGAATTTCTGTAAGTATTGGACCCATTAGTTACTTGGGAGTGTCTTTTACTAATAATAGGAAGGACTTATTTGAACTCTATTATCCTCCGAAATTATCTAGGCTAAAAAACTCTCTTCGTTCCTGGTCGATGAGAGATATGACCCCCATAGGCCGTAACACAATTACAAAGTCCTTTGGTCTTTCACAACTTGTGTTTTTGTTCCTTGTTTTGCCAAGCGCACCACTCACTTTTATTAAAGAGGTTGAAAAGGCTATCTTCAATTTTATTTGGGGTGGCCGGACGGAAAAAGTCAAACGCACCACAATGATCAATACTTTCTGTGAGGGTGGTCTTAAGGTTACACATATTGAGAGTTTTGCAAAATCTTTAAAATGTTCATGGGTTCGTCGATATCTTAACGATTATGAAAGCCCGTGGAAAATTTTTTTTCACTAGGGGTCTTAAGCCTTACGGCTCTGATTTATTTTTTTGTTGTAATTGCCATAAACGTGATATTAGATTGCCTAATGACAATTTTATTTCCAAAAAGTCATAGAAGCTTGGTGTGAAGTTTCATATACAACTCCTACAGGAGACTTTGGGAACCAGATTATCTGGATCAACTCGCATATAAAAGTTAATGGCAAAGTAATTTTTTTATAAAAAGCTTTACGAACAGGGTATATTAAGAGTAATGGACCTTTTCGACAACCATTATAAGCCACTTGATTTTTATAACTTTACTCAAACTTACAATCGCCTAGATATCTCATTTATTCATTACTGGGGACTAATTAAAGCTATCTCTAGTCATTGGAGAAATGCTTTAAATAATGCTGAAGTCAGTCCCCAGGCAAATGTTACTAACTTGTTACAGAAGGTGATGAATTGTGTGTCAGTGTCTCGTTTTGTTTACCCTATTCTTGAAAAGAATGTTTCTGCTCCTGCCACTTCCTTAAAGAAGTGGAACAATGATTACTTTTACGATGATGACAAATGGCGAAGCATTTTTAGTATGCCGTTTAAAAGCATTACCGAGCCCAGATTACAGTATTTTCAGTTTAAGTTTCTACATAGAATTGTGTATACAAACAAGTTTCTATTTTCTTTAAACATTGTGGCTTCTCCATTTTGCTCGTTTTGTGACTCAAATGAGGAAACAATTGATCATTTATTTTGGGATTGCAGTTTTGTTTCAAGCTTTATTTTAGATGTTGAAAAAAGGCTCTTAAACAAGCAGTTTTTCTTTTCTAAAGAGGATATTTTCTTTGGTTTTCAAGGAAAAGACTATAGTCCTTTTAACTTTGTGATATTACATCTTAAGTATTTCATTTATTGCTGTTCAAGGAAAAATGACAAACTGGATGTAGAAGCATTTTGTTATAAGTTTAATTTTGCACTGAAGGTAGAAAGCTATAAAAAGAAGCGTAAAATTTACAATGATGTATTGAAGATATTAAAAAACAGTGATTAATACGTTGTGTTGAATGCAGTGATTGATGTAAATATTGTAATCATATAAGAAATGAAAGATTACTCAATAAACAGGAGGAAAAAAAAAAAAAAAAAAAATTATTATTATTATTATTATTATTATTATTATTATTATTATTATTATTATTATTATTATTATTATTATTATTATTATTATTATTATTATTATTATTATTATTATTATTATTATTATTATTATTATTATTATTATTATTATTATTATTATTATTATTATTATTATTATTATTATTATTATTATTATTATTATTATTATTATTATTATTATTATTATTATTATTATTATTATTATTATTATTATTATTATTATTATTATTATTATTATTATTATTATTATTATTATTATTATTATTATTATTATTATTATTATTATTATTATTATTATTATTATTATTATTATTATTATTATTATTATTATTATTATTACTATTATTTTTTTTCCTCCTTTTTATTCATGAAATGCTCATATAAACATTGACATATAAAGTATTTCTGGTAGCTCACATGATTTTCAAGAAAAACTTAAGAAAAAGTACAAAGAAGGCGTTAAATCATTGAATTAAGTACACAGGCTTTCAAACATTACCACTACTAGTCGATATAATCATAGAACACGTCACATAAATCATAGTAAGTAATCTGCTTTTTCGATCTAATTGGTTTTCTTTTCGCCCTAAATCTTTCCACATTAATTACAAACTTAAACTTGTACAAAAACTCTTGAACTGAAAGTTCTACCCCCTTACACTTGCTTTGATAAATATAGTTTTTCATATGCAAAATTAAAAAGTTAAAAGGGTGCTTTTCCCCTTGATTAAAACCAAAAAATATATCCTGTTTGGAAAAGAAAAATTGCTTTTTGAGAATTGACCTTTCTACATCTAAAATAAAACTTGAAACCATATTACAATCCCAAAATAAATGCTCAAGGCTTTCGCTTTCAGTGTGACAAAAAGAACATTTGTCACTTTCTTTCTTCCCCATAGCATGGCGCAGCTTATTAGTGGCTATAATTCTATGAATAAATCTAAACTGTAGATAGTGTAGTTTTGTTTCGTTCGTGTTAAAACGGGGCATTTCAAAAAAATGCTGCCAATCTAGATCAGTGAGGTGGCTAAAGTTCTGACCCCACTTATACAATGCAGTTGGGCGACCAGAAAAAGTTTGAATAGAATAATTATACATAAACTGGGAAGTAGAGGGAGCATCCATAACCCTTTCAAACCAAGTATTAATGTTCACAACCGTATCCCCCACCCCCCTTCTTGGTCTCCACCCTCGTGGAATACTATTAATCATACCAAAATACGATGAAAAGGGGAATCTCTTAATGTGAAAACGAGTCATAAAATCACGGTATGCTAAAGGTGCACCCCTTTCATCAAATAAATCTCTTACATGCAGAACATTTTTTTGAAATAAATCATAGTACATAAAAGGCTTATTATTAATCCGAATAAAAGAATTATTCCAAATAATTTGATTATCAAAGTTCTCCGTCGGAGAGCAGAAAGATAATACACACCATGCATCAACGACCTCTTTAACAAAAGTATTCTGAATATTTGGGGCATCGTTGTTCCTACAGTTACATTGAAAGAAAAAATTTTTCCCGACAGATTGCAAAGAGATATCAAAAAAAGTTTTCCATGGATTGTCTTTATTAATACAGTACCTTTTAACCCAGGTACACTTTAAGCTTTTCATAAATGTCGGTATATGGGTAACTTTCAGCCCTCCATCCCTTACTGTGTTAACTATTACCGAGCGTTTGACCTTATCAGGGTTCCCACCCCAAATAAAATCAAAAATAACGCTTTCTAATTCTTTGATAAACTTTTTGGGGGGATCTGGAAGAACAAGAAATAGAAAAACTAGCTGAGATAGTGCAAAACTTTTTACAATAATATTTCTACCAATTGGCGTTAAATCTCTTGATGCCCAAAGTCTTAAATTTGCTTTTAGCCTTGATAGTTTTGGAACATAATTGAGGCGAAAAAGATCACTCCTGTTTGAAGTAAAAGCAATACCGAGCATCTGAATCGGCCCAGAAGTAACATTAACACCAATATCATTAACAAAATTAGGTAAATGTGAAACAAATGGGCCTTAAGGAAACAAATTACATTTGTTTAAATTAATTACAAGACCTGAAGAGTCTTTTAACAAATTAAGAATACGAAAGACCTCATTAAGCGATTGATCTGAACCATCTAAAAAGAAATTAGTGTCATCTGCGTATTGCAAAATCTTCACTTCTTTGCCGTTAATTGAAATACCTTTGATAAGATCATTATGTAAAACTTTTAGAGCTAAAGTTTCAGCTGCTAATATAAAGAGATAGGGACTTAGTGGACATCCCTGTCTTACTCCACGCTGCAAAGAAAAATAGCCTGATGAATTACCATTGTTTAATATACATGTACTACTACCTTTATAAAACACTTTTACCCAATTCTGAATGCTCTCACCAAATTGAAAATAACGGAGACATTCATGTATAAAATCCCACTCAAGCTTATCAAACGCTTTTTTCAAAATCAACACTAAAAATAAACCAGGGAGCCCTTCGTCCAAAGCATAGTCGATTACATCAAGAACATACCTAATATTTTCCCCTATAAAACGACCTTTAAGGAAGCCAGTCTGTTGCGGTCCTATACAATTCTGCAAGACAGGTTTTAACGTGCGGGCAATGGCCTTAGATCCAATTTTATAATCTGTATTTAAAAGCGTTATGGGCCTGTAGTTAGAAATAAAAGTACGGTCCTTATTCGGTTTCGGAATTAAAGTAATGACTCCTCTACTTTGTTCACAAGTCAACTGACCATACGAATAACCATAATTTAAAGAATCTACAACCAGGTCACCTATTATTATTATTATTATTATTATTATTATTATTATTATTATTATTATTATTATTATTATTATTATTATTATTATTATTATTATTATTATTATTATTATATTATTATTATTATTATTATTATTATTATTATTATTATTATTATTTTATTATTATTATTATATTATTATTATTATTATTATTATTATTATTATTATTATTATTATTATTATTATTATTATTATTATTATTATTATTATTATTATTATTTATTATTATTATTATTATTATTATTATTATTATTATTATTATTATTATTATTATTATTATTATTATTATTATTATTATTATTATTATTATTATATTATTATTATTATTATTATTATTATTATTATTATTATTATTATTATTATTATTATTATTATTATTATTATTATTATTATTATTATTATTTTATTATTATTATTATTATTATTATTATTATTATTATTATTATTATTATTATTATTATTATTATTATTATTTATTATTATTATTATTTATTATTATTATTATTATTATTATTATTATTATTATTATCCGCATGGATTATGCCTTAAGGCGACACTTCGTGCTAATTTAACAACATTAAGGCGACACCTGGAATAAAGGCGACACATAACTGTCGCCTTAAAGGAATAGGTACCATTTAGAAAAATAATTTTATTGTCGCAAATAGGCTTAAATTGTTCCTTTTGGTCTAATAAGTATGTCTACTAAATTTGGTTAGGGTGGGGTTAGGGGTAGGGTTAGGGTTAGGGTTAGAAAATTTGAATTTTTAGTGTGGCAAGTCAATGTAACTGTCGCCCTAAGTCAGTATCCACGCTTATTATTATTATTATTATTATTATTATTATTATTATTATTATTATTATTATTATTATTATTATTATTATTATTATTATTATTATTATTATTATTATATTATTATTATTATTATTATTATTATTATTATTATTATTATTATTATTATTATTATTATTATTATTATTATTATTATTATTATTATTATTATTATTATTATTATTATTATTATTATTATTATTATTATTATTATTATTATTATTATTATTATTATTATTATTATTATTATTATTATTATTATTATTATTATTATTATTATTATTATTATTATTATTATTATTATATTATTATTATTATTATTATTATTATTATTATTATTATTATTATTATTATTATTATTATTATTATATTATTATTATTATTATTATTATTATTATCAGCATGGATTATGACTTAAGGCGACACTTCGTGCTAATTCAACAACATTAAGGCGACACCTGGAATTAAGGCGACACATAACTGTCGCCTTAAAGGAATAGATACCATTTAGAAACATAATTTTATTGTCGCAAATAGGCTTAAATTGTTCATTTTGGTCTAATAAGTATGTCTACCAAATTTGGTTAGGGTGGGGTTAGGGGTAGGGTTAGGGTTAGGGTTAGAAAATTTGAATTTTTAGTGTGCAAGTCAATGTAACTGTCGCCCTAAGTTAGTATCCACGCTTATTATTATTATTATTATTATTATTATTATTATTATTATTATTATTATTATTATTATTATTATTATTATTATTATTATTATTATTATTATTATTATTATTATTATTATTATTATTATTATTATTATTATTATTATTATTATTATATTATTATTATTATTATTATTATTATTATTATTATATTATTATTATTATTATTATTATTATTATTATTATTATTATTATTATTATTATTATTATTATTATTATTATTATTATTATTATTATTTTATTATTATTATTATTATTTATTATTATTATTATTATTATTATTATTATTATTATTATTATTATTATTATTATTATTATTATTATTATTATTATTATTATTATTATTATTATTATTATTATTATTATTATTATTATTATTATTATTATTATTATTATTATTATTATTATTATTATTATTTATTATTATTATTATTATTATTATTATTATTATTATTATTATTATTATTATTATTATTATTATTATTATTATTATTATTATTATTATGATTATGATTATGATTATGATTATGATTATGATTATGATTATGATTATGATTATGATTATGATTATGATTATGATTATGATTATGATTATGATTATGATTATTATTATTATTATTATTATTATTATTATTATTATTATTATTATTATTATTATTATTATTATTATTATTATTATTATTATTATTATTATTATTATTATTATTATTATTAAAGATAAAATGGTTTCTTCAAGCATACTCTTTGTTTAGGGAGAAATTATTTTACAAGAACCCATGTCAGTCTAAATTTGCTCCCACGTCAGTCAAAATAATTTTCAACATATCGATTAAAGTAAGGTCCTATGGCAGTAGCCATGTATATTTTAAGAGTCACAAGACAATGTTTTTAAATTAATAATCTTTCCGGAAATTACTGAAGTACGCTTCTGAGTTTAGCTGTTTCACTGTGAATTTCTCTGCTCTGGTACCAAGTATAATAGCTGGAAAGTATGCTTTTAGCCCGGCTTCAGATTGAGGTAAGTACCACCTGGGATGGTCAAAAATGCCACCATATTTCTTCGATTTCCTAACATGTCTATGAACAGAAAAATTCAAATAGATGGGTATCTTCAGGATGGTTGGAGAAATATAGAGGGGTATCTGCCAAGCTTTAAGATGCTGAAAATGAAATCTTTTGCGGATAGGGGAAAGAAAAATGGCTATTATTTGACATCCAGAAACCCGAGAGTAACAAACGACCCCTCAAATTACCAGCGGCCGGAAATGGCAGCCTATTCATAGTTAAATCACCTTTGCACGAAGTATATCATCTCCAGTTTACTTTTATATCTATGAAAACATTTTCCCTAACAGCAATTATATTAATTGCATATCTGCATGTGCATATCGTTACCCCCGGCCCTTCTTTTTACTTAACAAGGTGCAAACCAATACAATGAAATATCCGTTTATATAGCTTTATGTTGAGCATCATATTGAGGTAAGTGCCACCTGGAATGGTTTTTAACGGTACAATGTTTCTCCGAATCCCTCATATTTGTATGGAAGGAAGAAATCAGGTAAACACATATCTTCGGATGGGGTTAGTGAAATATGTTAATTGTATTTGCTAATTGCAGACAGTGTTGAAATACCACAGATTCAAGTGCGGGTAGGGGAAAGTTAAATGGTTATAATTATACATACAGTAGTCCTAATATAATGAACGGCCCCATCAATTATCGATCTAGAAATGGTCTGTAAGTTGATAGGCAGATTGTACTAATCACGGGATTAGTGAGGTCGAAAGTAATCACCAGGTCAAGAAATTTGACCTTTGACCCAGGTATAGACTACGTTTATAAGATTGACTTTAACAGTATCCAGAAAAGGGGTTAATTTGTCCTCTTTGGATCTGAAACAGATTAATTACATTTTTTTCAAAGTTTGAATTATACTAATCTTCCACGATTTTCAAAAATGTCAATGGACACACCAAGTAATGAAACAGTTGCAACAAATAACTTTTACAGCCCGGAATTTGAGCAACCTTGAATAATAGGTGACGATCAATGTACACCGTGTATCAGAGTTACTCTAATATTTACAAAGCAATTCAATCGTACCGTAATTAAATAATGAAAACTATTAATGTTTGTCCAAATCAAAAATCTTCAGTCTTTAATATATTTAGTAAGGCTCACAGCAAAGCAGTCAAATGTTTGCATATTGAGACACTTGGAAATATTTCTTACACCAAGTATATGGTGCATGATATGACCTACCATAATCTTTGAACTGCAGCCTGGAGGTTCAACTAATCACAGCCCTAAAAGATTCTTCTCTTTCAAACAACCGTTTAGACTCAAGACTCATGCTAAGAAAGCGAGAAGGAGTCTGGGTGGGAATCGGTTAGGCAAGAGCTATTCTAGACTTTACATTTGCACATTTACATGGTCAAATTTTTAAGAGATTCTGCACTTGGTACTAACTCCATCAAATTATTGATGGTATAGAGCCTCTGGTACGTTCCAAGAGTCTCCAAAATTTTGAAAAATGCTTACAAATTTCCTGAAACGCATTTTGTATTGCCTTTCATTTCATGCACACTCTTGCAGAGTCAAAGAACAGTGAACACGCCAAAGGAAAGTCCTAATGCCGAGATTTGGCATCGGCCAGGAGAAGACCTAAGGACACCGGAAACCCCAGGCAAAGTCTGGGGAGGGATAAGGACCTCCAGTTGATATGAAACCGACGGTCAGGCATAATTAAGGTAGGAAAAAATGCTTATCTGGCCTGTCATAGATTTAAGCTTGGCCGAAATGATTCAAAATGTAAATGCTGGACAGAGAATGGGTTAAGTTATCCAACAGCTAGACAGTTCATTTTTTATTTGACACTGGTGATTCAAAAGTAAACACCTTGGAACATTAGGGGACTAAAACTATCTAGAAACATGTAATAAAATCATTTCAGGTCAAAATAGGTCAAATGAACCGGTTTACTACACAACTGCATTCTAAAATGGCGTAGTCACGATTTAGGTTTAAAGTCAAATTCGTATTTGTCTGACTTCTTTTAACCTCTCCAGTCAAGTGATTCACCAAATCTGTCTATTAAATAAAAGATAGTTTACGGGCTAATAATTTGAAAGGCCGTTTGCTACGGGTTTCTGTGTGTGAAACAATAGCCATTTTCCCTACCCCCAAAAGATTTTGCAGCACTTGCAAACTTGGCAGATTACCGTTATATTTCCTCAACCTATCCAAAGATACCCATATACATAAATTTCTCTGTTCATAGACATGTTAGGGAATAGAAAAAAACAAGGTGGCATGAATGAACGTTCCAGGTGGCAGTTACCTCAATCTGAAGCCAAACTATTTGTTTCAATTTCCGCATAAACTGGTACAAACGTTCATAAACTGCAATGAGAAGATCATACACGCATTCCCAGTTTATTAAAAGACTTTAAAAATGAATTTAAATTGCAATTCTTATGTCAATATTAAAAACTATCATTAAAAATTATTCCCAAACAAAAACCAAATGGAATACGAAGGCCTGCTTTACACGAAATGTTGCTTGGTAAGGTTTACATTATTGTAATGAAAATTTCAACAATACTAAATTTCATCAAAACACCCACATTTCAAAGCTTTAAAAATCATTTAACTTACTTCAATTAAGTCTTATTTCATAGTTATTCATTTCACAAGACTATAAAATTTGTTACTCTTCCACCGGAGAGGAAAACGTACTTCCTTAGAAAGGAGTAATCAACATGTCACCGAACCGAAACTTTCTTAGTTTTTAACGAAAATCGGTTTTATACTGAATCACTTCTGATAAGCAGTTGATTAAATTCCGGGTCGGGACACGTTGATCAGATTTCGCCCCAACTTGAACAGGTATTTTTACAGTATAAGTTCAAATGATACGCATTAAAAATCGTTGTGTATGAAAATGATTGAATTTAAAACCGCCGTAATGAAGCCATTAAGTAAGTGAAAAAACTTCTTACTTTTCAATTAGTGAAGAGGAGATAATACAAAGTAAGTAAATATTAAAATGGCGTTTTCCGAAAAGTAATATGAACATTTTTCCCAATGCAACTGGAACATTAGCATTATGATAAGAAGTGTAAAACGTTTCAACGATAGTAATTTGAGTTGTTGACCTTTTGTTGCATTTAGAATACAGACATACGTAAGGATAACATTAAAGATAGCCGATAACCTCAAGAGACATTCTTAATTTTTATTAACTATTCCTTTACAAAAAATCTTCAGTACATAATTAAAAATAATAAGAGTCAAGATTACAATTTGAAAAGATTCATCAGATTTTTTTAGAATCAAACCACGACTTCTTCTGATGCTCGACAGGCGTTTAGAAATTGTCGTCATTGTTATGACGAAGACGCCACATACATCGAATGACTTTTTTAACCTCAATAAAACTTTCATCGTCTTCGGTCATTTCTGTTGGTCTAAATAGAAAATACCTACATAATATGAGAAAGTAACAAAACTTCTACTATTTGAATCTGCAGAATTAAAACAAATTTCCTGCATTAATAGGGGGTCTTTAATTTCTTTGCATATTACAAAACTAAATGATTATATTTTTAGTGTGAATTTACCCCAGGACCTTTAAGGCTCGTATGTAAAAGAAAAAATGATTATACACTGATGTTTGGGGCAATAAAAGATAACCGCTCATGGGGAGTAGCTTCTAAGAAAACATGAAAATTTTATTCGTTATGAAAGTGTACGTGGAGGAAAATGAACAGGTTGATTACAGTTATTTTCATTTTTAATGGACTTCTGTCTGCAATCAGTCGCGATGAAGAGTCCTAGCTGCAGCTGATTAATAGCCAGTGTTGATTGCTGAGAATTCTTCCATTCTCGGCCAAGTCACGTATTACATTGTAAAACACAACTCATCCTCAAAAATTTAACCGAACCGCGCACAAGGCATCAGAAAACGCAAAAGTACGAAAACAGACACGTTTTCGTGTGTTCTCTAAGGTCCGTTTGCAATTGGACAGAAAACAGAAATCATTGTTTCGCCCAAAAGCTGTTATGCGTTTTTAAATTTTTGTGACAAGGGAAATTTTCAGGGGGGAAGTGCGAGCTTCTGGAATGTGAGTATTGTGAAAAGCATTTTTGCAGAAAATGTTTAGGTCTTAGTATGTCCTGCAGCTGAGTACAGCTCTTTTGCAACAAAGATCTGATCTTCATTGGTACTGTCGCACCATGTGAAGAAAAGGCTGTTAAAGTATCAGGATAGAAAAGGAAATTGAGGAGAGATGTAAAGTATTATTTTTAGTAGTTTGAGAAAAAGATTAAATGATTTGGAGGAAAGATATCTCAAAAAAACAAGTGTTGAAGATGTACAGAATTTGATAAAGGAAAGTGAAAAGGGTGGCGCTTGCCTGGGAAAAAATGTTCACACAGCTGTAAATGAGCAATTAACTGAATTCATTTGAAAGTGAACAAAGGGAAGTTGAATTGTTATCATTTTCAATGCAAAAGAGTCGGACAAAATAGATGGGAGGCTCGCAAAGACAGAGGATTTCAAATTATTGGATAAGCTATGTCAAAGTTATGAAGTCTGATATTTGAAGCAATTAAAAATGTAACAAGATTAGGAAAGAGGGTAGTAGAAAGGAAGGGGGGCGGTGTGGGAAAGGAGACCCATGAGAGTCCCAATATTTGCAAGATACCAACTCAAATCAAAAAGCAAGTTCTTGTCAAACTTGGGTAATTTGGCTTCAGCCTCTGAGGATCTAAGGTTCTTAAGTGTGGCCCAGATATGACTCCAAAGGGGAAGGGAATAACTTAATAAAAGTGAAATTTGCTGAAGCAAAACAAAAAAAGAGGAGACTGGGATCGGGGGATTTCAAGTTTGTTGTGAGAGGCCTCCTTGAGGAAAGAAAGATGATGAAAGTAAAAGTAAAGTTTTAGAGTGAAGTCTACAAGGAGTAGTGTTGTAAATCATGTAATATAGTGTTAATTTTAAATCGAGAAAATGAGAACTCAGCATGATATGTTTGAATTTGTTTTTATACAAATGCTGACAAGGTATCTAACAAACTTGATGAACTAAAATGGAGGTTTAAAAGTAGCAAAGTGGATGTTATTGGTATCACTGAAGTCTATCCTAAAATTACAGATTTCTTCCTGGTAAGGCAGAGCTTCATATTGAAGGTTTCAACATTATTTTGTCAAATGGAAACAGGCAATTTATCGAGAGGAGTGGCTCTGTATATAAGAGATGGGGTGTTGGACTGACGAGTGTCAAGTACATTCGAACTTTAAAGAAAGTGTTTGGGTTAACATAAAATTACAGGGTAATGATAAGTTGTCTGATTTGGTTGTTATTTACAAGAGTCAAATTGGTGATGTTGGACAACTTTAAATGAGTTAAATTCCCGTCCATTTCGAAGGTTACCAAAATTGTTTTACTCTCATATCTTAATCGATGGGGGATTTTAATTTTCCCAGAATCAATTGGAGTTCTCTAAGCTGGTATGGTGTGATGAAGCAAGTTCAAATTTTTTTAGAATGTTCAGAGATAATTTTCTCTACAACGTGTTAGGGAGTTTACTAGAACAAGAGTTTAACAGTGAACCGTAGTATGCTGGATTTATTTTCACTAATGAGGAGGACATGGTCCAGGATGTACAATACTCGAGTCCTTTAGGACATAGTGACCACTGTGTAATTCAGTCTTACTTTTAGATGGTTTTTATGTTGACCCATGTACAAATGTTATAAGAAAGTTACAACTTTTTTAAAGGTAAATTTACGTGGGATATGAGCCAGAGTGCTAGATTTGTGCAATTGGGAAAGCTTTTGCAAGGTGATGATGTTAATAATCTAACAGATAAATTTATGCTATTATTTAATCAAGCTGTGAATGAGTTTTGTAACCAAAGGTATACAAATCCTCAAAAATCATTAAAGCAAAAAAGCATAATTATCTTCCACTTGATGGATAAGAATTATCTCTATGATAAAGAGAAAACATCGTTGTTGGCAGAGATATTTTGGGAAACACGAGACGAAAAGAAGTATCTGACTATAACGAGACTCAGAAACCAAGTGAAAAAAATTCAGTAGAAGGCAAAGGTAATCATGGAAAAGGATATTGCCAAAATGATCAAGAGTAACCCTAAAAAATTTTTGGCAGTATGCAAACTCAAAGCGTAAAATTAATCAGGAATACCCAATTTAAAGACAAATCAAGCTGGTGGTGAGATTAAAATGACTAATAGATGATAATGAAAAGGCCTGAGGTCCTAGCTAAAATTTTTAGCAGTGTCTTTAACTGCTGAACCTGCGGGTCCAGTTCCTTTTGTGGAACCGGTTCAGGTGTTAGTCCTTGTATGGATAGATGGTGAAGGAATGCGATGTTTGAACTTACTTCAAGATTTGGATGTCAACAAATCACCTGGTCCTGATGGACTTCATCCAAAGGCATTAAAAGAATTAGCCGAGACTATCACAAAGCCGTTGACTAAAATATTTAATTTATCTCTTTCCACTGGTAAAGTTCCAGATGTTTGGAAAGTCCGCAATATTACTGCATTATTTAAGAAAGGTGACAAGGCTCTTCCAGGAAATTATAGGCCAGTCAGTTTAACAAGTGTAGCGTGCAAATACTTGAAAATAATTCGATTCTTTAATGGTGGACCATATGAAGATGAATAATTTGTTTAGTGACAGGCAGTTTGGCTTTATTTCTGGGAGATCGACTACACTGCAGTTGTTGAAGGTTATGGATGTGTGGACGAAAGTGATAGACAATGGTGGTTGCGTTGATACTGTATATATGGACTTTATGAAGGGCCTTTGGACAAAGTGCCACACAGAAGACTTATGGAGAAACTTAGGGCATATGGCTTTAGTATTCAAATTAGGCGTATGATTGAAGATTTTTTTAAATGGAAGAAGCCAAAAGGTGATTGTTAATGGAGTTGAATCTAGTGAGCATGCAGTTACTAGTGGTATTCCGCAGGGTAGTGTTTTAGGTCCTATCTTGTTTGTTATATATATTAATGATTTACCTCAGTGTGTGATGGTACGGCCTATTTATTTGCGGATGATACGAAAATTTTAAAGAAATTAGAAGTATGGACGATATTGAGAATTTACAGAATGATCTTGATCAACTCCAGAGTTGGTCAGACAAGTGGCTCTTGAAGTTTCATCCTGATAAGTGCAAAGTTTTAACTGTCTCTCTCAATAGGTACCATGATTGTCTTCCTCGGAGTTACCACTTATATGGTGATAGTGGGGATGAAGTGTTCCTGGAAAAGTCGGATTGTGAGAAGGATATAGGTGTTCTTGTGGACAGTGGTCTTGGTTTTTCAGAGCACATTCAGCACCAAGTAAACAAGGCTAATAGTATTATGGGCCTTATCAGACGTACTTATACATTTTTGGATGAGCAATGCTTCAAGCTTTTATTTCAGGCCCTTGGTAGGCCACATTTGGAATATGCTGCTGCTGTTTGGTCGCCTCATTATCAACGTGATATTGATGCTATTGAAAATGTTCAGAGGAGGGCAACTGAGTTGATTCCATCTTTGAAGGGTTTAACTTATACAGAAAGGTTAAAGAAACTTAAGCTGCCAACTCTCAAGTACCGTAGATTAAGAGGAGATATGATTGAGGTTTTTAAAATTGTTTCAGGTGTGTATGACAGAGGTGTTACTGAAGGTTTTCTCAAGTTTAGTTCAATTACTCATACCCGTGGTCATAGTCGGAAGTTACTCAAAGAGTTTTGTAGGCTCAACATTAGAAAATTTAGTTTTGTCTGTAGAGTTGTCGATATTTGGAATAGCCTTCCTGAGAGTGTAGTTTCTGCAACTACTGTTTTGCAGTTTGAAAAGGCTTTGGTTTAGACTTGGCCAAGTCTCTCGTGAGTGTTCTCGTACTGCTAGTACCTACAGCTCACCATATTTACCTTCGGTTTAATACACCCTCTATCGGCTGCTTATTTGTATTGCTTCTCAACGAGAGACTTGGGACACTTGGTTTCTGTGACGTCATACTAATGAGCTTAGTACATTATTCATAAGGAGGGGGCGTCAACCTCATAATCCAATAAACAGTCCTCATGTGCAGAAATAAGTATTGTCCAATTAAAGAGAATATTATTTGATATGACATATTTTTGACAATTGAGTCGCCGTAATTATACTCAAATTAATATTTAAAAACTAATTTAGCTTACGAAAATTACGCAAATAAAATTTTTGATGACAAATAAGACCTTTGTAATCCATTTTAGAGAAACATGTGTCAATACATTCCCCATACATAATGGTACCATTTAGCGGTTCGTGTACTTAACTCCAAACGTAAACAAAGATTAGCAGAATGGGTACTTGTACTTGTGAAGTTTCGTGCGTCCATGCAAAAGTAGCCGCCAAGCCCTAGCACCCGTGAGATAATCGAAGAGTGAATGCTCTATTTATTTTCCTCTGTGCTAGCACATAGTTACTCTGCGTCATGATTCTAGCCACAATTAATTAAAGTTAAATCTTGTAGGTGAACAACGTTGGTTCAGCATGTAGCCTGTAGCAACTCCCTGCTTGAACCGTACTAAACTGACGTACATGATAGGCCATGCATATATATCATATTATAACGGGGCTAGGCATTTCTTAATACAGAACTAAGATCGAGTGACTAAGTGATAAAAGAAAAGAAAAACATGAGCATGTTTATTTACTGGTTGTTATTTTTTTTTTTATGTTGGGCCTATCAATTTACTTATATGAAACCTTTGTTTTCCATGGATCCCTCATTACTGGAAAATGTGAAGGTATGTAGCTAATACCAGGCAGTTGTGAGTTTGTCTACAGGGCCTATAGCTTATGTAAATGTAGTAGCCCAGTTTGAATAGTGCAAGGAGTACTACAGTGCCCAGGGTTATCTAGACCTTGAAGTTTGGAGAGTGCATTGTATTTTTGTTACACATTCTCCATCATAGCCCATGTGAGAGACTTTACAAATTTATCACATCTCCTGACCTTAATTAAATGGGAAACACATGATCTTCAAAAAAAGTCATGATTTCATGACTAAATTCAGACCATGTACTGTGTCTTCAGCAAAGTATTTTTAGCTTCAGTTACAGTATCATGGTGGCTTTTCGATCCTTATACATGCCTTTTATGCATGCATGTTTACAATTCTTTTGGCAGAACTTGATTGCATGGCCTGACATGATAATAGCTATGTGTGTACCATAGCCAACATGTATACTGTAGAGTTACATATCGCAGTCACCTTGAATGTCTTAAGGGTGGCTGACAGTATTCAAGCCCTTCTTTACTGCTTTCTTTTTTGATTCCTTGCCGAAGGCAGGCAAGGAATCTATGCGATGGTGATGTCGTGTGTGTGTGTGTGTGTGTGTGTGTGTGTGTGCGTATGTGACGGCTTAGCTTGTTTACACGATATCTCAAGAAGGGAAAGTTGGACAGTTCTCAAACTTGGTACATAGATGGCCCATATTGAGAGGAAGAACCCTATTGTTTTTGGTGGAGGTTAAAGGTCATCTGGGGTCACTGGGGGTCAAAATCTGAAAACCTTGTTTACACAATATCTCAAGTTAGAAAGCTTGGATAGATTTCATGCTTGGTATGTAGATGCGTTGTGGTGAGAGGAAGAACCCTATCATTTTTGGTGGAGGTCAAAGGTCATCTGGGGTCACCGGGGTCAAAATCTGAAAACCTTGTTTACACGATATCTCAAGTTAGAAAGCTTGGATAGATTTCATGCTTGGTATGTAGATGTGTTATGGTAAGAGGAAGAACCCTATTGTTTTTGGTGGAGGTCAAAGGTCATCTGGGGTCACTGGGGGTCAAAATCTGAAAACCTTGTTTACACGATATCTCAAGTTAGAAAGCTTGGATAGATTTCATGCTTGGTATGTAGATGCGTTGTGGTGAGAGGAAGAACCCTATCATTTTTGGTGGAGGTCAAAGGTCATCTGGGATCACCGGGGGTCAAAATCTGAAAACCTTGTTTACACAATATCTCAAGTTAGAAAGCTTGGATAGATTTCATGCTTGGTATGTAGATGCGTTGTGGTGAGAGGAAGAACCCTATCGTTTTTGGTGGAGGTCAAAGGTCATCTGGGGTCACAGGGGGTCAAAATCTGAAAACCTTGTTTACACGATATCTCAAGTTAGAAAGCTTGGATAGATTTCATGCTTGGTATGTAGATGCGTTGTGGTGAGAGGAAGAACCCTATTATTTTTGGTGGAGGTCAAAGGTCATCTGGGGTCACCGGGGATCAAAACCTGAAAACCTTGTTTACATGATATCTCAAGTTAGAAAACTTGGATAGATGTCATGCTTGGTATGTAGATGGGTTGTGGTGAGAGGAAGAACCCTATTGTTTTTGGTGGAGGTCAATGGTCATCTGGGGTCACCGGGGGTCAAAATCTGAAAACCTTGTTTACACGATATCTCAAGTTAGAAAGCTTGGATAGATTTCATGCTTGGTATGTAGATGTGTTGTGGTGAGAGGAAGAACCCTATCATTTTTGGTGGAGGTCAAAGGTCATCTGGGGTCACGGGGGGTCAAAATCTGAAAACCTTGTTTACACGATATCTCAAGTTAGAAAGCTTGGATAGATTTCATGCTTGGTATGTAGATACGTTGTGGTGAGAGGAAGAACTCTATTGTTTTTGGTGGAAGTCAAAGACCATCTGGGGTCACCGGGGGTCAAAATCTGAAAACCTTGTTTGCACGATATCTCAAGTTAGAAGCTTGGATAGATTTCATGCTTGGTATGTAGATGTGTTATGGTAAGAGGAAGAACCCTATCATTTTTGGTGGAGGTTAAAGGTCATCTGGGGTCACGGGGGGGGGGTCAAAATCTGAAAACCTTGTTTACACAATATCTCAAGTTAGAAAGCTTGGATAGATTTCATGCTTGGTATGTAGATGCGTTGTGGTGAGAGGAAGAACCCTATCATTTTTGGTGGAGGTCAAAGGTCATCTGGGGTCACCGGGGGTCAAAATCTGAAAACCTTGTTTACACGATATCTCAAGTTAGAAAGCTTGGATAGATTTCATGCTTGGTATGTAGATGTGTTATGGTAAGAGGAAGAACCCTATTGTTTTTGGTGGAGGTCAAAGGTCATCTGGGGTCACCGGGGGTCAAAGTCTGAAAACCTTGTTTACATGATATTTCAAGGTAGGAAGCTTGGATAGATTTCATACCAAGTATGTGGATGTGGTATGGTGAGAGGAAGATTTCTGTTTTTTTTTGGTGGAGGTCAAAGGTCGTCTGGGATCACCAGGGGTCAAACTCTGAAAACCTTTTTTATACCATATCGCAAGGTAGGAAGCTTGGATTGATTTCATATTAAGTATGTGGATGTGTTATGGTGCGAGGAAGAAGCGTATAGTTTTTGGTGGAGGTCAAAGGTCCATTTGGGTCACCAGGGTCAAAGTCCTGGAAACCTTGTTTACACAGTATCTCAGGTAGGAAGCTTGGATAGATTTCATACTAAGTATGTGGATGTGTTATGGTGCGAGGAAAAACCCTATTGTTTTTTTGTGGAGGTCACAAGCCATTTGAGGTCACCAGAGGTCAAAAACTGAAACTTTGTAAACATGTCATTACAAGGGAGGAAGCACAGATAAATCCCTTCTCATACGTTTTCTTTATTTTTTTTTTTTTTTCATTTTTTTGTGGTTATTCAAGTTTCGGTTTAAAGGTCATGTGACATGAGCTGATGTGAGCAGGGGTCAAATTGTGACCACATCATAAAAAATGATGTAGAAGAGAAGTATAAATTTGATGGATGAACCTCATTGTAACAAAGCACCCCCTTTCGGCAAGGAATCACTAAGCCTTTTGGCTTTCTAGTTCTTCTTGGGTGGGGGCACCCAAAATTAGCCTCCACCAAGTAAATTAAAATGTGGCAAATAAAAAATTATTAAATTTAGCTGTCAGAGTAATGCGTAAGGTACAACAAATGCCAGATGTCTTAAGTTTGATATAGTTTCAATTTAACTCACAGCCAATCTTTGTGACCTTGTGTAACTTCACACATGCTCTACTGTGGATATAATGTAGCTATAGTATTTGCCAAGGCAGTACCACATTGTGGACTTACAAGAACTTATAAGTGCCAGCCAGTGTGAATGAAACAGAGAACTGTTTGGCAGATTTTTTAAGGATTTTTTAAGGCAATGTATATTGCCAAGGCAGGCCATTTAGACATGTTAATGTTGCGGTACTATACAGTACTGTACAGTATGTATATATGAGCAAATTAGTATATGAAATACAGCAGCTTCCCCTATGGAAATTGTTTTCCAAGCCTTGCTGAGTCAGTAGGGGCCTCTGTCATTGCAGTTCTGTAGACTGAATTTGAGAAAAAAAATCTTATGGAAAAGAGTTATCCATATTTGTAACAGTCTTCTGGCCTCAGATGTTTTAGCAAGCACTGTCAGTGTATTTTAGGGCCATGTAAACAAATTTTTGAGTCAAACTGTGTTAGCCTATATGAGCCAGAGAACTGGCTCCCTGCCCCTTCATCCTGCACCTACCAATCCCTGAGAAGTGGAGGGTACAGGTAAATTCAAGCATCTGTTGTAATTAAATAGTTGACAACTTGCATATTTTCATTTTCCAGAAGTCAACTATACTTCTACGGACTTGTAACTGTTACCTGTACAGTTTAACCTCCTCAGTTTCTACCAAGAGAAACACTGTGAAGTTCAACAGTACATGGTCATATGCTTTATCCTGATGCAAACATAACAATTGACATGTATGGTACTTGGTCATATGTGTCAGGGAAGGCAATTGAACTAACTTAGCAACAATTAGTGCATCTTCTTGAGCTAAATTGTTTGAAGCTTGCCTTCTCAAGACCATTTTTATTTTACATCATGACCCAAAAGTGAGGAAGACCTGATGCATGAGTATTAAAAAGTTGGGTACATGTATACATACATGTACCAAGATATAACAAATCTTCACACTGCCTGGCAAGACCTCTTCCTAGGTTGAGACTTGAGTTTACACCAGAATCTTTATCTTTGATGCTGCATGGATTGAGAGCACTGTGTGGTGGTCACAAGTGAGATTCTCTACAAAGTATTATGCAGTATGTTAGGCTATTACTTCTAGAGCAAATTTGACATGGAAGTTGTTTTTATGTACAGCAAGGACACCATAATACCAAATCTGTCATGGTCCATCACAGCAAGCATTTGAGTAATTATCCAGTAAATAATAATGTGTGTTGAAATTTAGGAGGATAATTAGAATTCTTTATTTTAAATGTAACTATAAGGTGACTTGAGTAAAGCTGATTCATTTCTACATTTTTGGAGCAAGCTGACCTACTTATAAACCAAATTCTGTGCAATACTGAACACACTTTTCTCTCCTCAAAAGCAAAATTCAAGTACCCTTTCATATCACATAATGTGATACTATATTTCATTATGGAAGATATTTCAATATATCAGTCACATTGCATTCAATCTTTAAGCATTGAGTGAGCACAATGTGTTGCTTCTTAAGTCTTTTTTCTTGAATCAAACTACAAGTACATTTATCAAAGAATATGTTCAGTTTCAGTAATATCCTGCTGTAGCATAGCATGTGTGTGTAGGGCTTAAAAAATTTCTAGAGCTTTGTTGCTTTGTTGAAAAAGGACAAGGAAAGTCTCATTGTTTTAGTTGTGGAATGTTGATCTTTGGGAATTTGGGTACCCAAGCTTTCATGCTTAGTGTGGTATTTTTTCATTTATTTCAGAAAACAGTTAAAACCAGTTTGCAGTAGAGCAAGTATTTCTATAATGATGACTGTGTGGAGGCAATGTTGCATTGCTGGCACACAGGTTTCCTTCTAACAGAAGCAATTGGTGTTGGTGGGGGAGGGTGTCTGAAAAGAGGTAAATGAGAATGGGCTGAGTTGAATTATTTGGTTACATTCAATCTTCTCAGAGAAGGAATCTTACTACAGAGCGCATGTATGCTGTTGCTTCAACCTGGTTTCCATGATAGAGACATGAAGTAGTCTAGCAGATTAAGAGTGTAACAATCCCTCAGAATGGGACATCATTGGGGTATCACTGGATAAATCTCTAGCTGAAGCTAGTACCCATATCCAGGTGGTTATACTGAGGAAGTCCGTAACTGTTTTACTTAGTCACACACTGTAGTAACCATGGTTTAAAGGGACCCACAGCCCTTCAATCAAGAATTCCAGGCACTATCACTAGTAGACTACCACATAATCTCCTTGGGGTGAAGGAGAATAGGACTTTACTTTGCTATGAGATGTTGCCCTCCTAATACGGCTCTTAAATCAGGATGCTGCAACTTAAATGGCAGCTCCCTGCATGAATGTGGGCCTAAGGTATAATGAACATTTGAACCGAATGAAGGAAACAGTTTTGACAGTATTGATCTCTGGGTTTACAGTATTGATCTCTGGGTTTATTGAGAAATCACCGTTTGCTCAATTAATTTCTCTTCACAAGACTGGAATTAAACAAAAACTTTTTTGATGGTTAGTGAGAGCCAAGTTCCCACTAGTCATTTTACAGTACACACAGTAGGCCATTGCCTTATTAGGAATCATTCATAACTGTAAGAATTACAAGAATTATAACACTTACTATAACACTCATGTAAAAAGTGTGTACATTTTCCCTCTACCCTTCCTTCTACCTCCTTACCCACACCAATGTCTTAATCTAAAAAATTTGACATAAATCAACACTGAATCTGAAATCCACTTTCAAAGAAAGAATCTTTTCAAGTCTCTGGCTGCATTTTCTGCTTAACTGAAAAAGAGTTAAATAGCACCCATGAGAAGAACAACCCAATTGAAATGGGGCTATATACAGTAGGATCACCTCAAACATATTTAGGGATATGACCATACCTCTAAGTGCGTTTAGTGACTGCTCTTTGATTGACATTAGTTGAAACACTAGCTTCACTGTTGTTGGTCAATAATGACTTGAGTAGTCAGTTGTGTTCCCAATTAAGCTCAGCTCACTCACAGTACTGCATGGATGTGGCTTTAAACAATGTTTACTCAGAGAAATGTACCATAACTTTGTATGGGAGCTGTAATAGACAGGTGTTTTTGTTCATTTGGAGGAGAGGCTAGAAGAAAATTTAGTGGGGTAATTTTTACTGTCTGAAGCAACTGAAGATTGCAGTGCCTCTAAATCTCAAACTTTTGGGGTCAGGAGTACTATGTCTTTGAGCTCAGTCATCTGTTGTTGTATAAACTGAATTTTTATTTGCAGATTTTAATGCCTGATAGTACAATTAAGTCAACATTTTGTAGATGCAGGTAATAAATCCTGAAAGTGGGATGGAAATGAGGGAGGGTGGCAGTTACCCAATTTCCTTATCCTTCTTGTCTTAAATTAGCAGGGATCTTGGGTCAAGGATTCAAGAGAAGGCTTCCTGAATAAGGGGATGTCCTAGTATAAAAAAATTTTCAGGTTTGTAATCTCTTGGATCTAAACTGATACAAAATTTGACTCATTTTGTACCGACCTACGTACATCAACTATCCTGAAATCAATTTTCAGGTAATGTTGCACTTGGTGTGCTACTTAAAACAACTGAATGGTTGCACAGTACTATGGTTATAGCTTTGGTCCACTACTTTCAAATTAAGATCCCTCCCCTTTAGCAATGTGACCTGAGTCTACTGAAACCTGCATTCTCTTATGTTATTTCAACTAAATGATTGCATTATCTTTAAATGACATTGCAAAACATGTATTTGGTCCACTTGTAAGGCTGTAAGTCCACTACAAGGGCATATTAAATAGTGCTAGTCATCTTAAATTTTCACTGGATGTACCAGACACTTACCATCTCTAGCTGATAATTAAACCAATCCCTGTAAGAACTGTTTTGCATTTGGTAAATACTGCAATGGGCTCAGCACTTTGGGGGCACAGTCTATATGACTTGGAAAGGCAACATACACCATCAGGTGGATATAATGTCTACACACACAAGCCATAGACATGCTTTCATGGGCTGCAAGGCTCATGAGTCTAGATGACAGGTTCAGTACTATATCAATGCTTCCCTAGAGTAGACCAAAGATGTTAACTCTACTGTAAACTTAATAATCCTAAACATAACCATAATCCTTACCCAAACCCTAATCTTACCTGAGGCTAGTCCAAGTAGCCTATAAATTTTATACCTCAGTGGAATCCTAACCTTACCACCAGCTGGGCCAAAGAAGATTTTTGGTCCATCCTTTGTCTAGTGAACCTTGCAAGTGAAAGTTTAGTCTAGTGGGTATCCCACTTTCATGTAGAAGCCTAATGCCTATCAAAAAGGCCCTTCAAATAGTCCCTCAATCCTGGCTCTGTCCCTGACCTGCCCAATGTAAGGATCACAAAACCTCTAAGGTTTTTAGCTCTTATAGTCATGCTCTTAGCTGGAATTTGTGGATTACGATAGGCCTAAAATTTATTTATTTAACTTCACCAGTGACTTAGCAAACTAGTATATTTGTATCAATGACAAATGTTGCCTATAATAAATGCAAAGAACTGTCACATAAAAAAATATGAAGAGCAATTTCTGCCCATGCAGGTATTTATTTCAAATAGGCCTATATCACCTTGATTCAGTTCTGCAAAGAATCACTTATCAGTCAAATTGTACTGCTCACTCTTTTGCAAGAAAAATTTGTGTCAAATATTGCACCATTTGTTATATAGGTACCTCTTAAAATGAAAAACTTTTCCAAAGGGCAGGGGGACACCCTCTTCCCTTAGACCTCTCCCATAGTCCATCAGTTCTGAATGTTGGTTACATTGGAAACATGCTAGGCCTAATTCCCAAACTACTTTGTTAATTTTGTGGTTTTCCAAGCTCAGGTTTGCTGCTATATTGTTCTCACAAGACACCTCCAAGAGGAACAAGCAAAGCTACTGTAGCATTGCCTGGCATGCATGAGTGATTTTAACAATTGGTCTAATATAAATTCTTAGTCATTACCCACTTAAGGGCACATTGAGCTAGCAAGATGATAAAGCTGATACGTATTGGCCTATAAGTATACGAACAAGGTAGTAGGCCACTTCGAATCCCAGCCAGGCTCCCGCACTCGCAATTCACAGCAATGGCATGCGTTGTGATTTGCGAGTGGTGAAGGTTACATCTGCAAAGCGAACTTGCCTTCTACTGTGCTTTTCCTTACATTATCTGATTATGCGTTTTGTGAGAGAGACCGTATGGATGGCTACGCAGATAATAGCGAGTGCCGCGATGCCTAGGATCCAAAGTGTCCTACCTTGCTTGTACACAGAGCTGTATATGTATTTGTGTATAACGCTCAGAACGCCTGAGAATCAGACTGCTATCGATACCGATTTCGAAGCAAAACTTTCTTCAAATTAAGTCGCTGAACCAACGATTTTGTCTTTCTTTTATGAAAATCAAATCATGGCACGGTTTCACTCCTCGTGAATCCTGTCCCGTGAAATTTCCAGTTGCAAAAACCGTCATATTGATCAATTCTTACGGCTGATATTGATGAGTTTTCGCTATCGGCAATGTCGTAGACCCTGCAGCAATTAATCATGTGATATAAACTTCATATATGTTTATTCATATATTGTTTATTCACATAACATTCAATTTACTGATTTTGATTGGACTAAAAGTTGACAGACTACTACATATTATTCATCCCTAATTGAGGATGAATAAAATAAAGAAATAACATTAAAATTATGACGTCACAGAAACCAAGTGTCCCAAGTCTCTCGTTGAGAAGCAATACAAATAAGCAGCCGATAGAGGGCGTATTAAACCCAAGGTAAATATGGTGAGCTGTAGGTACTAGCAGTACGAGAACACTCACGAGAGACTTGGCCAAGTCTAGCTTTGGATAGGTTTTGGGCTGGCCATGAGATGTTATATAACTACAAGGCAGACTTTTTGTAAGTTTAGTATGGCTGTCACCCACAGCTCTTTGATCGTTACTACAGTTCCAGATCATGAAGATTAAGAAGATGCGGACATAGAGGTCATTAGACCTGCATCCACTGAGGTTCCTAAGGTATCCTAAGGTATATAAGTGGTCAAAAATAATGTGAAAGGCATGACGTAAAACAGAGGTAGGCTACCCTCCGAAATGAAACACTCTAAAATGAGTAAAAGTGTTGTGCTAACAGAGGCAAGATTGAGTTGGTCTTTAATTTATGTTTAAAAGTGGAGAGGAATTTACAGCACTTTATGTCCTGCTCTAGACTATTCCATATTTTGGTTCCTCTAAAAACAAAAGACTTCCTGTACATAGCCTACTTGTCTTACATCGGGGTAACATGTAAGTTTTACTTGTCCATTGTCTAGTACTGTAAATATTGTTGTCAAATAGAGTAAAGCATTTGCAAAGATAATTTGGTGCTTGGTCATTCATACATTTGTACAACATCTTACAATCATTTCCTACCAGTAATTCAGGTAGTGGCATCCAATCAAGTTCTGAGAAGAGATCTTTGGAGGGTGCATTCCAGGGAGCATTACAAATCATCCTTAGGCCCCTCTAGCTTATCGTTGTTTGCCGCAGACGCACCCGACCAGACAGACGAACAATAGTCGAAATGTAGATTCACCAATGCCTTAAATAGAAGGGACAATTCTTTACGGGGAATACTAGCCTTTAGGTGACGAAGAAAACAAATTTTACCTGATACCTTTTGAGAAATACTTTGGACATGTTTATGAAATTTTAGTTGTGAATCTATTTGCATTCCTAATATCTTAGCAGAATCAACAATCTCTAACGTTTTACCTTTAACAGTAACGTTGATTTCATCTCTTTTGATAAAATTCAGCTTTCTGCTGGATCCAGTGAACATGAGCTTAGTTTTATCTACATTCAGTACAAGTCTATTTATTTCAAGCCATTTCAACAATCTCTCCATTGCAGATCGTAAGTGATATATATTACTTCATGAGGATTATTGCCTGCAATATGGAGAGTCATGTCATCAGCATACATATCAACTTTTATGTCAGGCAATGCCTTTGGGAGATCATTTATGTAGACAGTAAATAAAAGTGGTCCTAAAATACTTCCTTGGGGGATGCCTATATCGATATTGACAAATGATGAAACACCATTCTTAAAACAAACCTTTTGCTAACGATTTGTAAGGTAGGATTTGAACCATAAAATAGCACTGTCAGAACTCCCTAGCAACCTCAACTTATTAAGTAAGATAGAATGATTAATTGTGTCAAAGGCTTTGCGCAAGTCTATTAAGAGAATACCATTCAGTTTCCCGTTATCTTAATTGGCGGTCCACTCATTAACTAACATTAAAAGTGCTGTACAACAGGAATGCTTTGGACGAAACCCTGACTGATTTTCACACAGAATATCAAACCATTCAAAACGTCCTTTTACTGATTGGTTAGAAATGTAGCTAGTGGTGGTAAGATAGGATCTAGTGACCATGACCTCATAAGCTTTGAGTTACTTTGTTTCAGCAAACTTCAAGGTAGTGATAAAACTGTTTTAGATTTCAGCAAGGCTAACTTTACTCATGCTAAAGAGCTTCTTACCATAGATTGGGTTGCACGTTTGTTTCACTTAGGCCCTGCTGAAGCATGGAGTGTTTTTCGTAATATAGTTACTGACACTACAAAGTTGTGTACCCCACTCATGAAAGGTGGTTAGAAATAGGCCAATTTGGATTTCTAGAGAGGTACTAAGAGCAGCCAGGAAGAAACGTAAATGTTGGCAACGATATGGGGTCAGTAAGAATTCTGATGACTTTGCAGTCTACAAGAATCAGGAACTCTTAGTTAAAAATTTGGTTATTGACACTAAAGCTAAGTTTGAAAAGCAGTTGGCCAAGGAGGTTAAGGTAAATTCAAAATCTTTTCATGCCTATCTTAGGTCTAAGCAGAAGGTTAAGGAAGGTGTTGGGCCTCTCCAAGGTAATCAAGGCACACTAGTTAGTGATCATCAGGACATGGCTAATTTGTTAAGTGATTATTTTGTATCTGTTTTTACCAAGGAATCATCTATTTTGGGGACTTGTAGGGGTTCTGATAATTCTTCTTTAGTTAGTGATGTTGTCTTCTCTACAGAGTTGGTTTGTAATAAGTTGAAGAGTTTAAAAGCTAGTAAGGCCCCCCGGGCCTGATGGGATCCATCCTGCCATTCTCCTTGAATGCTCCGAGATTTTGGCAGTTCCTCTTTGCATTATTTTTCAGAAGTTTCTGGATTCAAACTTTGTACCTGCTGACTGGCGGATTGCTAATGTTACTCCAATTTTCAAAAAGGGAGATCGGAGCTGACTTGCAGTTATAGGCCAGTCAGTTTAACCAGTGTTGTGTGCAAAGTTATGGAATCTGTAATCAAGGATTGCTTGCTTAAATATCTTTTAGATAATGGGTTACTCAATCTGTAACAGCATGGTTTCTTACCTAGTAGATCTTGTGTTACTAATTTACTAAGCTTTCTTGAGGATGTGTCTTTATCTCTTGATTCTGGTCACAGTGTTGATGTCATTCACCTTGATTTTCAAAAAGCTTTTGATAAAGTTCCAGTAGGTAGACTTATGGCTAAACTGCATAGGTTAGGCATCAAGAGCAGTTGTGCTGACTGGATAAATTCATGGCTCAATGGTAGATCTCAGAGAGTTGTTGTTAATGGTAATTTCTCTGCTTGGAAAGAAGTTACAAGTGGAGTTCCACAGAGTTCTGTTCTTGGCCCGCTTCTTTTCTTGATTTTCATCAATGATATTGATAGCTCTCTCACATCTAGTATAAGTAAGTACGCTGATGATAAAAAGCTCTATAGGAAGGTTAGTCATAAGGATGATGCCTCCTTACTGCAAAAAGACTTGGATAGGTTATATTCTTGGTCTCAGACTTGGCAAATGTCTTTTAATGCAGATAAGTGCAAAGTCCTTCACTTTGGTCCTAAAAATTTCAGCTATGATTATAACATGAATGGTAGTATTCTGAGTGATGTGACTTTTGAGAAGGATCTGGGTGTAGTTATTACAGGTGATTTAAAGCCATCTAGACAGTGTGCAGCTGCTGCTAGGGCTATTAGGGTGCTTGGATTGATCAAGAGGAATTTCAGTAGTTTTAGTAAAGAAATTGTACTAAATCTGTATGAGCAGTTGGTAAGACCCCACCTCGACTATGCAGCCCACGCTTGGAGACCCTTCTGTGAAAAGGACAAGTTTCTTTTAGAGCAAGTTCAAAGGAGAGCCACTTGCCTTATACCCGAGGTGAAACACCTACCTTATCATGTTAGACATAAGCATCTTGGGCTTACCACCCTGGAGTTGAGAACGATTAGGGGGGACATGCTTCAGGTGTACAAATTTCTCTCTGAAAGGAATCCTTTGTCATCTTGCAATTATTTAAGGGTTCAAAGTAATTCTCGGGTCCCGAGGCCATTGTAAGAAGCTAGTTAAGTGTTTTGCAAGGCTCGACATTAGGAAGTTCAGCTTCTCTCATAGAGTTGTTAACGAGTGGAATAGTCTGCCTGAGTGGGTAGTTAACTCTTAATCTGTGCACTGCTTTAAGGTTAACATTGACAAGTTCTTCCATAACTGTGGTAGGATCTAATTGTGCTGGGCTCGTTTGGTGTTGGTTGTTTGTTTTCAGTTGAGGTTGTATGGACTTCAGGGCATCTTATGGGGCCTTAGCCTTCCTTTGCCCTTTAACCTGTTATGTTAACTAAACATCCCCGCTATTGGTCAAACATCCCCGGGTTGAACTGTTTATAGTTTTATGATACATAGTTTTGTAGATATAGGCTAGATGGTATTCCTTGCCCCCCTTCCACCAAGGCTTAAGCTCTGTTGGGTAAATCAGTAGGCCTAGGCCTACTTCCGGTGAGTCACAAGATCAGCAGTATTCTAGGACGCCTTTTTTTTTTGTAGGATGGCGATGGAAAGATCGGTTTTCAAAAATTTTTAAATTTGTTTAAAAATCATGGTTAGGGGTTAGAATCAAGGTTAGGGTTATGTGGAGAAGGTAAATTTGACCTGTTCTTTCATAATCCGGTATCAGAATTACAAAAATTAGTCGAAAAGCTGTTATTTTGGAATTAGGGGTGTGGCTAACAGGGCTGTTTATTACATTGCAATACACTAACATTACATTGTAGTACACTTCACTTCACAGCCCTTGTCCCGCTAACACTAATTTCTGGCTCATTAAGATTTAATGCAAAAATATGCTATAAATTTGTATGATTCACTCGGTTATTTTTTTACCACTGAAAGCTGTCTTTGAGCTTATCAGTAAATTCACTTGTAAATCTGCCTTTGGTGATCATTTGCCATGTACAAAATCTACAAAAATTAGGCCTAGGCCTTTGTCTCGATCCTCCCAGCAGATGACATCGCTCGAAGCATCCTAATATGTATGGTGGGAAGTGCCTTCCATTGTTGCGAAAACAAAAATGTGGTAGACTGTGAAAGTTCACTGTGGAACTATATTTACATGAACTATTGGAACAGTGATATAGACACCAGGCTTTTATGCAGACTCTAGCAAATACATGCATAGACAGTGATCCTTTGCTACCCAGCTACATGTTAATATGTAACAATACTAACATGCAGCCACATAAGATTCTGAGTGGTTAAGCCCCTTCCATACTACGGGACCTGGCTTACTGTGATGAGACTGCCTTGTTGTGGTGAAGGACTGACAACTAATTAGCTTTAAAAGAGCAAGGTGTCCAAACTATGCAACTAGTCACATATCGAAATTGTGACTTTCATCTCTTGATGTATACTATACATTGTATCCTATACAATGTACACATCTTGGGTGCATGTGCAATGTTCACCTGCCATATGGTTTTCAAGCAAAAATATTCACTCGAAAATGATGTGCAGGTACTTACCAGTTGATTATACGGTTTGGGCTATCTTCGCCAATTTCATGACCTTCTTATTTCTGTTTGAATAATATTTTTTCCTAATACCAAACAGACACAGATAGGTTCTCCAAAGTTCAGTCAGCTGATTCTCACACGCTTCAGTCCAGGACTTCACCATATAATGGTCAGTTGCATGTTTCAGTCTCCGACTGGGTTGCATGACTGCAATGCAACTAGTTGTAAGGATGTCCACGCTTAAAGACACAGTCATACAATACAATATACAGTACAATTAATTTATAAAGTGCACAAGTTCTACAAAAAGTAATCAAAGGCACTAAGGTACAATGGTTAAAGCAATAAAAAATAAAACAGTAAAACAGAGAACAAAAAAAAAAAAGACAAGAAACAAAAAAAAGAATAAAAACTAATAACTAAACCTTGTAAAACGCTTCATTAAATAAAAATGTTTTAAGACTAGACTTAAAAGAATCGATTGTTTTGCAAGAACGAACATGTAGCAGCAGCCTGTTCCAAAGGGCAGGGGCGCAGTGCTGGAAATCTCGTCCACGAAACGAGGCCTTGCTTCCACACACATACGTCTCAGCCAACTGGAACAGGCTAGCAGACCGAAGATTGCGCTTGGGTACATACCACGAAATAAGATCACACCAAAAGTACATTTTAGGTGTAGGGGTATCAAAATTCTCAGTTGGTGACTGCTCTTTGATTGACATCAAAGTTTGAAAATTCAAATGATGCAGAGTAACTTACATCACACACGATGCAGAGACTCAGAGAGAGAGTGTTTGGATTACACATAGCCTTGTATGCTCGCCAGGACATTGCCTGAAGCAATGGAATAGGTTTGTGTCTCTCTAAGGAGGAGCTTTATACATTTATGGGAGGAGCTACTGTACATGTTGCTTAGCTGGGAGAACTGGAACTGTCTGGGATGACGAGAATAGGTATTCTTGACAATAGAGGGTGTACTCACAATTGCAGTGACTTTTTGTGTACTGTGTGTTGAGTCAGAACAATACATCACGGTCTTTCAGATGGCATTCAGCATTGCATTTTACAAAATTAACAAACTTCGCCAATAATACCAGATGTCACTTTTTCTATGACATTGCTCTGATGATAAATGTCTTGAAACTTTCATTGGTCCTTTAATTAGCATGCTGTCCTCTGCCACATTTTACTGTTGCTGTATATTTCTTTGCACAAGTGATTTGCAATCCTTGACAAAATTACATGGGACAAATATTGCTTTGAAGGTGGTTGTATTTAGGAGGCTGAAGAAAATATGGCACATGCTACATTTTTTTCCACATTGAAGAAGTGTAGGAGTGTTGAGCAAGCTTAAAACCACTCTCAGGCCCAAAAATGTTCCAATAGTTTTGTCCAGGTTTGTGGACTAAATGCATTACATGATAAGGTCACATTACATTAAAACAGGTAAATAAAGCACTGTATAGTGATGGGAGGTCTTAAACAGTTTTAGGAAGCACCTAGATACCAAATTCCTGGCAGTGTTTATCTTATTGAAAAGGTTGTAAATGTGACCAGTCTTTAATAGGATGATACAGCACCTTCCATTATGTTACACAAATGTCCAAGTGTACTGTAGTACCATATGTTCAAAATATTAATTTTTGGACCATCTGGTTCATCTATCATGTTCCCAAATTACCAAAAGATCATCAAATTTGGTCCATCTACTATGCTGTGACATGTTTGGGTGACTGATAAGTGATAACATTATCCTTGTGCAGAACATTTGAATATGTTTTCATAGTGCTATATGTGTAGGCTACAGTTAGTGCAGTTAGAACCAAACAAAACATGGGTGGAGCAATTGTCACTCATATATGTGGGATCACTGAAGAGAGTAAATATGTAAGTGTTTGCACATCAAACTTTGTAAATTACAATATATTAACATATGATAAGTACAGTAGCACTTGTGATTGAGAGAATGAATCACTATTTTCAATTAACTTGATCCCAGTTCTCACCAGTTTTAATTTTTGATATCATTTGTGGCTGTTTGTTCAGTGTAGATTTTTATTTGCAAATTCATATTGCAAACAAAATTACATAGTGTTCCTACCTACAGAAGGGAAAACAGTGGAAACCTTTAAAATGTTGGAATATATATGTGATGTTTAAAGTGCTTGAATTTTGGTTGATTGGTTTGGAAAATTCAAGTTAAAGGTTTCCACCTTTTACAGACCATATGGAAGCCCCAAACCAAATGTTAGGTGGTCTTGAAAACTGAAAATCTTTTTAACTACAGCACTGTATACTAATGACAATATTGCCAGTTTAGTCTGGCGGGAGTAAATGTAACCACAAATGCAGAGAATATAAAAACTTCCTTGTACATGTATAATATGACTTCTTGTGCCAATGTTAATGAGTACAGTATTTCAATTTTCAGGAGCAAATATACATGTAGTGATATTATAATATTACATGAGATTATGAGAAATGCATTCTAAAGAAGTTCCAAAATGTCTTCTTCCTAACATAACTTGCTATTCTTGGGTCTTGAAAAATGGCCATTTTGGTATTTAAAAGGCTGGATTACATCATTTCAGTGGTGTAGCAACTCAGTAAGACTCAGTGTTTGGTTTTCTAAAGGAATACCCAGGAAGTCCCCCGATGATGACCTGACAGAACCACCTGTAGGAACATGCATGTCAGTGTTCACTGTAGTACTGGGCGATATATTGAAAATTATCATTATCGCGCTTATTTCTTTAAATTATCGCGATACAATAACAAGAATTCAAAAATGATGATAAATTCTTGAAACAAAAAATGAAAAAATTTGCCTTGTAATGCTTTATCGCTTCTAATTGCTATCTCCAAAATGATTTTTTTATTGACAACATTCTTTTTTTACATTGAACTGATGAAATATCTATGAAAGTTCATCATTGAATATTCTAACATGCATGAGCATGGAAGTGAACTTCAGGAGAAATTTATGAAAATTATCGTGGATATCGAATTATCGCGATAAATTTTGTTCTGTTGTCGCGATGGTAAAAAAGTCTATATCGCCCAACATAAGTTCACTGCATTTCTGATCAGCACCCCCTTCTGCACCATGTAAAGATCTTGAAGCTAATGACACTTTTTGGCACATTCACCTACTACAGCCCTGTAGTCTGTGTAGGCCACCCCTCATTTCAATATGTTGCCATAAATCCCTAAATTATACTTTGTTTTCTTATGATCATGTTGCACCAAAACGTAAACATTTCCTTATTTCCTGATTGTTTTCTACAGCAATGAAGCTCATGGTCGAGAAATGGATTTTTACCAGACTCGTAAGCCACAGCTCTTGAAGCTGTCAAATATCCTGTTGCGTGTACCAAGCATCTTCATCCTAGAGTTACTGTACAACTCAAGAACACCCCAGATCTTAAAAGAGGGAGATGTACTTGGTCATAGTCCCAGTCAGGTTATTAGTGAATGGGGATTCAACCCAGACAACGTCACTATTGGAGTTCAGTATGTAGGTAAGAATTTGAGGGAGCAGAGGTTGTCCCCAGGAGTTGAAATAATAGATGCCTGAGGCTCTTGAACATGAGTTTGTGGTCCAATGGCAGTATGCAGTGGGGAGTATCTATGTAGACTATTGGCTGACTGGCTTCTTAAAGTTCTAATGCCCATTAAAATTAAACAATGTTCATGACACAGGTACTTAATAAAGGAAGCGTATTTTATTCTAAATTACATAAAGTTAAAAAATATAAAATAAAAATGTTTAGTATGAATGTGGGCTAATATTGGAGTGTACCAAGTTCAATATTGAATCTTTGAAATACAGACTGTTTAGTATTTCTCACCCCTTGATTCCTTGGTCTAGTGGACTTGTTGCCCACCTAGGCTTATTTCAACCCCTACTTGTTACCTCTTGGGCATCTTTTACTCGTTCATTGTTGAAATTTAAATATTTTACAGTATGTGCCTCTGCAAAGGTCACATCAGTAGGGTATTGGAGAGCATAATTTTTTTTTGTTTGGCGAATTTATTAGATTAGCCCAAAGCTTCTTAAAATATTTTTGAAGTCAGCTAGTAGGTGATTGGCATGGGACTTAACTTCACGAACCACTTCTTATGTAAATTGTGCAAAGTTGTTTACAGACTTTTGGGTTGCAAGGAAATATTGGGCAGAGAAAGTTTGGTTACGGCGAGGGTTTGTATTGTGGACAGGAAATTTATACCTGACAGGTAATTAAACTTCTTACCATTAAGCCTGTAATTTTCTTCACAGATAGTTGAACAGATTAGCTAGCATTGTTCTCATTGATTTTTTTTTTCACCTCCTAGGGCTTTATGTGTAATATCACATATGTTAGGGACGTATGTACAATGATATCATTGCTTTGATGATGCTAATCCATATAACATTGGTTTACAATTGCAGGTTTACTGCGTAGCATTCCTTCTTCATGACTCCTCCCGATTTCAAAACATTTTGGAGCTGATATCGACACATTTTGGTTGCATATACTCCTTGGTGGGCCTCTACACTATATTTTCCAGTATCTTTCTCTCCTGGGAGCAGTATGTGGAGGGACCCAGAAGAACACTGCCCTTGGTCACAGATCTCGGCACCCCCGCCGTTTGTGAGGAGAGAAGTGTGCTGTGCAAGTCACCTTCTTGTGTTTATGAGGGTGTTCAGCTGCACCATCAGTTTGCTCCTGTCGGCCATCTTGATTGCGAACGCTAAACTACCACATATAGGGCCTTTGCTGCCATATCTTCTTCCCGGTCTTTCATGAGATTACTCAAATCTATCAATTGATATACACAGAAAGCATAGCACATCATAGCTTGGGGGGGGTGGGGGGGGGGGGGGGTGGGGGGGGGGGGGGTGTTTAACAGAAAATTCCATTGGACTTTCCATGGCTATGGGCTGTAACTTTTAGTGTACCTAAAGTCTAAATTTTGAAGAATATATGTTACAAAGTTTCAAACATGAATCCAAATGGTGCAACTTCCATCTTCACAGGATATTTCTAAGCAGCGATATAAAATGTTGAAGTTTATTTACGCAATTTAAAGTGGTAGATTGCGAAATAATTTGTGATGTCATTCTTGTACTAATTACATTACTGTCTTTGTTTTTCTTTGTTTTTTGGAAAGCCACTGCACCTTGTGCCAAAATTTGAATCACTTTCTTACTATTATTGGTGGATGTGAGGGGGGGGGGGGAGACTAGACTATACAATCCCTCTCCGTACAACAAGCTATACAAGACAAGAGGAAGTTTCCAAGGTAATATAAACATTTATATTTCAAAAGAAAACACAAGCAGGTAATGTGAGTTGTACAAGAGTTACATCAAAAACTATTGCTTAATAGACTTTTTCAAATGAAGTGAACAAATTTCAACATTTTTTATCTCAGCAACGAAATAAACCATGAAAACGAATGTTGGATGAATGAGATTTGCTTTCCATCCTATACAATATATAGTTTTGTAACTTTCGACTTTAGGCACACTGTAAATGTGAGGATGGATGAATTGTAACTTCAGTAACGTTCTTCGAAAGGTATGTGTGATTGGAAATGCCTAGGTTTTATTGTAAGAGAACGCAACCTATCCAAAGGTCAAATTTGAGTCCTCTTAATCACCTCTTAAAGCCATTCGCTTGATTGAGGCAGGGAGGCGACTAATACCACCCCCTAATTGAGGATTGACAGCAGGCCGACTCTAATAGAGATGGTAGTACGCCATTTTTAGCAAATTCCTGTCAAGTCACAAGTCATTTTCTGCAAGTCCAAGTCATGTCGCGAGTCTTTTGATTCAGTCAAAAGTCAAGTCAAGTCACAACTCAAGTCACTAATTTTCACAAGTCAAGTCACAAGTGGTTTGCTTCTAGCACAAATCAAGTAACAAGCTTTTTTTCGCAAGTAAAAGTGAAGTCACCAATTTTTCCACCTCTTATAAGCAATCAGGTCAACGTTAGTCTGCGAAATTGCAAGATAAAATAAACTTGTTTTGATTTTGATTTGAATGGACAATAAGTTTTGCTAATGGTATCGTTTTGTGAAAAATTGTAAAATGTGACTAAAGGTCTTTGCACTTGGGTAGTGTAACAAGAAAACTGAGAAAATGTTTCCTATGACAAACGGGTAAGCGGGATTTTGCCAAGGAGGAGGATGGGAAGGCAAATTCAGGTTGAAATAACGAATTACCCCACTGACGTGGTGTGCAGAGGCCTGTCGAAGGGCCCCTGGTGGGGTTCAGGCCCAGTAAGCAATATAGGGAGGTCCGCCGGCGGCCATGAATACGTGGCTAGTCGGTGAGGGCCATTGGAGGGCCATCAATGGTCCGCTGGCTACATCCCCGTAGAACACAAAATTGCATGACGGGTAAATATTTTTACTAATCAACGTTACAGCCATCTTGGAACCGCCGACGAACTACCGGACATTTTTCTGACGGACCGCCGACGGACAAGCAGACCAAATTTGCTGCAGGGGCTGAGGGTGGGGGTAATGCCTCAGTTGGGCATCAGGCGGCATAGCCCCAGCAAGTTTATGGGCACTTCAATATTGTGGGCATTAAATTAAATTGATGCATTTAACATTTAAGCTTCTTCAAATGACATTGAATGGGCACTTATTAGATCGCAAAAATCACAGTTTGACTTTTTTTAAATTATAGCCTTCCGCCCTAGTAACAGCAGACCGAGATTGATACCTTTACAAAACCCTGTGCCAATTAGTTCCAAACTCCTCACGTTTCCACATGTTTCTGCAATAGGCATTTAACTTATTCTGCATGGACACCTGTTTTCCCTGGCACGGGTTTACCAGTTACCAAACTTTGCCACATGTGTGCCACAGGTTTTCAAAGGTTTGATATGCACGTGTGGCAATTCAGACACAAAAAGATCAAAAGACCCGGTTGATGGGAAGATGGGTGACGATGATGTCTTCCTGGAGCATTTAAAATATATGCAGGAGGTAGTAATGGAAAAACAGGCACTCGGGATGGGTGCGCGTGAAGCGCACTGAGAAAATTGCCCTGCAAGGTGTTTTCAGCGATACGAGTAATAGAAAAAGTAAAAGCAAAATATATTCAAGAGGTGTAGTTGTTCCCTTCTCCCCTCCCATTTTGCTACGCTCATGTCCCATATTGCCGGAGATGGAACTTTATGTGCCTTTCAACTTGATGCATCAAAATAATCTTTATTTTGTATCTCGGAAGTTTACACAGCCTGATATACAATACAATACAATTAATTTATAAAGCGCACAAGTTCTACACAAAGTAATCAAAGGCGCTAGGGTACAATGGTTAAAGCAATAAAAAATAAAACAGTAAAACAGAGAACAAAAAAGAACAAGAAACAAATAGAGAATAAAAACTAATAACTAAACCTTGTAAAACGCTTCGTTAAATAAAAATGTTTTAAGACTAGACTTAAAAGAATCGATTGTTTTGCAAGAACGAACATGTAGCGGCAGCCTGTTCCAAAGGGCAGGGGCGCAGTGCTGGAAAGCTCGTCCACGAAACGAGTCCTTGCTTCGACGCACATACGTCTCAGCCAACTGGAACAGGCTAGCAGACCGAAGATTGCGCTTGGGTACATACCACGAAATAAGATCACACAAGTAACTAGGAGCAGAGCCACAGAGAGATTTTAATGTAAGTAGCAAAACCTTAAATTGAATCCGATAATCTACAGGAAGCCAATGTAACTCTTTAAGAATGGGGGTTATATGCTCAGAATTTCTGGCCTTTAAAACAACACGCGCAGCACAATTTTGGACACGAGCCAAAGGTTTCAGTGTAGTGGCTGGAAGTCCCACAAGGAGCGAATTACAGTAATCTAAACGGGACGTAATGATGCTTTAAAAAGCTGCTTTATTTCGGAGGCGGAGAGGGGGGGGGGTCGGAGGGCTGTTCCAGTTGTCCCCGCTGCGTACGGCCATTTGGTTACACTGTTTACCGTAGCTGAGTGCACCGTCTAGCTTTGAAACAAGGTCTTCTTTGCAGGAAAGGATAAGCAGGATCTATTTTACATGAACAAACCGTTACATTTTAAGTTACACTGAATAGCGTTTTGCAACCCTGCTGTGCCGTGTGGGATCTCATGATGTTTACTCCATGACTAGAAACAAGCTCAATGAAGTAACATCTGGCAAGGAGACAAGGCCCTCATAGCAAGGGTAAAGATTCCAGAGAGCGTTGCTCTTATTGACCCAACCAGACTGTTAATCAGTTAATTATCAGGGCGCCCTAGTCAGGTTAGTCCAGAATTAATGACCAGTGGCCGAAGCACGATCTAGATACTTTTGGTGATTCACAAAAATCTTCAATGGATTTTTTAAAGTTGTATAGGGTAGTTCGACGAGCTTATGACTTGCGTTGGTAGCAAGACAGTTTTGGCAAGTCCAGTTCAAGTCATAAGTCATTTTTACAAGTCCAAGTCAAGTCGAAAGTCTTTGATAGTTTTTGCAAGTCAAGTCACAAATCACGAAAGTAGCAACTAGAGTCCGACTCAGTCCAAGTCTCATGACTCGAGTCTACCACTCTGGGATCTAAAGTCCGAATCTGGACTTAGAGCCGAACGCACAAGGGCGTCAAAGAACATGAAACATGAAACAAGTTTGTTCGTACTTGTTTCGTGGTTTCGTTGGTGTACAAGCACACGGTGAAAGGTCAACTCAAACACGACAAAAAATACACACACGCACACACACAAACAAGCGAGAAACAAATTCAACTGTTCAGAAAGTAACTAACTAGATGTCCAAGCCGTTGTTCGTCGTAATCTAGATGGTAGGTAGCCTCTTTAAAAAAAGGGCCAAAAGACCCCCTCAGTAGGGGGTGCTATAGGAAAAGGGTGATGCCTTAAGTCGGGAAACGTTCCCTGGTTGGGAAAGGTTTCCACTTTAAAGCCTAAGTCGGTACGATTAAGTATGTAGTCCCCGAAGGTGATCAGTCACTCCGACGGTTAGGGTCAAGCTGTTTTTGTTCTCACCTGCTCAAAGCGCAGTTTCTTCAATGTGAACCCAAGATTTTTGAGTTTCGGCTGCTGCAGTTTCTTCCATACTTCCATTCCATATAGCGTAGTGGTAGTATAAACCTTCCACCTTTCAATTAAAATAAACCTTTAGGCCTATTTAGCCTGAACTGTTTCGCGTAAAGGTAGCAGAAGTTTCATTCCATATTGCATACCCCATAATTAATGCTCTCTTATGTTTGTAACAGAGAAGGGTTAGCAACTCGTGGAGGGGGGTTTATCGTGAAGGGGGTTTCATCGGGCAGACGAGGTGGAATGCATGTAATTCCCGATAGGTTTCACGCTTCCCAACAAATTTTCATCAAATGAGTATAGAATCTTTTTCTCAAAATCTTAAAATTCTTACACACTTTGCACTTTATGTGTTTACAAAATGCAGATTTCCCCGATAAATATTAAACTGCTAAATAAGCACAAACCGGCACTTCAAATATGCACGGATACTAAGCAAAATATACCCTGCAGTGAAAGGGTTTGGTGCAAAGTTTTTCTTTACCCTCCTCATCTCTGTTGACAATGTTGTTCACGTCACCTCAGTAAGAGCTTCAGGTCCAGTCTCCCCCCCCCTGCAATCTTGGGCCCGGCCCCATGCCTGCAAAATGTTGGCGGCCACCCCTGATTCCTCCTTTTACTTGAGATATAGCGACGGAGAAGTTACCTTAATGAACCACTGTACCAGAACCAAGTCTGTAGAGAATACATGTTGTTGAAGACTACTGATTTTTCCTTCATGTCCCTGTCTGAAGAGCTGGTTAAGACACAACAAAAAGGCATGACCATTTTGCCCACTTAAGGTAGCAACTAACAATTGCCTGCATCTGGGAGCCAAGACGCTTTCATGTGGGTGGTCATTTTGTAATCAAATGAACCAATCTTCTTATGTTGATTGGTTGTGACTGGTAACTTCGCGAAACAGGCAATGCACACAGTAGGCCGAAACAGCTTTTAGCGAAACAATGATATGTTTTTGTCCAACACACACAGGTCGGGTAAGACGAAAACGTGTCTGTTTCGTATTTTGCGTTTTCTAACATTGGTGTGCGTTCCTCGACTTAAAGGGAAAATGCAGTCACCACAATCAGAGTTAGTATGCTCCATCACTCTAGTTCATGGATGGCCTATTTTGGTCATGTGACAATTTTTTGTTAGTTATGTGAAATTCAAGGAGAATTTCTCCTTCCTTTACCTATTGTTTCTAATAGTTATGTTCAAAACGTCTTCAGAGGTGCTTGTAATGCAATAAGAAATTTGCAAGACTTTGCTGATTTTTCAAAGCAAATTTTGGGGCGATTGCCCATTGCCTTTAATATTTGAGGCTAGTCTGTTTTATAATGAAATCGGACTTGGCCCAGAATGGGAGATCTCAGAATCAAAACTGGCTATGAATCAGCTGTAGCTGGACTCTGTCTAAGCTGATGGCAGCAGGGTCCACAAAAGTCAAAATAACTGTTATCAACCTGTCATTTTCCTTCACATGCACTTTATAACAAATGAAATTAACATTTGTCTTTTTACTTCGAGCTACACCATGATGGTGTATCTTGCATAACTAAAAATCAGTATATGTAAATTATTCCTTCTTTCATGAACGAGCCTGAAGGTCTCGAATATTCAACCGAAAATACAATCATCAGTTGGTAATATATGCAGGAAATTTCGTTTAATTCTCGCTTGAAATATTAGAAGTTTTTACTTTCTCAATTATAAAGGTACTTTTTATTTTGCCAACAGACACAACTGCTGCCGATGATACTTATAAAGGTGTAGGTTAAGAAGTCATTCCATGTATTTGGAGACTCCGTCGTAACAATGGAGACAGTTGTTGTACGTCTGTCAAGCATCAGAAGAAGTTTTGGTTTGATTCTATAAAAGAAAACAAATATCTGATGCATCGTTTCAAAGTGTTATCTTGATGCTTATCATTTATATGTACAAACGATATTTATAAAGAAATATTTAATCAAAACATCAGAATGTGTTTTGAGGTTATCAGCTGTCTTTATTGTTAATTTTGTCCTTATCTATGTCTGTATTCTACAGTTCCAGATGCAACAAAAAGTCAACAACAACTTAATTATCGCTGAAACATTTTATGCTTCTTATCATAATATTAACTTCCAGTTGCGTTCCGAGAAAAGAATGTTCATTTTGGTTTTCAGCAAGCACCATCTCAATTTGTCCTCACTTTGTATTATCTTCTCTTCACTATTTGAAAAGTAACGAGTTTTTCATTAATCAATTGCTTGAGTCCGCTAATTGTCACTTCAATCTTTTTCATACACAACGATTTTTTTAATGCGTACCATTTGAACTGAAGCTGTGAAAATACCTGTTCAAGTTTGAGTCGAATCTGATCAACGGGGCCCCCGTACTTGAATTTAATCAATTATTTATTAGAATTGATTTAATTCACAATTAAACCGATTTAGTTAAACACTTAAACAATTCCGGTTCGGTGCCCTGTTGATAAATCCTTTCTAAGAGAGAATTTTTTACTCCTCCGATGAGAGGGAAACAAATGTCCTAGTCCGGTGAAATGAACAAATCTTAAATAAGACTTAATTGAAGAAAGTTAAATGATCTTCAAAGCTTTGAAATGTGGATGTTTGGATGAAATTTAGTATTTTTGAATTTTTCATCATTACGTTAACCTTACCAAGCAATATTTTGTGTAAGGCAGGCCTTCCTTTTCCATTTTGGGTATGGTAAGGTATAAATTTCAATCATAGTGTTTAATTTTGACATAAGGTTTGCAATTTTCACATCATTAACAAAGTCTTTTAATCATTACTACAATCTTGGACAAAACTCGTTGGGACACCCCCGCTCCCCTTCACAAAGTTGACCATTTTCACGGCATACAGTCATTCTCTCTGCGCAACTTTGGAAGGGGGAGCGGGGGCTTCATGCAAACCTGGGAACGGAGATTCAAAAATATTATGACAAAGCGTCCCAACAGTTTTGTCCAAGATTGTCTGAGAAATTCGAGAAGTTAGAACTGCTCGCGGCCCACGGTAGAAAGTGTTTCTTTGCGTTGCGTTGATTCGCAAAAGGGTAGGTGTCTTATCTTTAGGTATAAGAGAACAGTAACAGAGAATAATCAGCATATTCTGAGTCCATATTGAAGTTCTTGTTAATAAAATACTATTGAAGCAAAAAGCATTGGGAAGGTAGCTAAATAAGTTCAAAGCGTCCTCTCGTTCAGGAAGACATTTTCAATAGTCACGTATTTTGGGCTCACACTGTCTGAACAGGTACCAAATAAAAAGAACATTCAGCAGAAGTACGTGTTGTATCCTGCCTATTACTTTATATTAAAGTAATTTACCAGAAATAAGTTAAAAAGTACTTGAATGTATACTCATTTCACCTTTATAACGCAGTAACTTTCATTTGAGTAGCTGAAACTATACAGAAAATATGCCATACATGCTAATTTGACGAGACCGGGGGTGAAGGCTAAGTTAACCAAACGGTCTACCATTTGTGTTGAGAGCAAATTTGAAAGCAAAATGTAATGAAATTGAGTCGGCTAAAAGAAGGCATAATGGAAACGTCATCAGCTTCATGTAACATGAACAAATGTTGTCATAGGCATCAAATTCGCTTCAAAATATGTCTAAAACCAGCCCCAATTAACGATCTACCATCGTTATAATAAAAAGCTTGGCTTGCAGTTCTGCTTTTAACATTTCATGGTAGATCGTGGCGCTCTTTCAGTTAAAATCTTGCCTTCTTACCACTAGTTTGCAATAGCAGTGAGACTCTTCGATCTATCCATGAAAGAAATTGTTTTGTTTTCCGTCTTACAACTTACGAAGAGTTGTCATCCTCCTTTTTATTTGCTAAAAAATGCAACGCATATGGCTGCCATAGACATCGTTACGGAACGTAAACATTTCTGCCTGACATTCCCTGCGAATACCTGAAACAGTCTATCCATTATGATCTCGCCAACCAACAATAAATCAGTATAAACAAATAAACAAAACAACACATTAAAACAATTTTAAATTATACTTTCATTTGGCTAAAATCCTCAGGCCTATAAGCCTCCTAAAAAGTGTACTGAATACAGCTGCTCGGAAAATTAACCGGAATTTGTTCTCGTAAATCGCTCACTTAAAACTCAGACAATCTTGGACAAAACTCGTTGGGACACCCCCGCTCCCCTTCACAAAGTTGACCATTTTCACGGCATACAGTCATTCTCTCTGCGCAACTTTGGAAGGGGGAGCGGGGGCTTCATGCAAACCTGGGAACGGAGATTCAAAAATATTATGACAAAGCGTCCCAACAGTTTTGTCCAAGATTGTCTGAGAAATTCGAGAAGTTAGAACTGCTCGCGGCCCACGGTAGAAAGTGTTTCTTTGCGTTGCGTTGATTCGCAAAAGGGTAGGTGTCTTATCTTTAGGTATAAGAGAACAGTAACAGAGAATAATCAGCATATTCTGAGTCCATATTGAAGTTCTTGTTAATAAAATACTATTGAAGCAAAAAGCATTGGGAAGGTAGCTAAATAAGTTCAAAGCGTCCTCTCGTTCAGGAAGACATTTTCAATAGTCACGTATTTTGGGCTCACACTGTCTGAACAGGTACCAAATAAAAAGAACATTCAGCAGAAGTACGTGTTGTATCCTGCCTATTACTTTATATTAAAGTAATTTACCAGAAATAAGTTAAAAAGTACTTGAATGTATATTCATTTCACCTTTATAACGCAGTAACTTTCATTTGAGTAGCTGAAACTATACAGAAAATATGCCATACATGCTAATTTGACGAGACCGGGGGTGAAGGCTAAGTTAACCAAACGGTCTACCATTTGTGTTGAGAGCAAATTTGAAAGCAAAATGTAATGAAATTGAGTCGGCTAAAAGAAGGCATAATGGAAACGTCATCAGCTTCATGTAACATGAACAAATGTTGTCATAGGCATCAAATTCGCTTCAAAATATGTCTAAAACCAGCCCCAATTAACGATCTACCATCGTTATAATAAAAAGCTTGGCTTGCAGTTCTGCTTTTAACATTTCATGGTAGATCGTGGCGCTCTTTCAGTTAAAATCTTGCCTTCTTACCACTAGTTTGCAATAGCAGTGAGACTCTTCGATCTATCCATGAAAGAAATTGTTTTGTTTTCCGTCTTACAACTTACGAAGAGTTGTCATCCTCCTTTTTATTTGCTAAAAAATGCAACGCATATGGCTGCCATAGACATCGTTACGGAACGTAAACATTTCTGCCTGACATTCCCTGCGAATACCTGAAACAGTCTATTCATTATGATCTCGCCAACCAACAATAAATCAGTATAAACAAATAAACAAAACAACACATTAAAACAATTTTAAATTATACTTTCATTTGGCTAAAATCCTCAGGCCTATAAGCCTCCTAAAAAGTGTACTGAATACAGCTGCTCGGAAAATTAACAGGAATTTGTTCTCGTAAATCGCTCACTTAAAACTCAGACAGTCTGAGAAATTCGAGAAGTTAGAACTGCTCGCGGCCCACGGTAGAAAGTGTTTCTTTGCGTTGCGTTGATTCGCAAAAGGGTAGGTGTCTTATCTTTAGGTATAAGAGAACAGTAACAGAGAATAATCAGCATATTCTGAGTCCATATTGAAGTTCTTGTTAATAAAATACTATTGAAGCAAAAATCATTGGGAAGGTAGCTAAATAAGTTCAAAGCGTCCTCTCGTTCAGGAAGACATTTTCAATAGTCACGTATTTTGGGCTCACACTGTCTGAACAGGTACCAAATAAAAAGAACATTCAGCAGAAGTACGTGTTGTATCCTGCCTATTACTTTATATTAAAGTAATTTACCAGAAATAAGTTAAAAAGTACTTGAATGTATATTCATTTCACCTTTATAACGCAGTAACTTTCATTTGAGTAGCTGAAACTATACAGAAAATATGCCATACATGCTAATTTGACGAGACCGGGGGTGAGGGCTAAGTTAACCAAACGGTCTACCATTTGTGTTGAGAGCAAATTTGAAAGCAAAATGTAAAGAAATTGAGTCGGCTAAAAGAAGGCATAATGGAAACGTCATCAGCTTCATGTAACATGAACAAATGTTGTCATAGGCATCAAATTCGCTTCAAAATATGTCTAAAACCAGCCCCAATTAACGATCTACCATCGTTATAATAAAAAGCTTGGCTTGCAGTTCTGCTTTTAACATTTCATGGTAGATCGTGGCGCTCTTTCAGTTAAAATCTTGCCTTCTTACCACTAGTTTGCAATAGCAGTGAGACTCTTCGATCTATCCATGAAAGAAATTGTTTTGTTTTCCGTCTTACAACTTACGAAGAGTTGTCATCCTCCTTTTTATTTGCTAAAAAATGCAACGCATATGGCTGCCATAGACATCGTTACGGAACGTAAACATTTCTGCCTGACATTCCCTGCGAATACCTGAAACAGTCTATCCATTATGATCTCGCCAACCAACAATAAATCAGTATAAACAAATAAACAAAACAACACATTAAAACAATTTTAAATTATACTTTCATTTGGCTAAAATCCTCAGGCCTATAAGCCTCCTAAAAAGTGTACTGAATACAGCTGCTCGGAAAATTAACCGGAATTTGTTCTCGTAAATCGCTCACTTAAAACTCAGACAATCTTGGACAAAACTCGTTGGGACACCCCCGCTCCCCTTCACAAAGTTGACCATTTTCACGGCATACAGTCATTCTCTCTGCGCAACTTTGGAAGGGGGAGCGGGGGCTTCATGCAAACCTGGGAACGGAGATTCAAAAATATTATGACAAAGCGTCCCAACAGTTTTGTCCAAGATTGTAGTCATACGCATATGATCTTCTCATTGCAATATCTGAACGTGTGCTAGGTAAACTTCCCACATGGGTTCCCCAGGGTCCCATATGGGCCAACATATGGGGCCCATATGCGTTTGCACCCAAGGTTCATTAGAGGTCTATATGGGCCAGCATATATGACTCACATGACCCATATTGGACAGTTCTGGAGCCCATGTGGGCAACTGCCTCACATGGGGGTCCCAGAACTATCCCATATGGGTCATAAGGGCATATGGGCTGGCCCAAATGGGCCTCTTATGAATTTTGGGTGCAAAAGTTCATGGGCCCCATATGGGTTCACCAATATGGGGCCCATATAGGTTTGATACCTAGGACATGTTTTACCAGTTTATGCGGAAGTTGAAACAATTAGCGTACTTTCAGGTTTTTATACCTGTTATCAGAGCAGAGAAATTCGCATTGAAATAGTTAATTTGTTTCCCCGATATGCTTAATTTAGGAACGTGCTACTGTAATTTTCGTAAAGCCTGTTGATTCAAACGCATTATTATGTTACTATTAAAATATACATGGCTACTGTTGACCAGTCATAGGAAGTTGCTTTTATTGGTATGTTAAAATTTGTTTTGAATGACAGAGAAGCAAATTTAGACCTGCAGGGGCGGTTGTTGTAAAAAAAATTTCTCCCCAACCAAAGAGTATGGTTGGTTGGAGAAACCATTTTAGCTTTAAAATTCAAGTAATTATTATAGTGTAATGGATTACTTTTGGAATGTGAAACGAAGTGAGATGATACTAACTGGATGTCTTTGAATACGCCACATTGCCATGGATTTCTCCCACAGTATTGTATGCCCTGATTATTTCATCACCACTTCGTGTGGTTCCTGCAAGAAAACTTTAGTTGGTATCGGGAAAGTTGGTAGTGGAAAAATTAGGGGATAGCTCACTTCCATTTTTACAAGGCGTCGCCTACTTAAATACTTTTTTAACCAAAGCGACAAAAGGACAGTTCTTGTTATTACTTTCTGTTGTCTAACGGACCATTTTGCAATGTAAAGAGGAAAAATCATTACCTAGCTTAAAAAATATGTTTGGTGTGCTCTGGACCCACCCATCGTACACACAATTTTCTCATATTAGCTAACAACTTGACTGAAATTATTTTTTCATAGCCACTGTTTTCGTTGTTAAAGGTCATAATTCAACTCAAAGGGATCCCAGATTTGTCGGGGGGAGGGGGCACAGGCCCCCGAACCAAATTAGAGAATCCTCCAGTTGTAGGTGATCTTACCGTAAATGTAATGTTCAAGAATAGGTGACTCCTGAAAGGTCATGACCAAGTTCAATACATCTACGTAAGGAACAAAGGTCACTTTCGTCATTCCACAGAGCGTATGAGCTCCCCGACTTTTGGATATCCCGACTACTACTGCCTTTAAGGAAACTTTCCATGGCGTATTCAATGGCAGTGATCAAACGATGTTACGTGGACATATGAGACTTCATTTGCATAGATATGATGTCACACTACGATGGCCCGCTCTTAATTGAAAGTGTTGTTCGGTAAAAGTCAATATGTGTATACCCAAAGGGCACCAAAGTATATGATATGGTCTTGTGGTACTTAAGTACGTTAAAGCACTTATTTGTGACACCATCACTTATTTACTTATTTGCATGTTGCTCATAAAAGGGAAACATCCATTTCTTTAGCACCTATCTCGAAAACAGGAGTATTTAAACTTCCATTTTTAGATAGATCTGGTGAGTATAAGTCATGTGATTACTCATTTGCATATGAATTTTTCTAGTACGACCTGTAATTAAAAACTTAATAAGCGTGGAATTGGCGATAGCTTGGTCAATTTCAAAACAATCCCAGGGTAAATCGATTTACAAACATGAAATATACATATAAATTTTGAAAGTAAACTACTAAAAAAAAACGTGATTTTGGACACTTTTACCGCATAACTTACGTAGCATATTTTACGTAGCAGATATATGGTTTCAAATATCATTTTTTAAATCAGCACGTCCAAAACCAAACAGCCCCGGATGAGCAGTCAAGGTCCACGTGGCCTCCTCCCAGGCCCCCACTAACCCTAGCAGTTTCAAATCGCCGCCGAAATAGACAAACGTATTCATCAGGGGTAATTTTGTACGGCTGATTTCATATCTGCTGAATGTTTTTTCGTATCACGTACCGTTGGTGAGATATACCCGTCTAAAGGGCATGAAAAATACTCCAAAATGGGGCTTTTGCCAACCATGATGAATCGACCACATTAAAAATGTCCAAGTGAGTTCCTTTCTTGCCAAATTACACATTTTGCTGATAGCAGACAATAATATTCTATGTATTGACATTTAATCCAGCCCCAGGAAACCCTAGGCAGTTGACTGACACAATGGAAGTACTTTCAAAGGGGAAGCATTCAGGTGCTTGGATGAGTTTTGTTTACAATCCTGCTTAATCCACCGTGTTATTGTTTGTAACTTGAGTGAAATACAGCCTTGGTGTAGCCATAATAAATGTCCTCCAGCGATGGGGTTGGTAATGCGATATACCACACTTAGACAATAGAAAAGTGAGGCTTAGAAATCAACATTTTAAGAGATTTTGATTCAGCATGATAATGTCACAATTCAACTTAACGCAAAAACTAACGACACATTCGGAACAGGCGTGCTCGAATGCCTATGGGAATGAAGTTTTGGGGCATTCTGAGAGATTCGATGTGTAAAAATTCAAAGGTTTTGTTTAACATATATACGTATACATATAAATTGAACCCTAAATTATATATATATATATACATATATATATATATATATATATATATTTTACTAACCCTACGTCTATGCGTGAAAGTTATTCTACTCGCCCTGTGTTTTTCAATGTGCAGTTTCACCCCAGCCTACCTGACATTAGAGGTATACTACAAAGGTATATGCCGTTATTGCATCAGTCTGACACTATGAAAACTGCTGTCCCTAACTTGCCTATCATTAGTTTTAGCCAGCCTCCTAACTTGAGTAAAACCCTGTGCCGAGCGAAACTACGCCAACCCGCCGGAGGTAACGACCGGGCTTCTAAACCACCCCGTATTTGTGGGAAAAAACGTTGTAAGCTTTGTTCTTCGCTAATTTGTTCAGCCCATATTACTAGTACTGCTAATAATAAGACTTTTAAATGTTTTAACCGGGATACTTCTTGTGACTCGCAATGGGTTGTTTATGTTATTCAATGTCCTGTATGCAATTTGCAATATGTAGGCCAAAGTAATAACTTTAGATCCCGCATGAATGGCCATAAAAGTGACTTCCGTCTTTATGAGGCTGGTAAACTTAGTAAAATGGACAATAAACTCTTATATGATCACTTGATTCATCATAATTTAGATTATTTCCATGTATATATTGTTGACTATGTGTATGTTGCTAATAGTAGTAGGCAACAACTTCATCAATTACTTAATAGAAAGGAGAGAAAATGGATTTGGGATCTGAGTTCCACTGCTCCGTATGGTTTAAATCAGGACGATGGGTACTTCAGTCAAAATAAAAGGTGCAGGTTGTATTGACTTTCAATATTGTCAGCTAGGTATTCTGGTCGGGATCTCTGTAGCAATTTTTTCTCCTCGTGCCGGTGTTTGGCCGATGCTCTCTATTGTTTTCCTCTTTACTCTGAAAGTTTTTACATGCTTTTCTTTTTAGGGTCTTTAGCTTTGTAGGCTTATGTTTTACATTTTAGTTTTGCGTTGTTCATTCCTTTCTCGTGTATTGAGTCTGTGCTCTTGTGTCTATTTTATCATTCAGTTAGTACGTTCCTGACGAAGGCAGCTTGCTGCCGAAATATAGACTGAGTTAGTACTGCACCTAACTTGTTTCTTTTAATACTTTGTGTTATGGTGTGATACCTTTTTACCGTTTATATATATATATATATATATATATATATATATATATATATATATATATATATATATATATCGCGAATCAACGCTATATAGTCGAATCAACGCTATATCAAATGGTCACATAGAGACCTTAGGCCATTTAACCTCTAACATAGGCACTTGCCTTATACTGAAAGAGGATTTTTTAATATTGAAAGGAAATCTTAGCCCCAAGCAGGATTCGAACAGCGACCTCCTGCACACAAGCGGATGTTCTACCTATATATATATATATATATATATATATATATATATATATATATATATATATATATAATATATATATATTATATATATATATATATATATTATATATATATATATATATATATATATATATATGAATGAGTGAGTCAATCCACGCTATATTAAATAGTCGCAAAGAGACCTTAGGCCATATTTCCTCTAACATAGGAACTTGCCTTATACTGAAAGAGGATATTTATTTGTGAATGGAAAACTTAGCCTCAAGCAGGATTCGAACCAGCGACCTCCCGCATACAAGGCGGATGCTCTGACCACTGAGCCATTGTGGCCTATGTGGTAGAACGCGGTCAACAACTAAGCTTAAATAGTGTTGGGTTGTTGGGTTAAGTTCTCCATTGTTACGTTATAGGAACGCATCCCATGTAGTATTGAGTAGGTAGAGTGACGTAGCGACTTTATATGAATGAGTCAATCCACGCTATATTAAATAGTCGCATAGAGACCTTAGGCCATTTCTCCTCTAACATAGGCACTTGCCTTATACTGAAAGAGGACATTTTTTGTATGATAGTATATATCATAGAGGCCTACTATATATATATATATATATATATATATATATATATATATATATATATATATATATATATATATATATATATATATATATATATATATATATAATATATATATATATATAATATATATATATATAAAATATATATATATATATATAATATATATAATATATATAACCATCTTGGTTATTATATATAATATATTATATTGGTTATTATATATAATATATATTATATATTATATATAATATATATAACCATCTTGGCTTCATGGCTCAGTGGTTAGAGCGTCCGCACTAGCAAGCGGGAGGTCCCGAGTTCGAATCCCGGTGGAGTCAACATTGCTTTTTCACCTCGCCCAGATTTTTCAGCTTTACCGACTCAACTCCACATACATCGCAGTTGCCGCCAGTATTTATTCACCGTCAACTTTGTGCTGTCACACGTTTCTGCATCTCTTCGGAGATCCGCTGGCGGGTTAACAATTGTGTTCGGCTGAATTGCATCATTTCTGATCTCTGGTAGGGCTTGCATCAAAGGAGAACTAGTGCTGTTCCCAAAATAGTTGCCTGCTCAGGAGGTGAATTGTGAGTGCTTCATATGGGGTTTGAACAAAGGCCAAACCATCTTGGCTTCATGGCTCAGTGGTTAGAGCGTCCGCACTAGCAAGCGGGAGGTCCCGAGTTCGAATCCCGGTGGAGTCAACATTGCTTTTTCACCTCGCCCAGATTTTTCAGCTTTACCGACTCAACACTACACTTATATATATAAGATCGAGAAGAGATCAAGTTGAAATGGAATTACCCGCTCAATCCCCTGATTACCAAAGGTATTTATGTAACTAACGCTATTCTTGGCAGAGAACACCCTGTGTAGTAGTGGGCTTGTATTCTCCATTGCTGTTTGTTCTCTGCAAGGAGAGTAGAATATCTCTCACCACAGCCGACAAATATAGCGCGTCCAAATTAGAGATAAGTGACAGAATCGACACCACAGGTGAAAATCAAGTTTTTATTACATTAAACGGTCACAGACCGAACTTCAATAACAAACCCACGTGTAGACTAATTTACCCATCGAAATCAGAAATGGGAAATATCAGCAAACATACTGGAAAGAATCAACTCAAAAATCATTCAGCCCACAGGTTTTAACCATTGGAAGAATACAAGTGAAGTCATAGACTGGTCCAACGAGGTCGAGGTACACAACAAACATCAACAACCCTTCGTTGCTTTCGACGCCTGTGATTTCTACCCCTCAATGACTGCTGACCTCTTAAACAAGGCCCTAGACTTTGCTTCAAATTACACAACCATTTCAGCGTTCGAAAAGCATGTTATCTTTCACACGAAAAACACTAAACTGTTTAATGCCGAATCACAATGGTGCAAGCGAACGGACTCTTCATCGATGTCACCATGGGTAGTTTTGATGGTGCTGAAACTTGGGAACTGGTATGGCTACACCTATTAGCACAACTTCAACACATCAATATTAATGTCGGCGAATTCAGAGACGACGGGTTGGTAGTTTGCAAAACAAAACTCAGACAAACAGAAATCATCAGAAAATAAATAATTATGCAAAATATTTGCAAAAAGCAACCTAAAAATAGAAATCGAGGCCAACAAAAAAGTAGTAAATTTCTTAAATCTAACACTTGACCTCCACACCGGGACATACAAACCATATCTGAAACCTAGCAACACCCCCTTTACGTCCACAAACAGCGCAACCATCCACCACTCATCATAAAGAACATCCCAGAAAGTATCAATAGGAGACTATCTAGCATCTCAACTAAACCTTATTCAATACCACAGCACCTGTATACCAGGAAACTCGACCGGCTATGTGTACCACCTAAAGTACAGACCTCAATCGCCTAACACCAGCCACCACATCAAGACCATACAACGGAGGCGCACCAGAAATATAAGCTGGTTCAACCCTCCATTCAGCGACAATGTCACCACCAATACTGGCAAGAAGTTCTTCAACCTCTCAGGCAACTGCTTCCCGCCTGAGCACAAATTACATCCTTTACTCCACAAAATTCGGTAAAACTTAGCTGCAGCTGCATGGCAAACGTGGACGAAGTCATATCAGCGCGCAACAAACACATATACTGACCAAACAAATTCTACAACCAGCAATGTAAAGCACTGCAACTGCAGAGCGCAAAGCCAGTGCCCACTGAAGGCAACTGCGCATGCCTCGCCGACAACATATTGTACCAGGCCACCGTAACACGTCATGACAACCACAAAGAATAATCATGCACTGTCTAAAAGAAAACACCTTCAAAAGTAGGTACACTGCCCCACAAGTCCCCCTTCAATCAAAAAGAAAAAAGACACGCAACTACACTCAGCGTATACATTTGGAAGTTAAAGGATGCTAATGTTGAGCGCTCTGTGAAATGGAAGCTTATAAGCAAAGCGCGAGTCTACTACATCATCGAAAACTCGCAACCTCTGCTTCAAAAAAAGTTCATCATACACAAACCTCCCTTAGCCACTTTAACCAAACGAAACGAACTCATAAGCTCTTGCAGACATATGCATAAACACAGGGGCGTAGCCAGGTTTTTGATGTGTGTGTGTGTGTGTGTGTGGGGGGGGGGGAGTCGAATCATCCTCCCCATTTTTGACCGCAGCCCTGTGGAAGGGGTATAAGGGGAGGGGTGTCCCCCTTCTGAACTTTGTCGTTGTCTCGAAGGGCTTAGATGCAAAATTTTACTTCTTTTTATACTAGATCCCAGTGTTCTCCACAGGGGTTTTTAGAGTGGCTCAGGAGTGGCGCCAGGATTTGCCCGAAGGGGGCCAGATTCCCCAACGGGGAGGCCAGCGACCAGAAACCCCAAAGCCGTCGAGGGGTTGGTGAGGGGGGTTTGAAAAAAACCTGTGTGCTATACAATGCCATTGGAGGAAATAGTAGAGGAAAATAGATTTACCATTTTTATCCGTAATCTAAACTGTGAAATTGCAAAGCGCGCGAAAATTTTTGGGTAAGCCTACACTACAGAGAATCTGTACTTGTTTAAAACTTATATAGGTTAATTGTTCGGGTAAGTGGGCCCTATCAGACATAACTTACATTTTACTTCCCTCCTCGGATCACTAGCCGTACCTTACGGCAGACATAAGAGAACAGTCATTAACTAGTTTTACGGAAAAGAGATGACATTGTACTATATTTAGCTATAGGTAGGAACCGAGGAAGAGTGGGCAAAGCGTACCAAAAATTGTGGGTTTTGTCTCAGAAATGATCCTTTTGAAAGCCAAAATAAGTAAACCAACCATGGGTGGCCACAGAATTTTCCCGAACGGGGGCCGGGCCATGCCAGCGACCCCAAGTTCCGACAACCCACTATGTCGAGGGGGTGCAAGGTGAGAAAGGGATTTGAAGGAGCCTAACTATCCCATGCCATTGCAGGGCATATTTTGCATAATATCACTTAACACTTCAAGAGCCAAGTTGCGCACTGATATCGTTCTTTTGAATCTGAATCGTGAAACTGCAACGCGCGCAAAAATTTTCGTAGGCTTCCACAAAAACATATGTGATCATTAAGAACGAAAGGAAAGAAAGAAAACTGTAGGGGTTGAAGATCGTATGGGGGATAACATACATTGTATCGAAACCACCTGGACTCGCTCACCAACTGACCGTGTAGCATGACACACATTAGAGAACAGTAACTAGGCTTTGCGATATGGAATGAATTTAACGACCTCTACATAATCTGTGTACTCTGCCTACATGTTACTTGGTAAGGTGGACAGGACTTGTGCTATCTAGCTATGTGGAATGGAAACATTGAAGAAAATGGATTGACCCCTCAGCGCGCCTAGCGCGCCGAAAATTTTGGGTTCTTGTTACCCTCTTGAGAGCAAGAAACAGGTAAACCGGTGGGGCGACTGTCGCCTTCGGGGACTGCATGCTTTATCGTAACGACTAAGACTCCCCGACAAAACTGTACAAATTCCCCGACGGGGGGGGGGGCATGGCCCACCTGCTCTCTGTCCCCAAGTGGCGGCCCCCTGGAAGGGCGGCTCGCCCTCCGAGTGAAAATGACTTTGACAACCAATACGTTTTCGGGATTTAATTATTTTGTTCCAAAATCAGGATTAGGGTTCGAAAAAGGGGCTAGGGTTCAGTCCCCAAGGCATGATCAGTTGAAAAAAGGAGAAAAAATCCGCAACACTCTTTCCAGACGAGATGACATCATTAATATCCAAGGTTTTGATTGACTTTTCTGGGGCTTATTGCCGATGCGTCCTGCATAAAATAAATATGCATATATATATATATATATATATGTATGAATAAGGTCGATTTTTTCTCCTATATAGATATATATAGATATATATAGTAGTAGGTAGAGTGACGTTGCGACCTTATATGAATGAGTGAATCAACGCTGTATTGAATAGTGCCCATGGTGAATAGAGACCTTAGGCCATTGTTCCTCTAACATGGGCACTTACCTTATACTGAAAGAGGATATTTATATGTGAATGGAAAACTTAGCCTCAAGCAAGGCCTATGTGGTAGAACGCGGTCAACTGAGCTTAAATACTGTTGGGTTAAGTTTTCCATTGTTACGTCATAGGAACCCGTCCCATGTAATATTGAGTAGGTAGAGTGACATTGCGACTTTATATGAATGAGTGAATCAACGCTGTTTTGAATAGTCGCATAGGCCTCAATGGCTCAGTGGTCAGAGCATCCGCCTTGTATGCGGGAGGTCGCTGGTTCGAATCCTGCTTGAGGCCAAGTTTTCCATTCACATATAAATATCCTCTTTCAGTATAAGGCAAGTGCCCATGTTAGAGGAACAATGGCCTAAGGTCTCTTTGCGAATATTCAATACAGCGTTGATTCACTCATATATATACTCATATATAATTATATATATATATATATATATATATATGAATAAGGTCGATTACTGCGAAGTACTTGTGAAATGTATAGATCAATGAAAGTAGTAACAAGAGGGCAATCAAAGAGTTGCTGGTCTCATCCCACTACATCCTTTCGCTTCTTATATTGTAGCACTCTGTCATTTTATTGTAGCCTAATGGTTGAAGATAATCGACATAGCCTAAGATAAAAACTCTAATGAGGAAATAAGAAATTAAAACTGTGTCCATGGCGTCATTAACTATTCGCATGTTTACTTTGATTCAACAGAGACAGCAAAAGACTATGCAGAAGTAAATGTGAAAAATAATAAAAAAAACTCTTGCTCCATTCATAACTGCAGGTGCTTGTTCAATACGAAAAAAATGTCGTAATAATGATAAACAATGTGAGGCTGAGGCAAAGTGGCCAAGGTGGCCCGTAGCCAAGGTGGTGCAGGGGGGGAGGGAGCCCTGAAACATTTTTCACCCCACAGAAAGTTTCAAGCCGCCATTGATTTAATACATTTTTACACATTGCCACCCCCCCCCCAAAAAAAAACTTTTTTCGCGCCTTCTGGGAGCCAGTTCGCCCCCTTTCCGTACCGTGTCTGGTTACGATGTTCTGTTACCCCGTTCCAGATTTAGCCTACCATCAAGCCATCATGACTAGTAAAACCCAAGATGGCCTTCGTGCAAAGTTCTTGATAGAGTGATGGGTGCCTGAATTTCAACGAAAACCCCCCATCCTTACTTTTCGTCAACCACCTAACCTTAGATCCCTTCTCACTTCCTCAAACCTTCCCACCACAGAAACAGAGGACGGTTCAGGGGGCAACTATGGCTGCATGAAACCGCGCTGCCATATTTGCAAACATATCACCACTGGCTCTCGAGTGCACATTAGTGGTGTTAAGCTCACATTACAGCCCCCTCCCCTCACGTGCGATTCCAGTAATTTAGTTTATATTTTTCATTGTAATATTTGTCCCCATGGTATTTACGTAGGAGAAACTGGAACTCCGTTTCGCTTAAGGTTTAATAACCATAAGAAATTCATTAGAGACAATAGACCAGGCTTTCCCGTGGCCCAACACTTTAATCTGCCAAATCACTCTATAGGTAACTTACGATGCACCTTGATAGCTTCCAACTTAAATTCCCCCGGACAACGGAAACAATCCGAAATCCACTGGATTCTCAAATTTAAATCTAATGTGATCGGGTTAAACAGAGATTTGGGACCGCTAAGTAACTTTAAGTCTATTGCTTCCTTGTAATTCTATTTCTGTTATGTTGGTTTTCTGTTGCTCGCTTTTTGACCATACCCAGTCCTTCTTTGCTTGTAAATTTACAGTGTAGTCATTATACGCTGAAGAAGACTCCAGGGGAGTCGAAAATTTCGTTTGGATATTAAATCATTGTACTCCTCTTGTCAACAATGACATATTTCTTGTCTCTTTTTTTGTTCGTATTATATATGGGAGTACACGCGGAATCTACTTTTAATATATATATATATATATATATGTGTGTGTGTGTGTGTGTTTATATGCATATATATATATATATATATATATATATATATATGTATCTATGTGCATACATATTATGAACCAGGGAAGTTACAAAATCTTAATCGAAAAACAAATTGATTGTCTGTTCTTTCTAGTAAAGAGAATAAAGAAGGCATAGCTATAGGGAAAAAAACAAGAATATAATACAATGATGTTGTTAACGCTATATACGTATGAATCTAAACCATCCCATTACATTTTTAATTGCAAGTGCCAGGAACTGTTACCGAGTATCGAAAACTTCTTTCAAAAGTTAATATTTGCTTTACAATCTGAAAAGTTTACATATTTGAGACGTACAAGGAAGACAAAGTCAATGGTCAAATACAATGATTTGAGGGATTCATTCAGTTCGACCATATGGACGTACTACCTGCGAGGCAGTACTTCAATGGTTCGACTTGTTATGAACTGTTTGTGTGACGTTTTGGGGGAAAAGTTATGATTTACAAAACATTTCCTTAATTCGTTCACTTTTATAATGAATATTAAGCATATATGTATCACTGCACTATTCTTTAAGACCGAGGAGGGTCATTTTCAATCTAAGTTGTTTGTTGTTTGTAAACGACTCATCCATTTCAAAATAAAGACAGGAAAACAAAATAAACCATCCCGAAATAGTTCTTCGAGCCCTCCGTTCTTTGTTTACGTGACTCAAGACGTTGCAGAGAGTATTGTTGCATGGAGTTGAAGAGATGATGAGGACTTCGAATTTGACTGAGTCAGACAAACTTTGACGGTTTAGATCTGACCTCAACAAATGGATAGACCTGCCCAAGTCGAACCCCTGACTAAATGAATGTGAGCCTAGTATAAAGTAACAAAAATTTCACATAAAAAGTGGCAGCCGACGGTTCGTCAAAATTTGTAAAAGCTTGCGCCACAATGGGACGAAAACAAACTTATACAACGAAATTGGGGTACAATAACCTTTCAAAATAATATGTTTAGACTGAGGTTCAAGCGTACTTTCCTAAGTCACTGATATATTCTCATTTAGGGTAGTTCACGCATAAAAAATGCCACGGGCAAATGGCTTCCAACAGAGATGTCATTTTTGTTAGGAGTTAGCGAAAAGCCTTAAAAATAAACTTTTTGGAAGGAAAGCAAACGGGAGGTGTTTGCCGATCTGGCCTGTAATATTTACCGTTTTGTTTGGTCCATATGTAGAGATAATTAAACATCCTGCACTTTTATAAATGCTTTATCTTTCTGTCCAGACACACAGAATAGACACCCACTCAATAAGTTTTCATTTTCAGTGATGCGAAACTAGTCTGAATGATGTTTTTCTTTTTTTTTCATGAAAACTTTCACAAAGGGCACTCACAAATTGTTGCTACAAAGTATTAGCTTCGTGCAAAATTCTAAGATACGAAATGCTGATTTTTGTTACATCTACTAACGTGAAGTGAGGATCTTAATATTTGGTTCAAACTTTGTTTCATAACCTCGTGTTACATATTTGGAACAAGACTAAACCAGCTTCTCCTTACAGACTTATTGGTCAAAATTTCACCCAATAAAGGTCTTCCGTTTTTCAACGGGTGTTTCCAATTTTACAAACTTTCTGCACATCTAGTAACAAAAAAGGTAAGAGCTAAAGCAGGTATTTACAACATTTGATTAAATTTCATCTCCTTTTTACCAAATATTAGACGAAATCCTTACATTTGATATACCATAATGGTCGTCATCCAACATTTGATTATCGCCATTGTTGTTGTAAGCGTGAACAACCAATCCGTAATTTGACATTGGATCGCATGTCGAAAATTATCTTAAATTGAAAACAGGGTCAACATAGGCCAGTAATCGCATACTCTGAAAACTGGTCAATTCAATTTTAATCTTGTATCATTTGGGAAAGCCGTTTGTAGCAAACTTGGTTATAGCTGACGTTCATGTTCATACAAAACGAGGACGGGGTAAGCAGCAAGTGCAGTTGCCTCCAAAACGCGAAAACAAATCAAAACACATGTTTTTTTTTTAATCGATCATGAGTATCTCCGGTTAAAAAAGGTTAAAAGATTGTTTAGATGCAGCTAATTTAGATGCAGCTCATAAGGCACGGAAAGTGTCGTTTCCGAAAAGAAGTGAATCATTTTTGGCAAGTGACGTTTGTTAGTTCACTAGACACCAATGATGAAGGCTCTGTCTATCTTGATCCCCGCCCCCACCCTCACCCACCCCCGACGAAAATTTCTGGGTAACAGGCGATGCTGATATGGTACTTCCAGCGACTGAAAGTCTATGGATGGGTATATGCCCGTGTTCATCATTTATCATTAAACGGAACAGTAAAACTAGTTGATGGCAAACACTGCTGTGAGAAGTTACCTGATGATATTTCAAATCTGCAGTTCAAAATCAGGCAAAAGTTTATAGTCTAACAAGATTTACCAATGACTAAACATCTCTAAAAGCATTTGTTTTACGGTGCATCTGTTACTTACAAATTGACATTTAAGAAGAATATTTGTTTTATTCTTAAGCTGAAAAAATGTTTGGTTTAGAATTAGAACAGTACAATCTCATTTTAGTTTGTCACTAGGAATTCATTTTACCAAGATGTTCCTCAATTGTTCCTTTCTTTATAATGTCATACAGGCATATAGTATCAACAAGATACTATGGAAGATTTTGAAAGGTTTACTGCTATACACGCACGCTTGAGAAACCACCTTGTTACACCTTATAGAACGTTTTCAACATTTCTCGTCATGTACTCTTATCTCGTTACTTCAGCAAATGTCTAGTGCGTATAGACACCTGCGTCACCCTAGTTAAAGGGAAGTATGGTATGGAAGCATAACCACCAGGGCCGTAGCTTGGGCGAAATCCCTAGGGGGGTAGTTTATGACACAGGCTGAGCGGAGCACCAAGTGGCGTGCCCACAGATAGCTGACACCCGGGAGGACACTTCCTTTTTCACCTTTGCATTAGTGACATCCTGGAGGAGGGTACTGAGGGTAGGGGTACATGATTGTAATAAGGCCTGTCTTGGGTACAAAATTGCGCTATCGTTGCAAATCTTTGATATGATTATATCTTTACAAACGGTCATTATTTAGTGATATTCTTCGTATTTTTGGCTTGCTTAAGTCCAAAGGTTGTCTCTCATACAAGGGGATGATACTCTATAGGCCTACTCAATGAGAAATTTTTGTCTTTATGAGGTGGCTTGGATGCAAAATGGGGCTATCTTTGGTAAAGCTTCGTAAAGCGTTGAATTGACTATACAAATGTTTAGGAGACCTCATTATTTGGTGATTTTTTCTATTTTAGTAGGGTTCAGTTGAAGGGGATGTTGCCTCAGGGGAAGGATGATCACACCTCTACTCTTTGAGAAATTTTTCTAGTTCTTAATTTTACCAGATCTAAAATGGTGTTACCTTTGGTAAAGCTTGGGACTGATAACATGATCTGAAATTTTTATTATGTACTGAGTTTTTCAGCTGTGGCATAGCATCTGTACAAGACTTGTACCCAGTGTCAGCTTTCCCTAGTCCTTTTAGTATGCCACTTGGGGAACACCCATCGGTTGAGACGTAGCCGTAGCCTAGGCCTGCAAGGAAATGTTCAGTCGTAATGTCTCCTAGATGGGATGGGAGGGTGAATGACATATTGTAGACCTTATTAATTGCATCTAAACTTTTCATGCTTAAGAAACAAGGTTAGATTTCAAGAAAAAAGGTTAAGTTTGGTTTAAATGGTAAAATGCAATCACCCCAATCAGTGGCGTGTGCAGGATTTCGAAGGTGGGGGGGGGGGCACAACCTGTGATTCCCCCGACTGACATGGAGGGGTGTGACAAGTGCATCGAAGGTGTACCACGAGCGCGAAGCGCGAGTTTGCACGCGTGGGGTCTAGGGGCCCGCGCCAGGGCCCCTGGCGGGGTCCAGGGACAGAGCCCCGGTGGGGGTACAGGGGGCGAAGCCCCCGGAAGCTCCTGCAACATAAGGTAATAAGACCGCCCTAAATTGGTTCTAGAGGCCTTATTGATCAGGTTTCGTTTGTTTCAGATTTTGTAAAATTCGGTGTCAGTGACGGAGAGTTCAGGTTATCCTCTATGCGTTGAAAGCTGCAGTGTGCTACAGTATGTGTCACATACATTGACAGGACTGCGTTAAAGATCACGAGGCCAGTCAAGGACTGCTTGAGATGATCGCAAAAGTTATCAGCACTGTTTCATGCTTAAACCTATACAGTTTACCATTACAGATAGTTAAAGTAACTAGCGCGAAGGGCGAAGGGCGAAGGGAACTTAATGATAGTAGGCCTACCTGCACCTTATGAGACAGGTATTGATATTGATAGCATCCTGTCTGATTATTCACTGGAGGACAATTGGAAGAGCTCTATCCTTTGGTAAACGACCAAAAAATGAAAAAAAAAAGAATTCTCTTCTAATATCATTCTGTAGGCTACTTCTAAGTTTTGAGTGCCAGGGATGGCGCCAGGATTTGCCCGACAGGTGGCCAGACGGGCGGAGGCAGCGACCTGAAGCCCCGACAGCCCCGATGCCGTCAAGGGGATGGTGAGGAGGGACCTGAAGAAAAAAATCTGTGTACCAAACCATGCCATTGCGGGACATATATTTCATAAAATGGGTGTATATACTAGAGGAACGTAGTTTCGGGGCTGATTTAATGTTTTCCCCAGAATCTAAAGTGTGAAATTGCAAAACGAGCGAAAATTTTTTGGGTTATCCTTCACTAAAAAGAATCGGTATAATTATTAAAAGCTAATAAAGGTCAATTGTCCGGGCAGTTGGTTTCTTTCGGGCATAACTTACATTGTACTTCTCTCCTCTTGTCACTATAGCCGTTGCGCACAACAGGCCCAAGAGAACATTGACTGAATAACGTGAAATGAGGTGAAGTTCCCAACTTTTACATAAATTCATGAATTCTACTTCTTCAGTTACTTGAAAAGGTGGAAATGGTTTGCATTTTATTTAGCTAGGCTATAAGCAACAGAACTGTGGAAGAGTGGGCAAAGCGTACCGGAAATCTTGGGTTTCATTGTAGAAATGACCCTTTGAAAGCCAACATAAGTAAATAGATCATGAGTGGCGACAGCATTTTCAAAGGGCTGGGCCATGCCAGCCACCCCAAGGTTCGACAGCCCCTCTGTCGAAGAGGTGGTGACAAGGGGATATGACTTATTATCCCATGCCATTTCAGGGCATATTTTACATGATATCTCTTAATACTTCATGAGCCGATTTGCCCACTTTATATAGTGTTCTTTCGAATCTGAAACTTGAATTTGCAAAGCGCGCGAAAATTTTTGGTGGGCTTACACAAAAAAAGATATGTGATCAAGAACATAAAGAAAACAAAAAAGAAAAACTGTAGGGGTTCTAGACCATATCGGGGATAACATACATATTATCGAAACACTTGGACTACCCTGTGAAACAGCCAAAATTTGGTCCTTGAGTCGCTCACAAACTGACCGTACCGCATGACACACATTAGAGAACAGTAACTAGGCTTAGCGACATGCGATGAAATTTTCGACCTCCACTTGAACAGTGTTCTCTGCCTACATGTTTCGTGGTAAGGTCTGCAGGACATGTGCCTTCTAGCAATGTGGAATGGAACTGCTGAAGATCATGGAGTAACTATACGGCGCGCGTAGCGCGCCGAAAAATTTGGGTTCTTATTAGAGAAATTGTCCTCCCTCAGGCGCCGTCGGGGACTGCCTGCATACTCTATCGTATCGATTAAGACTCCCCGATGGGGCTCCCGCCACCACCTGGCGCCATCCCTGCTGAGTGCTCAGTGTCTCTTCAATCTTTTTCTCTTCCCCTAACCCTTAAATCCCCCGACTAAGAGATTTTCCTCCGACTGGCTTCAGAGGTGGGGGGGGGGCAGTGCCCCCCGGCCCCCCCCCCCCCTTTGAACACGCTACTGACCCCAATTTAAATGAGCATACCCGGGTATCCTATTCCATAAATGGTTTTTGAGGATGATGCTACAATATGTTTTGCACTCAGTTGTGAAATTCTCGTACAGAGTTCCTAACTCTTTGGTCTTCCTTGAATATGCAATATTTACGTTCGAACATATCACGTAATATACTTGAAGTGAATTAAGAGGACATTTGTGAGATTTAGATGTAGTTTCAAAATAAGTTCTCGGCAAATGCTTATATGCCCTTAAATTAAAAGTTCCCTTACCAGCTCATTGAGATAAGCTAATAATTACAGGTAATCAAAGGATATTTAATCTTTAGCCAGTGTTTACGCTGGTGTATTCAAGCGATATATCTTGTAGGGGGAAGATGATAATTCGTCAGGAGAAACCCGCCTAAGAATGCGATCTCCCCGGGAAATTTTGAAAAAAGGGACCTTTTCATGCGATTTCCAACGTTTCAGGGGCCTTAGAATCATAATTTGGACCTTGAAATTTTCAGCGGTTTAGTATTTTTTTCTCAAGCAGGCCAACTTTTATTTACGATTTGGAAATCTCAGGGGGCTGCCCCCGCAGGCTACAGCCCTGACCAAATATGCCTAAACACGAAAAAGGTCGCTTGTAAATATTGCATGTTAAGATACCTGAAGTGAGTCTGTGTGTGAATGGACTTTAATCAAAGGAACATGAGTATCCATCACGTACACATTATCGTGATATAATGCCTCCGGGCACGCATGCTGGGGTTTTGAGTTATTTCTATAAATGAAAAATGGTCGCCATTCTTTCCTTTGTGGGCTTGTATCTCCTTATGGTTTGGTTTTATCGATTACAGTTGTATAACCGAGGTATAAAAACCTGAAACCAAAGAGGCAAATTAATATGTTAAGAATACCATATGACGTATCTATGACGTCACAGGTAAACCTGGCTTAGCGTTACACCATCGGGACCCAAAATGGCGGCAACGTCCAAAAATTAATGAGATTAAGGCAACAAATCTTATCATCGGACAGAAACACAATTCTAAAGCAATCAAATAACGTAGTAAATATAGTTTCCTGTGAGGTAACTTTGCGAGAATTAAATTTCATTTCTTCATCCATCGGGACTCAAGATGGTAAAATAGTTACAAAATGGTTTGCAGCGTCACAATTAGATTCAGACTTTAATTCATTTCATAAATAGATTTTATCAGTGGCTTCTTCAAGGGGGAGGCAATTGCAAGGTGGGCACGCGCCCCGAAAGTTGGCTGTGTCTTCCCACCGTGTCGCTCCCAAATGAGATTTTGGGTATTAAAATATTATACACAAACACATGAGCATGGGCGTCAGCAGAAAAAATTCAAGGGGGGGGCAAAATTTTCTGGGGCCCAACTTTTTCCATGGGAAATATTCTACTCCCAGAAAAGAGTTTAGATGCTACTTTTTACTCAGTGTTGACAAAGGCGTAGCCAGGAATTTGTCGGGGGGGGGGGGCGAAACGCATAGACAGACCTTCAGCGCTCCGCGCCACCGTGGGTTGGCCCGGAGAGCAAGAAAATTTTGGCCCAAAATGTTTCCCAGATCGCTGGAAGTGACACTTCCAAGGCCTTTTTACCGCATATAAAAAGGGGAAACATAAGCAATATCGTAAATATAAACTTTAAAAAATACCAAGATATGCTCGGGAGGCTGCTGGGGCCTGAGTGTTGATATTTTTATTTAATTCCTGTTTTGAGAGTAGAAATTCACACTGATTGAACTGTTAAGAAATGTTAATGTCATATTTTCTTCGTTTTTTTCTTTATTTTTTCTTCGTTTTTTCAAGTTTTTGATTTTCCTGGGGGGCAAGTGCCCCCCTCCGGACGCCCATGCACATAAGGAGTGTCTATCGATATAAATATGAGGACCCAGTGTAATTTTATCAGTTAATAATGAGGCTAAAACTGCACAAAATGTTCTCAAAACTTCGATTTTGCAGCCCGCACATTAAATTATTAAACTGCTGTGAAGGACTGCTGTTTGGGAGATAAAATCAACAGCTATCTTTCATCATCTAATTTTCAACAGCTATGGAACTGCTGTGTTCTCCCTCTTCAATCTTATTCCCACATCGATGATCATTTTATTTTCACGCATCCAATAAATCGAGACTAGTTGCAGAGCTTCACTCTGACAGGCTAATATCTGTTTACCTTACATCCCGGTGCATTATATTTTGAATGAGGAACTTTGTTCTCCTGAATCCTCTCCAAGGCCGAGCCAAGCAACTCATCAGGGATCTTTACTGAAGTGGTTATACCTCCAAAGGATGTATAAGTGCTTGCTCAAAATTTTCAAAGATACTTAACAGCATAACTTTCTGCCTGCTTCTCGTGTGCACCAGGCTTGGTCGCAGCGGGCACTAGCCACCCTTTTTCATTTTTATGCTGAAGAAAATACAGGAAATGTATTTGTCATAATTATAATTTAAGGCACTCCAAACCCAAAGAACCACAATCAAGGGTTTCGTTTTCCAAATTTTCCCAGCTATCCACAGATCAGCAGGCGTAGTTGCAACTTCGATGCTCTCATGTGAAGGCTTCGCCTCAGTGGCAAACCTGGAAAATAGATGTCTCAACATTTATTCCTATTGGACAGCATGTGATGATTTACTTGTTAAGCCCAATACAAACCTTAAAGTCCTAGTACGACTTTGTATACGAATTTGGATAAGAGAAATGAGTGGTGCTTAAGGTTACTTAAACCCAAACATAACTAGAGAAATGATTTGTTGAGAAAAAAGACATTTAAGAAAGTGAAAGGTTGTTATAAACAAATCGTGGTTGTAAATGTAACGGCTGTTTCAATATGCACCAGGTTCATCACGGTGGAAAGTTCTAGATAATAATGAATATTCATTACTCAGCTGCTTCGAGATCACATCATGTCGGCGACTGTGCAGCACGATGCAGCCAACGGCGAATGCTAGGCTACGATGTGCTTGATGCACGAAGAATGTAGCTATAGGGCCGTAACACACAACTGAGCAGTCAACTTGCGTGACATTAACGGCCGGACTGCGGCTGTGCACGTTCGTACAGCCTGCCAGTATTTTGCCTCGCTGTGCCCACAGGCGTTCAAAACATAACGTACATATACTACACACACTATATAAACTATAATAAGAGAATTTCTCACAATATGTACTGAGAAGAAGTAGACCGAGTCGCACTTCATGCCAGTGCTTCCACACTAAATTCATTTTTCCTGAAATGGCCGATTTCAGGTAATTTTAGATTCCATTTCAGGAAAAATGAATTTAGAGAGTGGAAGCACTGGGTGGCAGTGCAGCCACGGCACGCGCAATTTTTTTCCCACGAGGTTATGGGCAAATCGTGCCAATGGACCAATCAGCTTCTTGGAAATAGGCCACACCTCTAATTCCAAAATGACAGCTTTTTGACCCTTTTCTTGTAATTCTGACACCGGATTATGAAAAAAAAACAGGTTAAATAACCCCAGTCCACGTAACCCTAACCCCAAAAATAACCCCAACCTATGATTTTGCAGCAAATTTGAAAACTTTTGAAAATCAAATTTTCCCATAACCTCATGGGAAAAAAATGAGGCCCACGGCACTGGGCATACTTCTTCTCAGATCGGAACGTCTAACCGTACCTTGTCTTATCACATATAAAGTGTGTAGTATATGTACGTAATGTTTCGAACGCCTGTGGCTGTGCCAGGCAACGTTATCTTGCTTAGGATTTCAGGTGAGGCTTTCCTCCTTTTTCATGTTAGTTGTGCTGCAATTTTGTTGGCGTGGGTAATTATTTCTAACTACAATTCTAAGCCTACACTAACCTGCAGGGCCTTTTTTTAACGAATTTGTACTGGGGGGGGGGGGGGGCTATTTCACAAATGGGACCATCTGACACGAAGTTACTAAGTGGAGCGCCACCAACAGTTGGCGCGTAGCGTATTGAATTTTTTGGGGATCGACAGACACCCAGATCGCAGGAAATGGCACTCTGTGACATGTGAATCGCGCCGATCCCACATCCGCCACGGTTCTTCCATGTACTCAAAGTGAAAACAACACCGAAGTTTATGAAGAAACAAACTGAAAGTATATTGAAATAAGTAATAAAAATATCTCTTGGTCTTGACAAAATAGGTTTACATCACGTGTGGATTTCCTGTCTTCCACGGTGTGCCTCAGTAACTTGAAATATATGACAAACTTGAAACTTATAACATACGTCGCACCACTGTCGAAATTAAGGTGAAATTCAACGAAGTGCATAAATTTAACTGCTGGACTCCCCTGGGTCCGCAACATAAGCTAAGGCGTGGCGTATCTCGTCACCAACAGAAAAATGGCCTCTCTGGCTTCAAAATAACTCCAAAAAGCAGGGTGAAAAAGTGCTGACTGGTAACTCCGACCTTATGGCGAAGAGCTCATCTCATCGTCTCCGAGAACCCACTCGAGGAGAACTTACACCGGAGCTCATATCCCCTTAGTACTGTCATACATAGCCACTCCCGGCAATTTTGCCCTGGACTAACAGACCTTTGGGATTTAGGTGTGGTCGCCTTCGAAGCTTGTAAACCAGTGCCTACAAATTGAGCATTTTCACCCTACTCCAACCCTGCATACTTTATTACGTAACTCGCATAACTAGCACATTCCAATTGCCTGGGCGTGAAGAACATACTTTCGTCTCGGATTTCTCAGCGACACCTATAACAATAAGCCTGCATCACACGACCAGAACTGTCACGCTAAGGTCATTCAAATCAAGGAAGGAGTTCTAAAATGACCGTGACACACTCCCCGAGAATTTCGAGGCTCTATCGAACCATCCTAAAATTGAGATATTATGCTCTGCATGTTTTCATTCTAAGAAACATCCTCAATGATTCCCAACACATTTTTTGACTGGGCGAAGTACCCAAATCCTTTTCAGTTTCCTAAGCCCATGCATTATAGACCTACTTATAATTGTTTCATTAAACTCGTGTACTAACTTTCAGCAACTCGCATTGCGCAGCTGCGACACTGTGTCCAGGTCTGCAGTGTGCGCCTCAATATTGCTTGATAATAACTAGTCAGCACACTGGAAATGAAATATTTTCAAACTGCTGTCATTGCAGAATTGTATTGTATGGTCACAGTTCGTATAACTTGTAGCCGCCGTAGCGACCTAAAGAAAGAAGGGAAGAGGGTGGAAATAAGAGGGGGGAATAAAAGGTGGAAAAGTAGACAATGGCAGATTCATGCCTTCATGGGGCTACCATTCTTTAATGTCAGATATTGATCATTTATAATCATCGTTATGTGTTTTATATGTATGACAAAAAAGGACCTACGGGGGGGGGGGGGGCAAATGGACTGAGTGGGTGGGCTGAGTAGGGGACTGGGTGGGCCACGGCCCACCCAGTATGTATGTTAAAAAAGGCCCTGCTAACCTGAGTATAGTCCTAGGCTGTCTGTGTAGTCCGTCCGTTCGAATACACAAGCAAATGCTCTGCACTGTTTACGTGCGTACATTTCACTACAGTTGAGCATGTAGGCAAGGAACCTATAGTTGTTTATTCATTAATAATCATAAACAAACAGACTTTCATTGGTTCATACTCCTGACTGATAAGCTCATTACGAGGAGAGAACTCGAATTTCAGTTGGCAAGCCGAATTCAACATCTGCATTTCGGACAAAGATTGCTCCCGAAAGAAGCAAAGACTCTTCTTCTAGGTATGTTAGAGCCTCTAAAACTGTTACCAACTTCATATATCTGGCTCTCGTGCTATGACGATTTTTGGCGGTTTAAGTATTTCTTTATACAAAGTCGTACTGGGACTTTAACATGATTCGTCGTTCCCACTCAAGCCCATTCCCCCATTATTAAGTCATTAGTGGGAGTAAGTCTACCAAAATGATCAAATTGTGGTTTCTCTTTTATAGTCTGCCTAATGCGAATCCATTGCCAGTTATGGATAGTTAAATGCTTAATTATAATGGTCACAACTTTTTTAATACCAGAGAGCCTCCTGGGACTTCCTCTTCCTGGATCTCCACTGGAGCATTGTCCCCTAACCCACTTACAGTGGGTAGCTGAGCCCCAACGCCTTTAGGGGAGCGTTTCGGGCCACGAAGCGACAATCGGTCCTTCATCTTGTGCCCCTCTGGCGGAACGTTGTACCCCCAGTTGCCCCAGTGTCCCAACTTTGAAAGTCTCGCAAAGCAAATGGCTCTGATCAGAGAAACGTTGATTCAGAGACCTTGCATCAAGTACCTCATATGTTAGAAATGGCGCAATCTCGTCACCAGGAATTAAACAAGGGCATTGTCGAAACTTTGACTGAAAGGATTTGTTATGGTGTGAAACAGCTTTGACTTTGAGATTGTTACAGAGATTGAGCTTTTTACAAAAAAAATATATTTCATATGAATCTTAGGATAACACCATAAGCATTGTTACGTCATTGTCCCAACACCTTCAATTTTCGGCGCACTTTGCACGCATTTTTATTGACTGTTATCGTCCGATACTCAAAACTAGGTTAGGCTATATGTACATCGTTTTCTTTTGCACACTCATTCTCTTGAAATGTTTTGCCTGGTTCTGTCTGCTGTCCATTTCCCAAAGATTGCCACTTTGGTTTTATGCTTATTAATATTATAGACTGGTGGGTGATTAAAGGGGAAATTTCGGCCGCTCCTATGAACCCTGGTTTCCAGTTTACTGTCCGTTCCCACCACATTAGGCGCCCCACGCAAGATAGACCGCGTTGAACGATAATGAAAGCTTTGTGTTTTAGAGCGCAATTTTCCGCAAGGTAGAACCTTTGTGATGGCAAGTCCACTCTTACACTCGGGAACTCATTTATAACAAACGAGAACTAGTGACAAAGCTAGTACCTTAGAGTGCTATTTGCTGTAGTGTATTGTCATGTAGGACACATTCTGTCCACCAATGTATGATAGAAGAAAATCTGCTTTAAGATCAGTTCCCTTACTCCAAATCCATATATGGATTGATATCTCCATATATCTGGCTAAATACAGCCTTTATATGGCCATATCAAGCCAGATGTACAACCAGATTTAGGTGCCTTGATACATTATATCAAGTTTTATATGGCCATATCAAGCCAGATATAAGTTGATACAATGCAATTCCTGATATGCAAATAAAGTTTTATATGGCCCTATCAAGCCAGATATAAATTGATGAAATGCCTTTCCAGATATATAAATACAGTTTCATATGGCCATATCAAGCCAGATATAACTTGATATGCTAGATATGTAAATGATCATTTTGTTGGTTTGTTTTATTTTTTATTTGATTTGATGCTTGGATTATGCTTGTTACAAATTAAGACATGTTTTGGATAACAGCATGACCTTCTCAAACATTGCAGTTATTTAGTCGCTACACTTTTGTTAATACAGCAGTATACTAAGTGAACTTATTCAAATGATTTGCATATTTGGGCGGAGCTTGTATCTAAACCTACATTTTTCATGATTTAGAAAGTTGAAAGTAAATTATGCACTACGCAGTAATCAAAATCAAGGGTAAAATACGTAATAAAGTTTAAAATAAGAAGCCCATATCACTGTGATTACATAAAATAGGAAATTTCAAGGCATTTTCTGTTCACTGTTATGAAATAGGTTTAATTTATGTACTTAAGTCAATTCAACCTACATTAAATTCTTTATGGAGCCCTTTTGTTTGGGGTTCTTTGGTTGTCCTGGGTAGGACGTTTAACTGCATCCGGTTGTGGAGCTTGTTAAAGCGTGGGGATAATGAGGTTACCCTTTGCCACAACTGCCTCCGGGGCACCCTTGGGCAAGGTGCACCTGTATTTGCCCCGGTGCTTTTTAAGTGCTGTTGTCTTTGGGCGTAGTGTTGCCTTCGGGTGTAGTGTTGCCTTCGGACGTGGTGTTGCCTTTGGGGCGTAGTGTTGCCTTTGGGCGTGGTGTTGCCTTCGGGTGTAGTGTTGCCTTCGGGCGTGGTGTTGCCTTTAGGGCGTAGTGTTGCCTTCGGGCGTGTTGTTGCCGTGGGGTGTAGAGTTGCCTTCGGGCGTGGTGTTTCCTTTGGGCGTGTGGGCGGAATTTGTTTGGGTGGTATGTGGTTGTGGGGAGTTGTTTTGGGGTTGGCTGCAGTGGCAGTTGCTGGAGTTCAGTAGTGACAAAGAATTTTGTTCCCTGTTGAACGGTATGTATAGTTTGTTAGGCATTTGTGTTTGTGACCCGTCATGGTTTTGTTTGGGTTTGGGATTCTTCTTTAGTTTGCCAGTGCCTGTTTCTACGTACTTAAATAGCTCTTTGGTTTCTCGGTGCCTGCTTCTATGTGCTTTAAAAGCTCAATGTCTCCATGAGGAGTGTGGAGTATAGGTCCACACTATGATTCATGGCTAAAGCAGATATGGTTTGGATAAACTTTTATCTGCGCTATAAAAAGGCTCGATTCCGATAGAACTTTATCTGGCCATATATGGTTTAGATCTGGTTCTACTTTATCTGGCCATATATGTTTTAGATCTGGTTCTGGTTTAGATTCGTGTTATATCTGCTCAACCTTTGATGTGATCTGATATAAATTCCATAGCTGGTGCAGATATGGGCCATATATGGATATATATTCTGCTCATATAAGGACCATATCTGGTCCAGATAAAATTTTATCTGTTCCATATAAAGGCTTGATCCAGATTAAACTTTATCTGGCCATATATGGCTTAGATCTGGTTCTGGCGTAGATCTGGGTTATATCTGCCCAATTTTTTATCTAGCCCAGATATAAGTCCCATATCTGCAGCAGATATGGGCCAGATATGAAATCCATATCTGGCCCATGTATGGAATTTCATATCTGGCCCATATATGGATTTGGAGTAAGGATTACTCCGCAGTCTAGGGCGTTTGGACTTTTTATATCATCAGCTCAAACCATGGTGACCGCCGACATCAGGTCGGACCGATTAGGTAGAGGAACCATAGTTGGACATGATACGATAAAGTGTGTATGCCCCTTCGGTGAAAGTCTCCCGACATTTTACCTGCACTTATTTGTAAGGAGGCCGTTTATTCAAAAGGAACCAAAAATTTGTATAGCATTCTAACTTTTCCTCATATTTAATTTCTTTGAAAGACTGTTAAAGAACAAATCTTACCCTTAATAACTATACATAACCCCCAATCGCTTATTTCTAATCGTACTTGTCTCGCGGTACGGCGGGTAAACGAGCTGGGATGTGACCATTTCGTCGCCATAGAAGAGGTAGATACAATAAAGTGCATGCCAGTCCCGATAGGGGTCAGTTGCCTTGACAGTCGATAGGTATTTTTTTCCTTTCCTTTTTATGAGTGATTTCTTTTAAATTAGAACTACCAAAAGTTTTGCAAATGCTTCGGAAACTCACAATTTAATGCTTACAACGTAATGGCTATGCATATCCAGTGCCGTCTAAAACGTATTAGCATCATTCGTTGGAAGTTGTATCAAATCTATTTCGATTGTGTTAAGGTTTTTGCGTGATTAAGGAGGAACACAGCGCTGAACATTTGGAAGACATATGCATGGAAATCGAAGATTTAAAAGATTAATTAAGCCTTGCCTTCTTTGTAGACATGTTTTGTTTGCCTTTTAAAGAGTCTCTGTGCAGAGTCTTGATGTAACTTTTGGAAGGAAATATGGTATGTTTTAATTCAAAATTTCAGCGCAATTCGCGCCCATTCGTCACGGTTTTTACGCCTCATCTAAGGGCAGTAATAATGACAAGAAATAATTCTCTGGAAAGCTTTTCCGAAAACTAGAGGTACATCTTCAACCTCCGTAGACGCTGGGCATTAATAGGGCAACCTACACAAATCAAATATCAAGAGATCGGTAACGTGCGTAGCATGATTAACAAGACTTGAAGTATAAAATTCTTTTCAAACTACGATGTACTCACATTTCTGTCTTTGTTTTTCTTTGTTTTTTGGAAAGCCACTGAACCTTGTGGCAAAATTTGAATCATTTTCTTACTAGTATATGGTGGAAGTGGGGGGAGGCTATAGACTATACGAGCCCTCTCCGTACATCAAGCTATACAAGCCAACAGGAAGTTTCCCAAGGTCATATAAACATTTTAATTTCAAAAGGAAACAAAAGCAGGTAATGTGAGTTATACAAGAAGGACATCAAAAACTATTGCTTAATGGACTTTTTTCAATTAAAATGAACAAATTTCAACATTTTATATATCAGCCATGAAAACGAATGTTGGATGAATGAGATTTATTTTCCAACCTCTACAATATATAGTTGTAACTCTCGACTTTAGCTAAACTATAAATGTAAGGATGGATGCATTGTAACTTTAGTAACATTCTTCGAAAGGTTTGTGTGATTGGAAATGCCTAGGTTTTATTGTAAGAGGACGCAACCTATCCAAAGGTCAAATTTGAGTTCTCTTAATCACCTCTTTAATAATACCATTCGCTTGATTGAGGCAGGAAGGTGGCTAATACCACCCCCTGATTGAGGATTGACAGCAGGCGGACTCTAATAGGGATGGTAGGATGCCATTTTTAGCAAACCCCTGTCAAGTCACGAGGTCGTTTTCTGCAAGTCCAAGTCAAGTCGTGAGTCGTTTGATTCATTCACAAGTCAAGTCACAACTCAAGTCATATCAAGTCACTAATTTTCACAAGTCAAGTCACAAGTGGTTTGCTTCTAGCACAAATCAAGTAATAAGCCTTTTTCACAAGTAAAAGTGAAGTCATCAATTTTTCCACCTCTTATAAACAATCAGGTCAACGTTAGTCTGCGAAAATGCAAGATAAAATAAACTTGTTTTGATTTTGATTTGAATGAACAATAAGTTTTGCTAATGCATCGTTTTGTAAAAAAGTGAAAAATGTGACTAATGGTCTTAGCACAACATGTGACACTTGAAGTTTGCGTTTTCCTTGTCCAAGCCTGGTTCATCAAATTCGAACATTTGCCATACTTGAAGCGAAAAGAAATATATAGATGCACTGAAGATTTTTAATTTCAGAAATTTAGTAAATGTAAGTGAGAAGAGTTATACATGCCGCTGTGCATGCATGGGTTGATACGGAATCTCCCCCGTGGGCAAGGCTAAGGACAGGGCCACCAATTGGCGGGTAGTGTAACAAGAAAACTGAGAAACTGTTTCCTATTACAGGTGGGTAGCCGGGATTTTGTCAACGCGGGTGATGAGGCAAATTTAGGTTGAAATAACGAATTACTCCACTGGCGTGGGGTGGGGAGGTCTGTCGGAGGGCCCCTGGTGGAGTTCAGGCCCAGTAAGCAATATCGGAGGTCCGCCGGCGGCCATGAGTACGTAGCTAGTCGGTGGAGGGCAATCGGAGGGTCATCAGAGGTCCGCTGGCTACATCCCCGTAGAACACAAAACTGCATGACGGGTAAATGTTTTTAACCAATCAACGTTACAGCCATCGGAGGACCGCCGACAAACCACCGGACATTTCTCTGACGGACCGCCGACGTGGCAGACAGTGGTCCGCCGACGAGCAGACCAAATTTGCTGCAGGGGCCGAGGGCGGGGGTAATGTCTCAGTTGGGTATCAGGCGGCATAGCCCCAGCAAGTTTATGGGCACTTTAATATTGTGGGCATTCAATTAAATTGATGCATTTAACATTTAAGCTTATTCAAATGACATTGAATGGGTATTTATTAGACCACAAAAATCACAGTTTGACTTTTTTTAAATTATAGCCATCCTCCGCCGTACTAACAGCCGACCGAGATTGATACCTTTACAAAACCCTGTGGCAATTAGTTCCTAACTCCTCAAGTTTTCACATTTTTCTGCAACGGGCATCTATACTTATTCTGCATGACACCTGTTTTCCCTGGCACGGGTTGGCCAGTTACCACACTTTGCCACAGGTGTGCCACATGTTTTTAAAGGTTTGACATGCACAAAGTATGGCAATTCAGAGACAAAAAGATCAAAAGACCCGGTTGAGGGGAAGATGGGTGACGATGATGTCTTCCTGGGGCATTAAAAATATAAACAGGAAGTAGTAATGAAAATACAAGGACTCGAAAATGGGTGCGCGTGAAGTGCACTGAGAAATTTGTCCTCCAAGGTGCTTTCAGGGATACGAGTAATAGAAAAAAGTGAAGCAAAATATATTCAAGAGGTGTGGCTGTTCCCTTCTCGCCTCCCATTTTGCTACGCTCATGTCCCATTTTGCTGGAAATAGAACTTTCTGTGCCTTTCAACTTGATGCATCAAAGCAATCTTTGTTTTGTTCCTCGAAAGTTTACACAGCCTTATGCTGTTGTTTTATTCGGGAGGCGGGGGGCTGCCCCAGCTGTCCCCGCTGCGTACGGCCATGTGGTTGCACTGTATACCGAAGCTGAGTGCACCGTCTAGCTTTGAAACAAGGTCTCCTTTGCCGTAAAGGATAAGCAGGATCTATTTTACATTAGCAAACCGTTACATTTTAAGTTACATTGAATAGCTTTTTGCAACCCTGCTTTGCCGTGTGGGATCTCATGATGATTACACCATGACGAGAAACAAGCTCAATGAAGAAACATCTGGCAAGGACAGACAAGGCCCTCATAGGAAGGGTAAAGATTCCAGAGAGAGTTGCTCCTTTTGTCCCAACAAGACTGTTAATCAGTTAATTATCAGGGCGTCCTAGTCAAATAGCAACTCCCTGGTCAGACTAGTCCAAAATTAATGACCGGTGGCCGAAGCACGATCTAGATACTTTTGGTGATTCACAAAAATGTTCAATGGATTTTTTGAAGTTGTATAGGGTATCTCGACGAGCTTATGACTTGCGTTGGTAACAAGGCATTTTTGGCAAGTCCAGTTCAAGTCACAAGTTATTTTTTTCAAGTCCAAGTCAAGTAGGAAGTCTGCTAGTATTTGCAAGACAAGTGGCAAGTCACAAATAGTAGTGCCTGGAGTCTAACTCAGTCCAAGTCTCATGACTCGAGTCTACCACTCTGGGCTCTGAAGTCCGAATCTGGGCTTAAAGCCGAACGTACAAGGGCGTCAAAGAACATGTAACATTAAACAAGTTTGTTCGCACTTGTTTTGTGTTTTCGTTGCTGTACAAGCACACGGTGAAAGGTCGACTCAAACACGACAAAAAAAAAAAATACACAAAAAACAAGCGAGGAACAAAATTCAACTGTTCAGAAAGTAACTGACTAGATGTCCAAGCCGTTGTTCGTCATAATCTAGATGGTAGGTAGCCTTCTTAAAAAAGCTTCAATAGGCCCCCTCTGTAGGGGGGCGCTATAAGAATAGGGTGATGCCTCCCGTCGGGAAAGGTTCCCACGTTGGAAAATATTTTCAATTTAAAGCCTAAGTCAGTACGATTAAGTATGTAGTCCCCGACGGTGATCAGTCACTCCAACGGTCAGGGTCAAGCTGCAATTTCTTTTCAACTGCTCAAAGCGCTGTTTCTTCAATGTGAACCCAAGATTTCTGAGTTTTATAGTTGCTGCAGTGTTTCCATAGTTCCATTCCATATAGCGTAATAGTAGTATAAACCTTTCCACCTTTCAATTAAAATAAACCTTTATGTAGCCTGCACAGTTTTGTGTAAAGGTAGCAGAAATTTCATTCCATATAGCATACCCTATCATTAATGCTCTCTTATGTTTGTTACAGAGAAGAGTAAGCCACTCGGGAGGGGGGGGGGGGGTTCATCGGGCAGACGAGGTGGAATGCATGTTATTCCGGATAGGGTTGGAGCTCCCCAACAAATGAATTTTTCACCAAATGAGTAGAGAATCTTTTTCTCAAACTCTCCAAATTCTTGCACACTTTGCGCTTGTTATCAAGTGAATCATTATTCATATGTTGATTGGTTGTGACTGGCAACTTCGCGAAACAGGCAATGCACACGTTAAGCCGAAACACTTGTTTTGCAAAACAGTTTTTAGCGAAACAATGATATGCTTTTGTCCAATGCACACGAGGTCAGATAACACGAAAATGTGTCTGTTTCGTATTTTGCATTGCTGTTATTTGTGTGCGTTCCGACACTTTAAGGGAAAATGCAATCAGAGTTGGTATGCCCCGTCACTCTTGTTCATGATTGGCCTATTATGATCGTTTGACAATGTTTTTGTTAGTGTATTGTTAAATTCAAGGAGAATTTCTCCTTGCTTTACCTATTGTTTGTAATAGTTATGTTCAAAACGTCTTCGGAGGTGCTTGTAATGCAACAAGAGGAGATTTGCAAGAGTTTGCTGATTTTTCAACGCAAATTTTGGGGCGACTGCCTATTGCCTTTGATGTTTGAGGCTAGTCCGTTTTATAATGAAATCGGACTTGGTCGAGAATGGGAGATGTCTGAATCGAAATTTGCTATGAATCGGCTGTAGCTGAACTCTTTGTCGAAGCTGATTGCAGTAGGGTCCACAAAAATCAAAAATAACTGTTATCAATCTGTCAGTTCCCTTCACATACACTTTAAAACGAATGAAATTAACATTTGTCTTTTTACTTTGAGCTACTCCATGGTGGTGTATCTTGCTTAACTAAAAACCAGTATGTGTAAATTATTCCTTCTTTTATGTTCGAGCCTAAAGGTCTCGGATATTCAACCGAAAATATAATCATCACCTGGTAATATATGGAGGAAATTTGGTGTAATTCTCCCTTGAAATAGTGGAAGTTTTTACTTTCTCAATTATGGAGGTACTTTCTATTTTGCCAACAGACACGACTGCTGCCGATGATACTTATAAAGGTATAGGTTAAGAAGTCATTCCGTGTATTTGTGACTCCGTCATAACAATGGAGACAGTTTTTATACGTCTGTCAAGCATCAGAAGGAAAAAAAGACACCTGATGCATCTTTTCAAATTGTTATCTTGACGCTTATCATTTAAATGTACGAACGATATTAATAAAGAAATATTTAATCAAAATTTCAGAATGTGTCTTGAGTTTATTGGTTATCTTTAATGTTAATGCAGGCGTCACACTGTCCCGAAGCTGACACCCGATGGACACACGAAATATGGAATTTGGAATTTCGGGCGAAGATAGCCCGAACTTGTTCAACAGCCAATCAACAGCCGAAGCAAGTACGATGCCTACAAAAGGTTACACGATGGCATCCGAACCACACACGAAGGCAACACGAACGTATTAATTTTTACAGTAGTTTATACCCGAAGGACAGACAAAGGCGGCACGAACTTGCAGGGCATACGAAAGCTACACGACGTCGTATTGAGAGTAAGATGCGTTCGAACTAGGTCACGAAGGCGTCACGTAAACTACCGGTGCTATAAAACATTTCACCGACCGTGTTGTGGCTAAAAACACACCAACAGCGCCGCCACCCACTCGTTTTCAAAACAACCTACACTTCACACATTAAAACTACATTACAGATTTCGTCGGCTTAAACTCTGGACATTTACACTTTGACCTTGGTTTCCAAATCCAGCGGTGTCATGATGCATTTTTGTGGTTAACCTCAAGACACTGGGCATCCACATCCAATCATAGATTTTTAAGGATTGATTTGTATTTTTTCACGTATAATTTGATTGGAATCGGATTCAATGGCTAAAGTAGTTACCAAATGAATTTTAAACCACGAAAATCGGTTCAGAGTTAGTGAAGTTATGCAAAGAAATAAAATTTAACAATCTGTCAAATAAAATTCAATAATCTGTCGAATTATTGATATTTGAGACAAAAAACATATCAAATAGGTACTACATGTTCCGAAACTAACCAATAGCGTGCTTATCATTGCAGACAAGCATTATTTCTGGATATTTTCAGCAATGATATACACCCCTAGTCTTTGTTCAGGCTGTGAATAGCTGGTAGAAATACCAAGTTTAGTTTGTTGTTTGCGGTTTTCTATCGTTAACAATCGGCCAAGTCGTGACGCTATCGGCCAAGTCATGACGCCCAGTTTCAAGGGGTAGATTTTTCTAATGTAGGCACCTGAAGCAAGCTTTACTAAAGCACTGGGATATCCTTAGCAATGTCCCATCTGTTTCCCGACTAGCCAATTATAGCCTATAGAGGGGGATCAAATCTCAAAGATTTACTTGTAAAATCGAGGTTTTTTCCAGACCAGGAGTCGAAAGAAACAGAAGAAAGGAAGATATTTTGCTTGATGCGCTCATAGTTGCATTACACTGAAACTTTTGACAAACCCTGCCTTGGCATACAAAGGCTGCTAATGATGACTTTCTGCCTATAGAGCGAAGAACAGAAACCGGTCTAGTTGGTTTCGATAAAACCTCTTAATTGTCAATTTCAGAACGACTCACATTCCTCCAGAAGAGTGGAATTCCTTAACGCTTTTGCTTTTATCACGCATAATATGATCGGGTACTTTTCCCTAAAAATTATAACAGTTCACCGACTGGGTAACGTCGGATAGTGGACCACCTTCCCCCTTTCACTTCATTTCATTTAATTGAAGCTTTGAGAGTTATACAATCTGCCGTGTAGAGTTGCTCAGGACTGATTGAACGTGTGACTTAGCCCTATACAGGGTAGCGTCTGCTGTGACCGACTGACTAGATGGCACGTTCGAACAGTCGATGTATTGGCAATTGATGCTCTGAGGCTGGCCTTTTATGTGTCGACGTCCCATCTCGAGTCATCGTACTTTAATACGGTGGTTACACGAGGGCATTGCGACGGCTTCACGTAGTCGTGTTGCCTTCCTAAGACAATCGTGCGCCTTCTTGTTTCCTTCGTATTGTCTTCGGGAGGCAAAAAATGTCCAATGGCACCGATGATTTTGCAAAGTAAAGACGAAGATGACACGATTTTACAAGATACCCTCACGATGGCCTTACGAAGGGCAAATGGACACACGAATTAAACACGAAAATGAACCTTCGATTTTCTAGAGGAATTTCTGCTGGTTATAGCGGTGGGACAGTGTTTGAAGCGAAAGTGTGAAGAGGACGAAGTAAAAGCAACAAAGAAAATCAAAAGTCATTGCCTTCCAGGCTTACGATAGTCACTATATGACAGTATGAGAACTCACTCTACCAGGACGCACGCCGCAAAGTTCAAGAAGTTCCTAGAGGCAAGGAGCTGTGCTCTGGACCCACCCATCGTACACACAAACTTCTCATATTACCTAACAACTTGCTTGAAATTACTTTTCCAAAGCCACTGTTTTCTTTGATAAAGGTCATAATTCAACTCAAAGAGGTCCTAGATCTGTCAGATCGGGGGGGGGGGGGGGGGCCAGGCTTCCGAACCAAATTAGAGAATCCTCCAGTTGTAGGTGGTCTTACCGTAAATGTAAATGTTCAAGAATAGGTGACGGCTGAAAGGTCATGGTCAAAGAGACCCAAGTTCAGTACATGTATTTAGGGAACAAAGGTCACTTCCGTGTGAGTCACGCGAGGTATTTGCAGCCTTGTTGTCTCTTCTGTGCATCACAGTAAAGTTTAGGAAAAAACTCCGCAACGTTTCGGGTACATACCCTTCATCAGGCGGTAAAATATCAACTGAGCATTAAAACTCGACTCAAATGAAGCAAACAAACGCGTGCAGCGAAATCTACGCCGTGAGTGCACGTGTGCTTCTTTTTCACCCCAAAATGACGTCAGTGTGATGTCAATCATAAGGTCTATTTAATGCAGTTGCATTGTTTTACTGCCTTCTTTTACTGTGTACACACACACACACTCTGTAAACATGGCCAGCGCACGTTTGTCGGTCGAGTTGTGTAGGAGCTCAACAACGTGGCCTTGGCGGGTGCCGGCACAGCAGGCGAGGGCTTCGCTCTTGTGCGTCTTTCCTAGCTCACGCGCGGCTCGAAACTGGCGTAGCTGCCCGAAAATTCGGTCACTGAAAAGAGACGTCACGCGCGGCTGCACGTGTCTGCCCTGGAGCGCAGAACGAGAACGTCCTTCTACTCGGCTCCTTCGCGGGCAGCTTCGCTGCTGGGAAACTCCCTTGTATCCCTTGCGAGGTCCAGTGCCAGTGCCCCGTAAGGCATCGAGTGTGCGTATGGGTGCACGTATAGTAGACTTACGCACGTATACGACTGGTTGACAAATCAGCTGTCTGCATTTATTGGTGTAACTTGCAGTGATACTCGCTTTTCCTCCATTTCCTCCAAACAAGGGAGCACTTTCTCCCTTGTGACATGATATGCATAAGGCCTATACAGTAAAGCTATGCGTTTGTCAGCTTGCCGTATTATAATGATTTCATGATTTGATTTTAGAGCCCTGATGGCAGATCGCTCGTCTTGTCGAAGGTTTTGGGCTGGGTTGGCGTCTCTTGTAGTTGCTTTGATAAAGCGGTTGAGTTGGGCCATCGCAGAGTTTACAAACATGTCGAGTGTGGGTTCCTCCCGGGGCTGGGGTTCCATTCTGACTTGCGAGATGTTGTGGGCAGGTGAGAGGGCTGTGGAACGGCATCTTTGTACTTGAAATATTCTCTAAGTTTAAATTTTCGTGTAAAACCGTGTGAGAGACTGCCATCGGTCTCTGAAATCAAATCATGAAATCATAATACCATACTTGCCAACTCTACCGATTTGGGCGGTAGAATACCGCTTTTTAGAGATTTGAACTGGCTACCTATTTTTTACTCTAATCTACCGATTTTTGGCAAACCTGCCATAGAATTTATTGAAAGTATGATTACACTTTGATGTTTAAGCGTGCGTGTTGTGCGTAATTCACCATAAAACAGCTCAGGAAATGTTGATAAAAATACGATTCATCCATCGAGCTTGAGCTGAGAGATATGGATCGATCGAAACCCGCGCGCGTACGTACGTACGTATGCGTGTACTGTGTTCTGCAGTATAGTCCAGCTGTACTGTACTCGATTGTTTACATCTTTTGCGATCAGAGCGTGCATGCGGGGCTCGCGGCCTGACAATAATCCCATCACGTACACGTGCACATAGACTTCCATACAAATATCGATCTGGAGGCAGCGCAGCAGTTATTGCCGCCGTTACACAGTCTTTGTGCAAGCTGCCACATAAAGGAACCTGACAGCCAGGTCCTCTTCTAAATAGATGCAAATTAAAAACTATAACACAAACTCAATATGAGAGTTTTGTTTTCTGTATATGTATGTTCTTTTTCACGGTTCAACTTCAGTAACAACAACAAAATAGTTGTGCACGTTTGTTTGGAAAATATCTAGGACAAATTGTAGGCCTACCATATCAGGCACACTGATATCTAGTGGTAAATACAAAAGCAACACCTTGAATCTGTTATGTGATTCGCATACTTGCAGAGTGATAAATTATTTGCCAGCAATACGTGTTTATTTGATTTCTGCATGGTTATTCCCACAAAATAGTTCATAAAATACATAATAATGTCTCCTTATGCATACAAAATACCGTATAAAGTATGCACCAAATCACATATTTTCACATTTAAAAAACAAAAAAGCTTCACAGTGTGGGAGGGGGTGTACAGTGTGGGAGGGGACACCCGGGACACCCCCTCCCACACACCCCCCTCGCGCGCAAGCGCGCTCGTGCTCGGTCGCTTCGCTCCCTCGCAAGATCTACCACTTTTCCACTTTCAAATGTTGGCAAGTATGTAATACGGCAAGCTGACAAACGCGTAGCTTTACTCTATAGACCTGTATATAGACCTTATGCATAGGAAGGGCTGTCACTGTCCTAAACCGTGCTGATTACATCAAGGAGGCGTAATCTCAACTCAGCAACTGAAATATCTATAGGAAACTCTTCTCTAATCCGTGTTCAGTTTTTATTTAACTTGGTCCAATCACTAAATGTTTCTCCGCCCGGTAGGCCTATTGTTTCATGTATCGGTAAGCTCATTTTTTCTAAGAATGATCAAGGACGTTAAGTCTCTCTTATCCGAATTCACTTCTCGTCACGGTCACCATGGCTGTAAGTGCCCTGTATACCACATGAAGAAGGAGCCTGTAAGAAGATTCCCTCTTTGAACGGCTTCTCTCAACCGTTCATTAGTGACTCCACTGAGATTACTGTATTTATTCTCACACATAATCATTTTGAATGAACGGGCAGCACAATCTTCAAACATGCAGAACTGCCATGTGTACTAAAATGGCTCCCAGCTATGCTGTCATTTTCATGGCCGACCTCGAAAATAAGATGCTGGCGGGCTACCCTTTACACCCGTTGCATTTTCATAGATATATTGATGATATTTTTTTCATTTGGCCTCATGGCTTACCTAGCCTGCATACTTTTGTATCGTTTTGTAATGCTTTTCACCTTTCCATTAAGTTTACATTTGATTTTTCTGACAAGAAAATCCCTTTTCTTGACGTACCGGTTAAATTACATAGCGGTTCCATAGCAACTACCCTTTACTGTAAACCAACAGACACCCATGACTACCTGAATTTTAACAGTTCCCATCACATCAGTTTGAAAGGATCTATTGTGTTTTCTCAATGCATCAGAATCAAGCGTATCTGCTCTTCCCAGTCTGAATAGGTCAAACACGTCGGTAACCTTGTTTGATTTTTTTCTTAATAATGACTCCCTCTACCCGTTATCAAAGAGGGAATAAGTAAAGCTTCCGTTCACCGCAGGGATAAATTGCTATGTTACAAACCTAAAGTTGAAAATTAACGTATTCCACTTGTCTTTGACTATTTCCCTAAAACTGAGGACCTACATAAATGTATACGTTCAGATTTTAGTATTCTTCGGACAGACAAGTCCATTTCCGAACTTTTTGAAGATCCCCCTTTAACTGCGAGACGGGAACCCCCCAACCTCAAATCTCTCCTTACATCCTCCAAGCTTCTTACTGCTGGGAGCATGGGCAATAAAAAGTGTGACAGCCTAGGTGTCAAGTGTGTCGGTTCATTATCACTACTTGCAACATCCGTCCCCCTCCCCGGACTTTGACACGCCTAATGTAGTACATTTATTATGCTGCAATTTGTGTGACAGCGGCAACTATGCCGGCCAGACCGGCACCAAATTTAGGCTGAAGTTTAATAACCGCAAGAAAACTGTGCAGGATAAATCAATAAGTTATGTATTAAAACATTTCTTTAATGAACCTAACCACTCTTTATCTAATTTAAGATGTATTCTGCTCGGATCTAATTATCCGTCTGTCACTCACAGACTCAACTTGAAATCTGAAAGCAAGTGGGTAATTAAACTGTCCACACACACCCGTGGCCTAACCAAGGACCTGGGCATCTTAAGCGATTTCCCCTCTGTGATTTATCACCCTCGCCAAGGGGTTTAAAGAGATTTGCCAGTGACAAAAATCTGTGACTTCAAAAACTGCAGATTTTTTTCCCCTTCTAGGGAATAAAAATCATATCTCAATAGCTTGTAGCGTTTCGAAGATTCTAATTTTCGAAGAAATGCAGTTTTTTTCTCAAGATAAAGTGCATTATGGGAAATCTGTGATGTCATCGCGGCACATTAATTTGGCAAAGCATTGAATTTCTTTATGATATTGACACTGTTGTAGGGAATATTTAGCAACCGCACTCAACGAATAAATTTGGAAGTTAAATGATGCTAAAGTCGAGCACTCTGTTAAATGGGAGTTTATAAATAATTTCCGAGTCAACTACATCATCCAAAGCTTGCAACCTCTGCTTCGAAAAACGTTCTTTATCATACACAAACTTTCCTTAGCCACTTTAAATAAACGAAAAGAACTCATAAGCTCTTGCAAACATATGCATAAACATCTGTTGTGTAATTATTCAAATAGGCAATGTACCTTCGAGGACCTACTAAACAGTGCTGTCAAGCTCTCTTGTAGTCATTACCTTTTAATATTTTAGCTCCCTTCACAGGTGAGGCAGTCTACCATGGACTGTTTATATATTATATGTCTATATATGTATATCTATGTACATACATATTATAAACCAGGGAAGTTACAAAATCTTAATCGAAAACCAAAATGATTATTTTTTCTTTCTAGTTAAGAGAATAAAGAGGGCATAGCTATAGGGAGAAAACAAGAATATAATACAATGATATGGTTAACGCTATATACGTATGAATCTAAACCATCCCACTACATTTTTAATTGCAATTGCCAGGAACTGTTACCGAGTATCGAAAACTTCTTTCAAAAGTTTAAATTTGCTTTACAAGTTTAGAATTTTACATATTTGAGACGTACAAGAAAGACAAAGACAATGGTCAAATACAATCATTTGAGAGATATATTCTGTTCGACCATGGACGTATACTACCTCCGAGGTAGTACTTCAATGGTTCGACTTGTTATGAACTGTGTGTGTGACGTTTTGGGGGAAAAGTTATGATTTACAAAAAAAATTTCCTTAATTCCTTCACTTTTATATTGAATATTAAGCATATATATATATATATATATATATATATATATATATATATATATATATATATATATATATATATATATATATATATATATATATATATATATATATATATATATATATATATCACTGCACTATTCTTTAAGACCGAAGAGGGTCATTTTCAATCTAAGTTGTTTGTTGTTTGTAAACGCCTCATTCATTTCAAAATAAAAAAAAGGAAAACAAAATAAACCATCCGGAAATAGTTCTTCGAGCCCTCCGTTTTTTGTTCTCGTGATTCAAGACGTTGCAGAGAGTATTGTTGGAGTTGAAGAGATGATGAGGACTTCGAATTTGACTGAGTCAGACAAACTTTGACGGTTTAGACTAAAAGATCTAACCTCAACAAATGGATAGACTACCACCGACGAATGCGATTATGGATAACATAACTACAAAGACTCGACGACCCTGCCCAAGCCGAACTCCTGACTGAGTGAATGTGAGCCTAGTATAGAGCAACAAAAATTTCACATAATAAGTGGCAGCCGACGGGGCGTCAAAATTTGTAAAAGCTTGCGCCACAATGGATAGACGAAAACAAAATTATACAACGAAATTGGGGTACAATAACCTTTCAATATAATGGAGTAGGGAAAACAAGCCAGTGAGCCACAACTGGAAAAAGGGCCGTGGCCGTGGTCGTCTCGACTTGAACCAATTGGTTGGAAACTGGGACGTTAAACCTCATCTAACTAACTAACTAACTTTCAAAATAATATGTATAGACAGAGGTTCAAGCGTACTTTGCTAAGTCACTGATATATTCTCATTTAGGGTAGTTCATGCATTAAAAAATGCCACGGGCAAATGACTTCCAACAGAGATGTCATTTTCGTTAGGAGTTAGCGAAAAAGCCTTAAAAAAAAACTTTTTGGAAGGAAAACAAACGGGAGGTGTTTGCCGATCTGCCCTGTAATATTTACCGTTTTGTCTGGTCCATTCGCAGAGATAATTAAACGTCCTGCACTTTTATAAATGCTTTATCTTTCTGTCCAGACACACACAGAATAGACACCCACTCAATAACTTTTCATTTTCAGTGATGCGAAACTAGTCTGAATGATGCTTTTCTTTTTTTATGAAAACTTTCTAAAAGGGTACTCACAAATTGTTGCTACAAAGTATTAGCTTCGTGCAAAATTCTAAAATGCGAAATGAAGTGAGGATCTTAATATTTGGTTCAAACTTGTTTCATAACCTCGTGTTACATATTTAGAACAAGACTAAACCAGCTTCTTCTTACAAACATATTGGTCAAAATTTCACCCAACAAAGGTCTTCCGTCTTTCAGCGGGTGTTTCCAATTTTACAAACGTTCTGCACATCTAGTAACAAAATAGGTAAGAGTTAAAGCAGGTATTTACAACATTCGATTAACTTTCATCTCTTTTTTACCAAATATTAGACGAAATCTTTATATTTGATATACCATAATGGTCGTCATCCAACATTTGATTATCGCCATTGTTGTTGTGAGCGTGAACAACCAATCCGTAATTTGAGATTGGATCGTATGTCGAAAATTATCTTAAATTGAAAACAGCATCAACATAGGTCAATAATCGCATACTCTGAAAACTGGTCAATTCAATTTTAATCTTGTATCACTGGGGAAAGCCGTTTGTATCAAACTTGGTTATAGCTGACGTTCATGGTCATACAAAACGAGGACGGGGTAAGCAGCATGTGCAGTTGCCTCCAAGCCCCGAAAACAAATCAAAACACATGTTTTTTTTAAATCGATCATGAGTATCTCCGGTTAAAAAAGCTTGAAAGATTGTTTAGATGCAGCTAATTTAGATGCAGCTCATAAAGCACGGAAAGTGTCGTTTCCGAAAAGAAAATCATTTTTGGCAAGTGACGTTTGTTAGTTCACTAGACACCAATGATGAAGGCTCTGTCTATCTTGATCCCCCCACCCTCACCCACCCCGACGAAAATTTCTGGGTAACAGGCGATGCTGATATGGTACTCCCAGCGACTGAAAGTCTATGGATGGGTATATGCCCGTGTTTCTCATACATCATTAAACTCAACAGTAAAACTAGTTGATGGCAAACACTATTGTGAGAAAAGGCAAGAAAATGTTCAGTCGTAATGTCTCCTAGATGAGATGGGAGGGGGAATGACATATTTTAGACCTTATTAATTGCATCTAAACTTTTCATGCTTAAGCAACAAGGTTAGATTTCACGAAAAAAGGTTAGGTTTGATTTAAATGGGAAAATGCAATCACCCCAATTTAAATGAGCGTACCCGCGTATCCTATTTCATAAATGGTTTATGAGGATCATGTTACAATATGTTTTGCACTCAGTTGTGAAATTCTCGTATAGAGTTCCTAACTCTTTGGTCTTCCTTGAATATGAAATATTTACGTTCGAACATATCACGTAATATACTTGAAATGAATTAAGAGAACATTTGTGAGATTTAGCTGTGGTCTCAAAATAAGTTCTCAGCAAATGCTTTTATGCCCTTTAATTAAAAGTTTCCTTACCAGCTCATTGAATTAAGCTAATAATAACAGGTAATCATAGGATATTTTATCTTTAGCCAGCGTAACGCTGGTGTATTCAAGCGATGTATCTTGTAGGGAGAAGATGATATTCGTCAGGAGAAACCGCCTACGAATGCGACCTCCCCGGGAAATTTTGAAAAAAGGGACCTTTGTATGCAATTTCCAACGTTTTGGGGGCCTTAAATCATAATTTGGACCTTAAAATTTTCAGCAGTTTAGTATTTTTTCTCAAGTAAGCCAACTTTCATTTACGATTTGGAAATCTCAGGGGGTTGCCCCCGCAGGCTACAGCCCTGACCACATATGCCTAAACACGAAAAAGGTCGCTGGCAAATATTGCATGTTAAGATACCTGAAGTAAGTTTGTGTATGAATGAACTTTAATCAAAGGAAAGTGAGTATCAATCGCATTTTCATCACGTGCACATTAACCGTGATATAATGCCTCCAGGCACACATGTTGGGGTTTTGAGTTATTTCAATAAATGAAAAATGGTCGCCATTCTTTCCTTTGTGGGTTTTTATCTCCTTATGATTTGGTTTTATCGATCACAGTTGTGTAACCGAGGTATAGAAACCTGAAAACAAATTAATATGTTAAGAATACCATATGACGTATCTATAACGTCACAGGTAAAACTGGCTTAGCGTTACACCATCGGGACTCGAAATGGCGGCAACGTCCAAAAATTAATGAGATTAAGGCAACAAATCTTATCATCGGACAGAAATACAATTCTACAGCAATCAAATAACGTAGTAAATATAGTTTAGGGCGTTCCTATGACGTAACTTTGCAAGAATTAAATTACATGTCGTAATCGCGACTCAAGATGGTAAAATAGTTACGAAATGGGTTGCAGCGTCACAATTAGATTCAGACTTTAATTGATTTCATAAGTAGATTTTATCAGTGGCTTCTTCAAGGGGGAGGCAAGGGCAAGGGGGGCACGCGCCCCAAAAGTTGGCTGTGTCTCCCCACCGTGTCGCTCCCAAATGAGATTTTGGGTATTAAAATATTATACGCAAACACATGAGGAGTGTCTATCGATATAAATATGAGGACCCAATGTAACTTTATCAGTTAATAATGAGGCTAAAACTGCACAAAATGTTCTCAAAACTTCAATTTTGCAGCCCGCTCATTAAATTGTTGAACTGCTGTGAAGGACTGCTTTTTAGGAGATAAAATCAACAGCTATCTTTCATCATCTAATTTTCAACAGCTATGGAACTGTTCTCCCTCTTCAATATTATTCCTACATCAATGATCTCTTAGTAAGATTTTATTTTCGCGCATCCAATAAATCGAGACTAGTTGTAGAGCTTCACTCTGATAGACTAATATCCGTTTACCTTACATCCCGGTGCGTTATATTTTGAATGAGGAACTTTGTTCTCCTGAATCCTCTCCAAGGCCGAGCCAAGCAACTCATCAGGGATCTTTAAGTTGTGATACCTCCAAAGGATTAATAAGTGCTTGCTCGAAGTTTTCAAAGATACTTAGAAGAATGACTTTCTGCATGCTTCTCGTGTGCAACAGGCTTGGTCGCAGCGGGCACTAGCCACCCTTTTTCATTTTTATGCTGAAGAAAATATAGGAAATTTATTTATCATAATTATGATTTAAGTCACTCCAAACCCAAAGAACCACAATCAAGGGTTTCGTTTTTCAAATTTTCCCAGCTAGCCACGGATAAGCAGGCGTAGTTGCACCTTCGATGCTCTAATGTGAAGGCTTCGCCTCAGTGGCAAACCTGGAAAATAGATGTCTCACCATTTATTCCTATTGGACAGCACGTGATGATTTATTTGTTAAGCCCACTACAAACCTTAACATGATTCGTCGTTCCCACTCAAACCCACTCCCCCATTATTAAGTCGTTATTGGGAGTAAGTCTACCAAAATGATCAAATTGTGGTTTCTCTTTTATAGTCTGCCTAATGCGCATCCATTGCTAGCTATGGATAGTTAAATGCTTAATTATAATGGTCACAACTTTTTTAATACCAGAGAGCCTCCTGGGACTTCCTCTTCTTGGATCTCCACTGGAACATTGCCCCCTAATCCACTTACAGTGGTTAGCTGAGCCCCAACGCCTTCAGGGGAGCGTTTTGGGCCACCACGACGTCTGAAGCGACAATCGGTCCTTCATTTTGTTCCTCTCTGGCGGAACGTTGTACCCCCAGTTCCCCCAATGTCCCAACTTTGAAAGTCTCGCAAAGCAAATGACTCTGATCAGAGAAACGTTGATTCAGAAACCTTGCATCAAGTGCTTTTGCTTGTTTGAGCAAGAACAGTTTTTAAGACCTATTACCTCATATGTTAGAAATGGCGTAATCTCGTCACCAGGAATTAAACAAGGGCATTGTCTAAACATGGACTGAAAGGATTTGTTATGGTGTGAAACAGCTTTGACTTTGAACAGTTGTGTCCACACACCCTAATGTTCAGGCTCGTAAGCAGAGGGGGTGGGGGTGGGGCTCGAGTGGTTCTTCAATGGATTCGTTTTTGAAATCAAACCACCTTTTTGAATTAATAAATTAATCATTCCCTCTTGCAATGCAGAAGCTGAGGTTGTTACAAATAAAGCATATTATTACATATGATTTTAAGGATAACACCATAGGCATTATTACGTCATTGTCCCAACACCCTCAATTTTCGGTGCACTTTGCACGCATTTTCATTGACTGTTATCGTCCGATACTCAAAACTAGATTAGGCTATGTACATTTGCTTTCTTTTGCACACTCATTCTCTTGAAATGTTTTGGCTGGTTCTGTCTGCTGTCCATTTCCCAAACATTGCCACTTTGATTTTATGCTTATTAATATTATAGACTGGTGGGTGATTAAAGGGGAAATTTCGGCTGCTCTAATGAACCCTGGTTTCCAGTTTACTGTCAGTTCCCACCACATTAGGCGCCCCACGCAAGATAAACCGCGTTGAACGATAATGAAAGCTTTGTGTTTTAGAGCACAGTTTTCCGCAAGGTAGTACCTTTGTGATGGCAAGTCCACTCTTACACTCGGGAACTCATTTATAACAAACGAGAACCAGGCGCGGTTTTACGGGGGGGGGGGCTTTGGGGGCTCAAGCCCCCCCAAAGTTCGCTCAAGCCCCCCCCCCAAAAAAAAAAATTTTCAGAGGTTATGTTATGCTATATTTGCGTGTACTGAGAAAAACAAAATTGCCCAATACACTTGTGCACATCTTGGTCCAGTGGATTTATTTTGTCAAGGGAAACTGTCGTCTGTGTCTCGAAATCACATATTAGGTTCACGATTTCATACAATGGAAGTTGGGTCAGATAAGCAACATAAGTAACATCTATTATAGTATGTACGTACATGTAAATCAAGTTAAATTAATCATCTGTTGGAAGTTCAAAACGAGTCATTTCGTCGCTGATCTCGTCAAGCTATACTAGCAGTCCTTTTAAGTCAAATCTACAGGCCGAATCGTTATTCCCATTAATGTGAACAGGTCCAGTTGCTTGTATCTCTCAGTAACGTTGCTACATTCTTCCAAATAAAAAAAGATATATGCCTGTATATACGTTACATCTATGTGATGGTCAGGGGCGGTGCCACTCACGGGGAAGGGAGGCCTACCCCCCCCCTGTAATTTGCAGGAAAAGAGAGAAAGGGTAGGAAAAGAAGACGTAAAAGAGAAGAAAAGAGGAGGGGCGTGGTAGGCCTATATCTGATCCATATAGTTAATTCAGAGCTTCCAAGAGGCCATATACCGGTTTCTACCAGCCTTTAGATACGATTTTATAATGCACAAATGAAGCGGCAAATTTTCTTAATAGTTCGAGAATATTTCTGTAGACTCCACTCACGTATTTCTGCGTAAAACTTTCCCCGACCAGAAGGCAGTAATGTGTCCAAAAGGGACTTCAGGAGGTTTGTTGATACATACCCTTAGACAAAAAGGCTCCTCTTTCACCTAACCAAAGATTTTTAAGAATGTTTTCAACCCATATGATCGGGTCCAAAAATATCCCAAAGACAACACCATTTTTGCATCTAAGCAACGTTCAAGTAACCAAACTTTCTCAGAGGGGGAGGGGCTCCCCTCCCCTTAGACCTATCCCCTAGAACAGCCCTCTTTTACCCAACCAAAAAATTAGAATTCACGAAGTTATGAACATTTTCCCGCCATATATCAGTCAAAACTGTCCCGAAGACCGCACCATTTTGCATCTTAGCAACCTTAAAGTAACCAAAATTTCTCATAGGAGAGGGGAACACCCCTCCCTTTAGACCTCTCTCCTAGGACCGCCCTCTTTCCCCCAACCAAAAATTAGAATTCACAAAATTATGAACATTTTCCAGCCATATATATCAGTCGAAAAATAACCCAAAGACCCCACCATTTTGCATCTCAGCAACCTTAAATTGGCAAAAATTTCTCAAAGGGAGGGGAACGCCTTTTCCTTAGACCTCTCCCCTAAGAAGGCCCTCTTTCCCCCAACCAAAAATTAGAATTCACAAAGTTATGAACATTTTCCAGTCATATAGTCAAAAAATTACCCAAAGAACGCACCATTTTGCATCTCAGCAACCTTAAATTAGCAACAATTTCTCAGAGGAAGGGACACCCCTCCCCTTAGACCCCTCCCCCAGGACGGCGATCACTCAACCCATGTCCCCTATCAAAATAACCTTGCGCCGTCCCTGGTTATGGTACTGTTTTATTATCATTGGTTTCAGCGTGCGCGTGGCGGATTTACATATTTGAGAGAAATTTTATGATTCTTCCGTTTCAAGCCCCCCTAAGCCCCCCCAAAAGTCTCGATCTAGAACCGCGCCTGACGAGAACTAGTGACAAAGCTAGTATCTTAGAGTGCTATTTGCTGTAGTGTATTGTCATGTAGGACATATTCTGTCCACCAATGTATGATAGAAGAAAATCTGCTTTAAGATCAGTTACTCCGCAGTCTAGGGCGTTTGGATTTTTTATAGCCTCAGCTCAAACCATGGTGACCGCCGACATCAGGTCGGACCGATGTGGTAGAGGAACCATAGTTGTACATGATACGATAAAGTGTGTAATCTCCTTCGGTGAAAGTCTCCCGACAGTTTACCTGGACTTACTTGTAAGGAGTCCGTTTATTCAAAAGGAACCAAAAATTTGTGTAGCATTCTTACTTTTCCTCATATTTAATTTCTTTGACTGACTATTAAAGAACAAATCTTACCCTTAATAACTATACATAATCCCCAATCGCTTATTTCTAATCGTACTTGTCTCGCGGTACGGCGGGTAAACGAGTTGGGATGTTACCATTCCGTCGCCATAGAAGAGGTAGATACAATAAAGTGCATTCCAGTCCCGATAGGGGTCAGCTACCTTGACAGTCGATAGGTATTTTCTTCTTTTCCTTTTTATGAGTGCAGATTTCTTTAAAATTAGAACTACCAAAAGTTCTGCAAATGCTTCGGAAACTCACAATTTAATGCTTACAACGTAATGGTGATGCATATCCAGTGCCGTCTAAAACGTATTAGCATCATTCATTGGAAGTTGTATCAAACTTATTTCGATTGTGTTAAGGTTTTTCCCTGATTAAGGAAGAACACAGCGTTGAACATTTGGAAGACATATTCATGAAAATAGAAGATTTAAAAGATTACTTCAGCCTTGCCTTCTTTGTAGACATGTTTTGTTTGCCTATTAAAGAGTCTATGTGTAGAGTCTTGATGCAACTTTTGGAATGAAATATGATACGTTTTAATTCAAAATTTCGGCGCAATTCGCGCCCATTCGTCACGGTTTTTACTCCTCATCTAAGGGCAGTAATAATTACAAGGAATAAATCTCCGGAAAGCTTTTCCGAAAACCAGAGGTACACCTTCAACCCCCGTAGACGTTGGGCATTTATAGGGCAACGTGCATCAATCAAATATCAAGAGATCGGTAACGTGCGTAGCATGATTAACAAGACTTGAAGTATAAAATTCTTTTCAAACTACATAGCTTGGGGGCGCTTGGCAGGCACTCATTTTCGGTAGATCTTGAAAGGTAAAACAGTGAGAGAACGGAGCAAAAATGTTCTAAAACTTGCTAATAAATTAGACCAATTCGGTTATTCCTTTCCGCTTTGCTCACTCCCAGCAAACGATAGTCTCTGAATTCTCGTTGCTCGTGTAGTCATGCTTCTGTCTAAATTATGTAATCAACCGAGAGCTTCCTCATGGCCCCATGGGGGTGATACCCATGAGAGTCCCCAAGGGACCGCAAAAAGGGCCCATGAACCCCATGCCTTGCAAAAACCATCCAATAGCCAATCCGAAAAGGGATCAGTCTCTGCCGATCATTTTCTACCAGGGTACTTTAATCCTAAGGTGTAAATCTCTAAGACATGAAATCTCCAAATAAGACACGTATTTTGAAATGGAATGTACAAGATGTAAGTCTTTCAACTTGAAAGACAATTTGGCAAAAATATTCTTGGTATGTCACGAGCTAACTGGTGGTGAGCTCAGCTGAGATATTTTCATTACTCTCCGTTTCTTCAAACGACCATCCCCACCTCCCAACTGAAAACCTCATTTAAAGGACCTGCTTCCTAAGCCTCTGGAGGGGATGTGCCACTAGGAGAAGCAAGATTTTCCACCTGAGTGCTTTCCTCACATATGCACTGCATGATGCGCCTGTGGAGCTACATCTGGGATGGGTTTATCACATTCTTTTCGCTGCCAGCCAATGAAAACCTTTAGTTCCCCTACAGTTGAGGATTCGATATACCTATAGACCCGCCCATTTCACCAACCCACATTTCCGCCATGTTTGGGAAATTAAGCGAGCCGCAAGTATTTAGGGCTATAGGCCTACGTATTCAAGTGGTAAATCAACCGAAGTCAGGCAGTGATGCCACATGCAGACAGGTGCGTGTAAAATATACTTTGTATCCACGGTGTAGTGTACAAGTGCACTATGGTACAGTGATGTGGTGAACAAAACATGCTTGTTCCAAGCACAGGCAAGGTAGGACGCTTCAACGGTAACCACGGGGCAGCTGTGATTCACAACACTACACTGATGTGCGTTGTGATTGGCGAATGACGAAGCCCACATCTGCAAAGCGGACTTGCCTTCTGCTGTGCTTTACCTTGCATGCATTACGTCTAGCCTAAGCGTTCTGTGAGAAAGACTGAACGGATAGCTACGCAGGTAATAGCAACTGCCGCGTAGCGACCGTTGAAGCCGTCCTACCTTGTTAATATATATATATATATATATATATATATATATATATATATATATATATATATATATATATATATATATATATATATATATATATATATATATGAGTCAGATCAACGCTGTATTAAATAGTCGCATAGAGACCTTAGGCCATTTTTCCTTTAACAAAGCACTTGCCTTATACTGAAAGAGGATATTTATTGGTGGATGGAAAACTTAGCCTCAAGCAGGATTCGAACCAGCGACCTCCCGCATAAAAGGCGGATGCTCTGACCACTGAGCCATTGAGGCCTATGTGGTAGAACGCGGTCACCTGAGCTTAAATACTGTCGAGTCAAGCTTTCCATTGTTACGTCATAGGAACGCGTCCCATGTAGTGTTGAGTATATATATATATATATATGTAGAGTGTGTATGTATGTATATATAATGCTCCGAATGCCTGTGGTTCCAAGTGTCCTCAGTCAGTGGCGTAGCTAGGGTTTGTGGCGCCCAAGCAAGAAACGACATTGGCGCCCCTACCCCATCTTCGGGGGGGGGGGGATCTTATGAATACTTACACAACTCAAAATCTTAAATAGAATACATATCCATGGGCCTCCGGAGAAAAAATTCAGGGGGCAAAATTTTTAGGGGAGTCAAACTGGGAAATATTTTACTCCCAGAAGAGTCAGGATGCTACTCAAACAGTGTTGACAAAGGCGTAGCCAGGAATATCTCAAGTGGGGAGGGGGGAAGGCTCTCCGTGCTCCGCGCCACCATGAGTTGGCGCTGAGTGCAAGACAATTTTGGTCCCAAATGCTTTCCAGATCGCTGGAAATGGCACTCCCAAGGCCTATTACCGCATATAAAAAGGGGAAACACTAGCAATATCGTAAATATTTTATTAAAAGATGAAATTGCTATATCAATATCATGCTCATGGCAAATGGTAGTTCCAACATTTTTTTAAGTGATCTCGATTTGGCGCCCCCCTAGAGGTGGCGCTTGGGGCAACTTGCCCCCCTTGCCGCCCAGCTACGCTACTGTCCTCAATATGGCCGCGTAAGCAAAACATGATGTCAAGTGACACGATCTAGTCAAACTCCCTGTTAAAAAATCCGGCGTACGGGCGTGGTGTTTGTTTAAATCTGGTAAAATAGAGTAAGAAGGGACTTATATGCCAACAGGTCTCACACTCATTTTATTACAATAAAAAATTGGCATCGCAAATTTGGAACAATCATTATTAAAGTCCCAATACGACTTTGTATTAAGAAATACTTAAACCGCCAAAAATCGTGATAGCACGAGAGCCACATTATGGAGTTGGTAACAGTTTAAGAGGTTCTAAAAAACTAAGAAGAACAGTCTTAGCTTCTTTCAGGAGTAATCTTTGTCCAAAATGCAGATTTTGAATTCGGATTGCCAACTGAAATTCGAGTTCTCTCCTCGTAATGAGCCTATCAGTCAGGAGTATGAACCATTGAAAGTCTGTTTGCTTATGATTATTCATGAATAAACAACTATAGGTGCCATGCCTACATGCTCAACTGTAGTGAAATGTACGCACGTAAACAGTGCAGAGCATTTGCTTGTATATTCAACGGATGGACTACACAAACAGCCTAGGACTATACTCAGGTTAGGGTTGGCTTAGAACTGAATTGTAGTTAGAAATAATTACCCACGCCATTAAAATTGCTGCACAACTAACATGAAAAAGGAGGAAAACCTCACCTGAAATCCTAAGCAAGATAACGTTGCCTGGCACAGCGAGGCAAAATACAGGTAGGGTATACGAACATGCACAGCCGCAGTCTGACCGCCAATGTCTCCCAAGTTGACTGATTGTGTTTTACGGCCCCATAGCTAAGCTACAGTACATTTTTCGTGCATCAAGCACATCGTAGACTACAAACATTCGTGGCTCATTAGTGCACAATCAAAATACGGTAAGCGAGTGCGTATGCAGTAGATGTACACTGGCTGCATCGTGCAGGACAGTCGTCGACATGATGTGATCTCGAAGCAGCTGATTAATGAATATTCATAAGTGCCAGTGACTGCCTACAAAGGAAACAAATTGCATATTCTAAAGTTGTTTGAATTACTGTTACTGTTTTTATTGTTTTTGTTTTATACCCTTTTAACTAGCTCTTTTTGCTAAAAAGCGTTCTCCTGGTTATATTTTTGTTTGAAGAACATGAAGCACCGCCTGTTCTTTGCCATTGAAATTTTTCAGGGAACTCGTATTGGGACTTTAACATCCCGCCTTCATCTCATCGTCTGTTTTAACGATAAAACAGACTTGCCTCTCTATATCCACCACATGCAAAGTTCTGAGAAATTTTACCCATTTCACGTCATGACGTTCATCACTTTGAGTAAGACTGGGATTTATATAAGAACACCCGAATTTGTGTCTAAACTTCGCAAACTGCCATTTCCAACCTATGGAGAGGCATCTGAACTTTTGCATTTGGAATGAATTAGAGACAACTTTTTACGTAGACTGCTATCCCGATGTTCCAGATGAAGTTATTCTAAGTAGCCGCTACTCGTTTAAGACCCATACAAACTAAAAAGTCTTACAGCGCCAAAATTTCCCACCTAAATTATATTGAGAGTAGAAATCTACATTGCCAAGGTTTTAGAAGCCTTACGTACTTAACACTAAATTGCATTGCAGTCTTCAGACCCGATTCAACATAGACCATCTTCAATATTTAATGTTACAACGTTGCAAAACAAGGAGACGTCTACCTTAATTTGGGATTGAGCTGCATTTAATGAATAATTTATCTAGACTCAAAATCTCTTGAAATAATTTGAGCATGTTCATACAAAAAACGTACCATATATCGCTTGAATGTAGAGTGCTTACACTGTCCATTTATATTATATAGAAGAGATAAAGTATGGATGGCCTTAAAATTTAGGTGACATGAAAATGAAAGTAAGATATGTAATGTAAAACGTTGAACTTGAAAATTGGCCACACTTCTCAATGAATTCCCCAAAAATACTGACCATGTTACAGGCTAACATTTCTTTACCACTTATATCAAGTCAAAAGAGGGACTCAAAAATATGTCTAATGTTATCTTTCGTTTTTCCAACCTGTATTTCAATAATAAGTGTAACAGTAGTATGTTCTGAGGGATCCCATTTGGAAGCGAAATTTGTAATCTTGAAAAATATATAATATCACTCACCAAACTGTAAAGTATCTGAGTAAGCTAGAGATAATTTACATTGGGTAAACAAAGATATGCCAAAACTGTGTAACACTATACATCATTATATTGCATGGGCAATAAGGACCTACTGAAACCGTCAAACTTGGAAATGGCATATCGTGGGAAAGGTAAGAAATATTGAAATGATTCTAAAATCTTTCATGGGGGGGGGGGGGGGCTCTTTAACTGCCAAGAAAAAAATCTCGGTGGCACGTCACGAAAATTTTAACAAGCATGACGAAACTAATTTTGTGTAAAAACTTGATGACTTCCATCAATGTCTGCATGGAAGTATTTATAAAAAAGCAACTGTCAACAAGTTTGAATAAGTTTTCAGTGTTTAACCAATCACAAGACTTAAGGTATCTAGATCAGGCATAGGCGTAGGAAGCGGGGGAGAGGTGCTGTGGGCTTAAGCCCCAGTCAAAAATGTGGGGGCTGAAGTATGCTTCCGCCCCCAAGATCTAAGGGCACAAACCACTTATTTGTCTCTTCTGTAAGAAATTCAAAAATTTGCAGTAATTTTCCTTAAAGTTTGTCCAAAATGTTGCACCAAATTGTGTCTGAAGACCCTCAAATACCCGAAAAATTTTCAAAGGGGAGGGGACACTTCTCCCCTTAGACCCCTCCCCAGGACGACGATCCGAAATAAGGTTCAGCCACCCGTTCTCGAAAAGCTTTATTACGCCTATAAGATCAGGTTTTCTCTGATCAGATTTATTTCTGACAGATTTATTCTTGTTTCTTCTGAAAACTTTACACCTACAACACAGTTCGTTAGGCTACTATGACTTCACTATGTTTAATCTCATATCTCATCACGTTAATCCGACTACGTGATGTCACAGAAATGTTATAAATCATTTATATCATCTTTTTGTTTTTTGGCAGTATATTTCTATAGAAAAATCGGAATTATTTTTACTCCGATTTGTTTTTGTTTTGGACTTTGCTGCCATTGCAAATCCTGATGACGTGATATTATGCCATTTCCATACTCTAATTAAATTATTTAGTTTCAAGTTTTCATTCCACGGTAATACCGTTTTGAACGATAAACGCAAAATTTTAGGAGATACAGGCCCGCAAAGTAAAGAATGGCGGCCATTCTGGATTATTCAAATAACTGAATATACACAACCTGTTTACCTAGACCAGAAGTATTATATAACGATTATGTACACGTAATGCCAATACGAATGACACCTTATTTCCGTTTGATTAGAATTTTTCCGTCTTTGGGCTTTTGGGGTTTGGGGGAGGAGGGGACCCTATGCTGAGGCTTTCTCTTATAGTATAACTACAAAATGTTATTAATTGCAGTTCATGCATGGTATTCCAGTCACTGTTATGACAACACAGCTTCCTTTCATTCCATTATCTCTAGAAAGACCATGAAGTTGTTATCAGTAGTCGTGCTAGCTTTCTCAACCACAATCGTGGAAAGTGGCCTAAGACACCCTAGCGTCGACACTGGACTGGGAACGGTGTTGGGACAGAGAAGGAACTTTTCGACGAGATTTCTCAAGGAATCTGTAGAAGTCCGTTACTATCTTGGCATTCCTTATGCAAGGCCACCAATTGATGAGATGCGTTTCAGACAAGCTGAGCCAGCGGACCCATTTGAAGGCATCTATAATGCCACTGAGGTTCCACCTTCGTGCATACAGGAACGCAGACCTTACTTCGAGCACCTTACAGCTGGGTCGACATATTCTGAGGACTGTCTTTATCTCAATATCTTTGTACCAGCGACAGCAGTAAGATAATATGCAAATACTAGTTTGAATGTTGATTGAATAGCTGGCTGGCCGGTTGGTCGGTTACTAGGCTCGCCTGTCGATCAGTTATGTAGGTTGGTCGATTGGTCCGTTCGTCAATTAGTCGGTTGGTCGGTTCATTGGTGAGTGTGTGTGTGTAATCCGTCTGCAAAATGATGAATCCTAATAGAATGTGAACCTAGTTTGATTTCCTACTGATATCGCGTTATAGCATTCCCTTTTTAATTCTAAAATTAATGCATAGTGCATTGTAAAGGGACGCTTCTAAACTTAAGCACACGTTAAAGAGTAACTTACTTATTACAGTATATACTCTGTAGAAATGACAATGGCTGTATGCCCGCTATTGAATCGTTATATTATTATATGTGATGAACTTCGTGTTTTACTATTTATTGCAGCCACCAAACGCAACAGTGATGGTATTTATCCACGGTGGACTCTTTGAATGGGGTAGTGGATCAGACTTCCCCCACAATCCGTTCCCTTTGGTTGCAACGGGCAACGTTATCGTGGTGACTTTCAACTTTAGGCTCAACATATTTGGATTTTTGACTTCAGGTAGAATTCAGAGCTTACTTTTCACACCTTGAAATTCTTTAAGGCCTATTGATAAACGATATAAAAAAATATTAGCTATGATTTTAAACGATTTAGTAAAACAATTTGCATGCAATCTATAATTGGTGAAAGACACTGTATTAGTTTATAAACGTAATCAGCCATAAAGCTCTTAATTTTAACACTATCGTTCCAATCAAGAAACTGCTTGCTATTCTACTGGAAAGGTGGGAGTGACCCTGGGTCAAATTTCTTTTGACCCGAGTATTACTGCCAAGTAGGTGCTTTATGACCAATGTTTCAATTTGCCTCTGACGCACCAAGACAAATTGAGTGATGGTAGCACAAATCTAATCCAAACTGAGCTTTTAAGCCCCTGCTTGAACCAATGGAACATGCGAAACAAGGGCAACTTCGTTGCTTGAAGGATGAGTTGACCGTTGATTCGATTTATAATCAAATAACTTAACAATTTTGAGATAAATAGCAGTTTTGAAATGAGACTCTTTAGTTTTAGGCACAGTTATCGAAATGAAGTTTTAACTGGAAGAGAGGTAAATCTGGAGACTGCCACATCCAGAATATGAAAAACAATTGAACCTACTTTGCATAAAGTTTTCCTTTTTGTTTCAGGAGACACAGCAATACCTCCAAATATTGCATTAACTGATCAGCAACTAGCGCTTAAATGGGTGAACGAAAACATAGCAGGTTTGTTTCACTAAGAAGAAGCTTACTCCCAGAACCTTTAAAACCCTTATATGAGTTGCATCTATTTTGCTTTTTAACAAAATACTCTCCATACTACAAACAAGGCTATACTATCAATAAGAAAATTGTGAGTTCGAATTATTCTATAAGCGCTATCTTTGAGGCAGGTTGTAACAGGTTTAATTTCTCAAAGACAAAAGTGTGGCTTTAAACAAAAATAATGGAACATTTCATTTTGAAGTAGTGAAACACATTTACACAATTCAGTTACTAGATTCAAAAAGGTTTTTCTTAATTAGTCTCGTTCCCTTTAATCCTTCATAATGACAAACAAATGAGTAGAACTACAACCCATAAATCATGTTACCCCCACCCGATCTGCCCTTCTAATAATTAAGAGTGCCAGGTGCCATGAGTTCAAATCTAGCAGAACTTGATTGGAATTTTTTTCTGGGAAGGGCTCATGATCTTCCTTTCTCCATAATTTTGCCTCACATGTGATTGCCGGATAGCCTAAATTGCAGCATTGCATGGTTATATTGCATAATAATGCTACCCAATACAAAGATATTTTTTGTATACTTATCTCGATGATTTCCATATGTCACAAAATCTCATCTAGCTGTATCTGATTTCAAAAAATTTCCGAAACCTCAAGCCGTGTCTGAAACATTTTACGGGTAGTCCACAAGAATCCTTGCTGATTCCATTCAAAATTGAAGTCATAGGCCTTCTACATAGCACCAGGTAATGCACGAAAATGATGTTTGCTAAGGTATATATCTTGCTTACCAAAAGCCAAGAAATAGCATCGACAACAGTGTTTGATTTTCAAAAATTTCCCACGATCCCCTTCCTCCACCGTCTTGACCACTTTACAGGTATATAACCATCGGACCAAGGGCCTGGAAGGGCTGGTACACTTATTCCAAAATTGCAGACCCCTTCCCCATCGAGGCTTTGCAAACATTTGTCTCTCGTAGGTTCGAGTTTGGCCCTTACAACTTTAGTCCAACTTTTGAAAACTCCTGGGTCTGCCCCTGCCATCTTTCACATATCATAATTTAAATCAGTTAATTATTAAACTGAAAATGTTAACCTGATAGGACTGATGTTTTCTCTTTCATGCACCTTTTTATCTCACAAGGAGCCTATTAAAAGCATTTATTGACTTGACCAGGGTTGCCCAACCTTTTTTGACCCAAGGTATACTTTTCAAGTAGCCACCCTCCAGAGATCACACAACATACACAGCCATACAGTTACGCATTCCTGGTCTTGACTGTATATCAGAGCAAACATATTGGTCTTTATTTCAAGGAAGAATCATGTGATGAACGGTCTTTCTTTTATTTCAGCTTTCGGAGGAGATCCTTCTAAAGTGACAATCTTCGGAGAAGGATCTGGGGCTGTCTCAGTTGGTTGGCACTTATTATCCCCCAGCAGTCGAGGATACTTGCAACGTGCAGTCTTGCAAGTAGGCATTAGGTTGCCTTTATTGGTTTCGATGAAAGAGAAACCTATGCGGTCATGATGGCGTTTGTGTGTATGTGTGTGTATGTGTGTGTGTATGTGTGTGTTTGTGACGCTTAGCTTGTGTGCGCTATATCTCAAGAAGAGAAACTCTGACAGTTTTCAAACTTGGTACATAGATGCCCCATATTAAGAGGAAGAACCCTATTGTTTTTGGTGGGGGTCAAAGGTCATCTGGGGTCACCGGGGGTCAAAACCTGAAACCCTGTGTGCACGATATCTCAAGGTAGAAAGCTTAGATGAATCCATACTTAGTGTGTAGATGTGTTATGGTAAGAGTTAGAAATCTATCGTTTTTGGTGGAGGTCAAAGGTCATCTGGGGTCACCGGGAGTCAAAACCTGAAAACCTTGTGTGCACGATATCTCAAGTTAGGAAGCTTGGATGAATTTCATACTTAGTGTGTCGATGTGTTATGGTAAGAGAAAGAACCCGATTGTTTTTGGTGGGGGTCAAAGGTCATCTGGGGTCACCGGGGGTCAAAACCTGAAAACCTTGTTAATATGATATCTCAAGATAGAAAGCTTGAATGAATTTCATACTTAGTGTGTAGATGTGTTATGGTAAGAAAAAGAACCCTGTCGTTTTCGGTGGAGGTCAAAGGTCATCTGGGGTCACCGGGGGTCAAAATCTGAAAACCTTGTGTGCACGATATCTCAAGGTTGGAAGCTTGGATGAATTTCATACTTAGTGTGTCGATGTGTTATGGTAAGAGGAAGAACCCTTTTGTTTTTGGTGGAGGTCAAAGGTCATCTGGGGTCACCGGGGGTCAAAACCTGAAAACCTTGTGTGCACGATATCTCAAGGTAGGAAGCTTGGATGAATTTCATACTTAGTGTGTCGATGTGTTATGGTACGAGAAAGAACCCTATTGTTTTTGGTGGAGGTCAAAGGTCATCTGGGGTCACCGGGGGTCAAAACTTGAAAACCTTGTGTGCACGATATCTCAAGTTAGGAAGCTTGGATGAATTTCATACTTAGTGTGTAGATGTGTTATGGTAAGAGGAAGAACCTTTTCGTTTTTGGTGGAGGTCAAAGGTCATCTGGGGTCACTGGGGGTCAAACCCTGAAAACCTTGTTAACATGATATCTCAAGATAGGAAGCTTGGATAGATTTCATATGTGGTATGTGGATGCGATTTGGGAAGAAGATGAACCTGTCACTTTTGGTGGAGGTCAGAGGTCATCTGAGGTCACTGGGGTCAAACACTGCAAACCTTGTTAACACGATATCTCCAGGTAGGAAGCTTGGATAGATTTCATACTCAGTATGTGGATGCGTTGTAGTGAAAATATGAATGCTTTCGTTTTTGGTGGAGGTCAAAGGTCATCTGGGGTCACAGGGGTCAAAAAACAAAATTTTGAGAATTCGCAAGATCGCCTCTTGGGTTCACCAGACGCAAAATGCAAATTTTTCCAAGAATTCCCAAGATCAAATATGAACCTAAAATTATTTTTCCAACATGTTAAGATAGCACTTGACCAGTGACTGAAAGATATGGGACATCATGGCATTATTTGGAATAGAACATGTATCATCGAAACCTCAATGCATTTTTGCATTCTGGTATTATTCTACGCCTTTCTAATAGAGATAAATGACCTAAGGCCTCATTGCGACTATTGCATACACCATTCATTCACTCATTCATACTTAAAAGTAGCCGCGACCTAAAGAGTGGCTTAAGAATGATTTTAGAAGCAAGCTACACGTGTACGTAAGTACCTTAAAGTTAAGATGTAATGTGAAAAAATGATCAAGCTGAGAAAGATGGCTTTTTATTCGTAATAGTACACTTTCTGCAGGTATATGCCTGATAGAGTATAAAAGACAACATTTAACCATACTTTCACATCAATATAAGAACCAAAAATGTTCTTTTGACACCCTATTGTAGTCGGGTAAAGTAGACTTAAGAGATCTATTCCAATTTGTGATACAGTCACTGAAAAACGTCAACTCAATTTTAAAACTTGTCGTTAGTTGTCGTGAGAGATATAAGTTACACCAAAATTGAGAGTGTTATTTAGAAAACTGGGAAAATGGTCAAGCTCTACAAATGCTTATTTTGAAGACCAAAGGCAGCATTGTGAGTGTCATTAATTTATGGAGGTCGTCTTTCAGGAACAAACTTCAATGAGTGTTTTTCGTCTGTTTATCCGTTTGCTTTACTACTTTCTCCTGTATTGCTTATTTTAAGAGCGGAAATCCTCTCGAGTCTTCGGTAGAACTGATTTCCCCCGAAACAGCATTCAAAAATATCCAAACAGTGGCAGATTTTGCAGACTGCAAACCTCCCAACCCTGAAAATACAACATTTATCGCTGATTGTTTGAGATTAAAAACTGTAGACGAACTTCTGGACTTACAAAATCAGGTAAGTCATATTTTTTCTCGCAGCTTACCAAGTACAAAATTGTATATGAATGTATGCTTAGTATAGTATGCTCACCTACGGAAAATGGTACACTTGGGATAGGCGTAAACTCAGAGAGTAGAAGCAACACAACTACCTTTTTAGCAAAGGATTATTAATCCCATTTAGGATAACTTGCCATTGATTCCTTGCCAAAATCAAAGCAATCACGCGAGTTCATGTATATACGTGTGCATGTATGTGTATTTGTGACGCTGGGATTGTAAACACGATATTTCAAGATAGCAATTGATGGATAACTTTCATACATGCAATATAAAATTATCATATTGACAGAAAGGTACCTATTGTTTGGGAGAGGTCAAAGGTCATGTGAGATCTGAAGAGGTCAAAAATCGAAAACCTTGTAAACACGATATCTGTAGGTAGTAAGCATGTATGTTTTTCATATTTGGCAGGTGGATGCATTATAGTCAGAAAATGCACCCTTTTGGTTTGGGTAGAGGTCAAAGGTCATCTGAGGCCACCGGAGCCTGAGGTGAAAATACGAAATTCTTAAAAATTGCTTGTAAACACGATATCTCAAGATAGCAATGTGAACAATTTTCATATTTGGTATATAAGTTAACCATATTGAGAGGAAAAATCCCGTTGTTTTTAGTAGAGGTCAGGGGTCATTCGAGGAGTCATCAGAGGTCAAAAACCGAAAACTTTGCAAAAGACCATGAGAAGCTGATCCCACAGAAAATATAGTAGCACAAACCAACAAAATACCCGTCAGCCTAAAATGCAACTAGTCATAAAGCCTAGCTCATAAAGAAGGTGTTCTCTAGCTGCACCTACCAGTACTCCCTCACTTGAGGTTTATTGATCTAGCAGATCGTTTTTCGATTTTCCATTTTATTCACCAAGTCGTTCCCAACCACTTAATTCTGTTTTCCAACTCTCTCGACGGCAGTGAGTAAGTTTAATAGCTATCGAACAGGTGTTAGGTTATTGTGATTTATTGCTTACTTTTCTTCTATCATTTATAACGTTCTGGGGGCTTGAATTTGGTAAAATTTAGATCGAGGAAGGTGTAAATTTTCCATAGAATCTGATTTTTTCAATAATATTATTGACAAATGTTTTCTTTTGAAGAAACCCCTGTGTCATAATATGCCCAGTATCAGTCAACCTTAAGAAGTCCATAAAATAAGGTGACAGCGAAGGGCATACCTCCCAATTGGTTGCCTCACTTTCCCCATTCATTGCCAACTCTTACGACCGTCAGTTCTGTAGGATCATCTTGGCATGCGTTATTTCAAGACAGGGATGATAGATACTTTTCATACTTGGTATAAGGATGTGTTACTAAAAGAGAGAGTGAACTCTTTGGGTTTGTTGGAGGTCGAAGGTCATTACTGAAACTACGAATACCTTGTAAACTAAATAGGCAGTGGGCGGTACCTCCAAATTGTGTCCGTAGTTTTGTCACCAACGAAAAGTTAGGGATGACTTTTTCTACCATTCCAAAGATAAAGTTTTAGAGAAAAACATTTATTTTTTTCACAAGCATAACTCTTACAGTAATAATTCGAATTTGAATTGCCTAACTATGAACAAGTGCAAAGGATGATGTGACTATAACATGATTAGAAATACCACACGCTTAACGGGTTTCTATGATGGCGTAGTGGATTAGTGCTCGGTTTCTCACACAGATCAGGGTTCGAATCCCTTCTGACACACTTTTTTCATTTTTGTATTCAAATTTGGTGAGGTTTAAAGGTCATGTGCGTTCAGCAGAGGTCAAATTATGAAAACATCGTAAAATAATGATATAGCCTAGTCAAGAAGTATAAATGTGAGAGATGAACCTCAGTGTAACAAGGCCTCCCCTTTCGCCAAGGAATCACTAAGCCTTTGGGCTTTCTGGTTTAAACTTTTGTTTCCCTGCAAAAGTTGTATTGCTCCCTCTCGCGTTCTTTTCACAATTTTTCTTGTTCTATTAGAGATTATAATGTAAAAGACACTACAACTAATTATGGAGTACTTACGTAGATGATTCGAATTTTTTTTATGAAATATGCTTTCCGTTCATTCGTAATCTAGCTACAGCTTGTTTACCCCACGGAACGTCTCTTCGATCCAGTTGTGGACGGTGTATTCTTCCCCAAAAATATTTCAGACCTTCTGGAGGATGGACTCTACAGTGATGTCGATGTGCTACTGGGAACCACTCGAGACGTTGGTACTTTCTTAGCCTACTCCCTTTTCAATTTTCCAACGGAAAAACCTTCCGTCGACAGAGCCGCCTTGTCTGTTATGTCAGCAGGAATGAATAATTCTGTAATTTATGCTTTGCTGGGGGCTATTTACTCTGACAGTATTGAAAAAGAAGGCAACTACTTCGATGCTCTCGCAGATGCAGTTGGTGATGCCAGATCAACGTGTCGCATGACAGACTTTGCGATACGAGTGCAAGAGGCTGGAAGCAATGTCTTCATGTACTACCTTACACATGTACCCACAAGATCAATTTGGAACTTCTCCACAGGCGATGTTACGCATTTTGATGATCTCCAGTTCATTTTTGGTGTGCCTTTCCAAGATAATCTGTTTTCCATACCCTCATACGAAGAGGTGAAACTCTCTTTCTATGTCATGAGAATGTGGACAAATTTTGCGAAATCAGGGTAGGTGTCAAGATTAAATTAGATTATCCCGCTTACCTTTCAAGCGTCTTTAACAATTAGTAGTAAATATGACTAGGTAAAAATATTGATTTTTGCGTTTATGTTCTTTGGACATCTATACGATAACGTGATATGTATATCGATAGGATTATACATTTTTGGAGGGACTTTCTTCGTCCAGACAACCTGAATTGAACCCTATCTTGAGACTACATGGCTCAATTTACTCCATCAATTCTGCTCGAAAAATTTGCTCTACCTCATTTCCACAAGGCTGCAGACCCCAAACCCGTTAGTAAAACTTTGCGACGTTCATGCCTTATGAGGCTTGTTCTTGTCGAAAAATTCTTTTAAAGATTTGAGTTCTCAACGTCTCTTTTGACGTAGTCTGATCGTTGATTTGACTTTAGGAAATGTTTTGGGGCTATTAAAATTGAAAGCTATTTCGGAGTTGCTACACTCATTCATATTTATCGTAACAATCCTAGTACTTCTCCATAACATGGTGCTTCTAAAGTAACAAGATGCGTGCTTCCTGTCGCATTCTGTCGAGAGGACAGAGTGAAGGTCGTATGCCCGGTTTCTTTTAAAGTCCGTTAATAATAGTTTGCAATAGTCCGTTTGTGACAAGTTTCGTTGGGGTGGGGGCGGGGGGTTTGTGAGACACACATTATGAGACCTACCTATAATTCAAGAAAGCTGTTGTCTACATTTGCCTAGGCTTGTAGTTTGCACCTACATTTTCATGAATTCAGATTATATTAAAAAAAAGAGTACTATCAACACTACGTTATTTATAAATAATAAAATAGATAAAATATTTTAGACAAAATTTGCAATGTATTAACTACAACCCTGAAAGGATGATCCGAAATTCTAAAGAAAGATTGCGATCAACAATACTTTATTTAAAGTCAGTAGGCAGTCACCTCAAACTTTGCTTTGAAAAATCCGCAAATTCTTGCAAGTCTCCTATTATTGCAATACAAGTAAATCGAAGATGTTTTGAACATAACTATTACAAACAACAGATAAAGAAAGGAGAAATTCTCCTTGAATTTCAGAATTCACTAACAAAAACATTGTCACATGATCAAAATAGGCCATTCATGAATTAAAGTGACGGGACATACAAAATCTGACTGGGGTGACTGCCTATTGCCTTTAACTAGATAAAAAAAATTTAGGTAAACTTTGCATTGTGTTAACTACAACCCTGAAAGGAGAATTTGAAATTTAAAAATACCATAGAAACTGAACGGTAACAGCAATTCTAAGTGAGCGTAGGCACATTTTCGTTTTTTGCTTAAATAGATAAACAGTTGAGCTATAAGATGTATGACATAAGAAAATTGCAAAGGCATTTTTACAATCAAAAGTGAAGTTTTTACTGCCATTATATATATATATATATATATATATATGTTGGCTCATGTGTGTTAGTATGTGTGTGGGTGGGGCTAGGGTCTAGTTAGATACTGTAACTAAGTGCCTTAAAGTTAAACTAAAGTTATAGCAGGCTATAATATAGTAAAATGTACCGTTAATGTCAAAAAGGGATAATTTAGCCCCATAAATCGTAATGACGTTAACCATAACCGATAATGTGGTAAAAATGTATCGATAATGCAATACGCCTAATTTCTACAAGCCAATCATGCATTAAAAATAAATCGATAATAACAATGTTTTAATGCAGATACTTTGTTTTAAATTCAAATTTCTCGTTACGTGTGTGTTCATAAATTATTCGTAAATACGTATGTGCGTACATTCGTAGTATGTTTACATATATGTGTGTTGGTACAAACGCACGCATTTTCACACGTGCGTTTATACGCATACGTAAGTTATACAATATATACGGGTGTGTGTATCGGTAAACTTCTAACCTTAAAGGTTGTAACGCCTAGTGCAGTATGTAAACCGCGGGGTTGGGAACCTCCTGTCTAGGGCAAAATGCTAGCTGTGTGAACTGTCGTTCACGCAAAACTACAAAGTAATTAGTAGTATAGTGTAACAGGGGCTGGAATGGAATGAAAATACTTTCAAATTGAATACAAAAATACTGTCACGAAAATGCTTCTATACATGAAAAATACAAAACTATACACTATTCAAACGTACAAAAATACATACGAAAATACTTCCATCAAACCTGTGAACAAATTTATTACAGTATATTGCCATCAAATTCAGTGTCTAACTTATACGTACCTCCCTGATTCTCCGTGGGCCTAATTATCCCTATCCTCTGAAAGTTTAGATAGCCATAAGTTGTGATAAATACCGTGTATTCCCAGTCTAGTGGCAGTCAGGCTGTTTTTTAGCCAGGTTATGTAGAGGTGTGCGCCAGGAAACGCCCTAGTTATCCCCTTCTATATGAAGTCTTACTTTACCGTAGTACATGTATTCATTATAGTGAAGTACAAGTTGGTATGCGATGCTCGAGAGCTAAGCCGAACTGGAATTTTGTTTAGGCTCATCGGAATTCAGGTACGACTGTTACAAGTAGTATAGTGATTCTGTACCTGGTTTTACACCAATTAACAAGGTGAACAATGAATTTTAGCTTCTGCGTATTGTAGGGCAGGGGTGGAAAGGCTTTTGTTATGACAGTAGGAAGGGCCGTGTTTAAGGTCAATATCCACTAGCGTGCCAACTTCGGCCCATATAGTGAGGGTGCACGAAGCTTTTCCATAAGGTACGGACCTGGTGGGGTACAGGGAAAATACCCAGCTATGGGACTGTGGGGTAGGTAAAAGTTCTGGAGTAAAGGAGTTCTGGAGTAAGTAAAAATTTGAAGGCAATAGAAGAATGAATTCAATTAATGTGGAAAGCTAAAGAAACCAGTAGTATCACTATGTGACCATTTGTCTTTTTATATAATATGCATGGAGTTGTAATTAACAAACACCCACGGAAAGTGGGATCGAAGCGCATCAAAGATAGCATATCCTGAGGAATTTCGCAATTTTCTTCCAATTTCATGACAAAAGTATCCACTTATTTAAATTTTAAAACCACTCAATTGGAAGACCTAATGATCTGGCCTACCTGTGCGTATTCCATTGGAACTAACACAGTCCTCTCGAAGATATTTCTCACTGAGTCTAGTACTGCAGCTTAGGTTTGTTCAATGTCACATAGCCTCGTCTCAGGCAAAGCTACAAAGTTACTATTTATAGCACAGGGATTCTGTACCGTGTTTATACATAGCGCAGGGGACAAAATGCATTTTACTTTGCGGAAAACGACGTAGGGTCTAGTATATTGCCTCATGCTAGTGGCCGTATTAAACATCGCCGCTTTACGCGAAATATCCCCCTCCAAAAAAGAAAAAAAGTATATGGTAAGTAGGATAAATTGTGGGTTAAGAATTAATATTACACAAATTCCGTGCATTTCTGTACTTACCTTTAGGAATTGACTATCTGGAAAGATCAAATGGTTTTGGTGAACGTGCTGAGCTTCACCTAAGTCTCTCCACTGTACCCCCACATTGCACGCACCATGTAGGGAAAACTTGGTGTGATCTAGGGTGAGGTTTACCCACGAGTAGATTATGATCTTCAAAATTGTCCCTCGTAAAAGAAGGGTTAACCACCCGTGGATGCATTACAGTATTAGTCTTTGAACTTTCTCCTTTTGATAGAAGATCATCTACATAGTCTGTGATGTGTCTGTTCTAAAGTAGCACAAAACATATTTTCATGCAGGAGTAATGCTTGCGATGATACCGGACGAAAGCAGATAATGTTTCCCCTGTTTTATACCTTTCAACAGAGACCCAAATCTTCCAGCCCGATTACCCAAGAACATCGAAAAGTGGCCAAAATTCTCTTCTGACTCCAAGAAGTACAAAGAGTTAGATATCAACTTTTCCAACAAGGCTAATCTTCGTGAATACTATTGCATTTTCTGGGACTATGCACTACCTCGGCTTCTTCGTCTTCAAGGTAATTTAGTCTACTTTGTTGCTTACCATCCTGTTAACCACGTTGAAAATCCAAATGGTGTAATGTGGGTTTCACAAAGTGCCATTTTTAACATGGTTCATGGCACTATAAAACAAAAGCAATGGCTGTTGACCAAGAATGTAAATTTTCAATCTTTGTCTAACAGAAAATCCCATTGGTTAGTTAGTTAGTTAGTTAGTTACTTAGTTAGTTAGTTAGTTAGTTAGATAGTTAGTTAGTTAGTTAGTTAGTTAGTTAGTTAGTTAGTTAGTTAGTTAGTTAGTTAGTTAGTTAGTTAGTTAGATAATATTTAACGACACACCAACACGAATGTGTTATATAGTGTCAACTAGATAGATTCGTTTCAAGTTCGGTTTCAAATATTCTTAAAACACAGTGCAAGTCCTCCCCTTTAGTCGCCTCTTACGACAGGCGGGAAATACGGTGGGCATATTCTACAACCCCAAGCCGACAGGGGGCGAAAATCCCATTGGACTTACCCTTGGTATGAGCTGTAACTTAATGTTAACCTAAAGGTTAAATTTTCAAGAATATATGTCACAAAGCATAAAATAGAATCCAAATGGTTCAACTCCCATCTTCTCGGGATATTTCTAAGCTGCAATTCAAAATGTTGAAATTTATTAACTCAATTTAAAATGGTAGGTTGCGCAATAATAATTTGTGATGTCATTTTTGTACTACTCACATTACTGTCTTTGCTTTTCTTTGTTTTTTTGGAAAGCCACTGCACCTTGTGACAAAATGTGATCACTTTCTTACTTTAATGGGGGCGGGGCTAGACTGAACAAGCCCTTTCCCTACAACATGCTATACAAGACAACAGGAAGTTTCTCAAGGTCCTATAAACATTTGAATTTCAAGAGGAAACAAAAGCAGGTAACATGAGTTGCACAAGAAGGACATAAAATTTGTTGCGCAATGGATATTTTCATATTAAGTGAATAAATTGCAACATTTTGTATCTCGGGCAACAAAACAAGCTATGAAAACGGAAGGTGAATAAATACAATCCATTTTCCAACCCCTAAAATGTATATTTTTGTTAATCTAGACTTTAGGTATACTTTAAATGTAAGGTGGATGAATTGTAACTTTAACATTCTTCGAAAGGTATGAGTGATTGGAAATTCCGGTGTTTTATTGTAAGAGAACGCAACCTATCAAATGGTTAAATTTAAATCCTCTTAATCACATGTTACTGCCATTTGCTTGATTGAGGCAGGGGTGGTTAACTACCTCCCTGAATGAGGATTGACAGCAGGCCGACTCTAACAGAGATGGAAGGAAGTCATTTTTAGCAAGTCCATGTGAAGTCATGAGTAATTTTCTGCAAGCCCAAGTTAAGTCATATGACTTTGATTCAGTAACAAATCAAGAAAGTCACAACTCGAGTCATATCAAGTGGCAAATTTTCACAAGTCGAGTCACAAGTCATTTGCTCCCAAGACAAATCAAGTCAAAAGCCTCTTTTCACAAGAAAAGTGAAGTCACCAATTCTTCCACCTCTTATAAGCAATCAGGCGTCAACTTTGGTCTACGAAACCGCAACTTAAAATAAACTTTCTTTGATATAAATGAACAATTTTTTTCACTAATGGTATCGGTTTGTGAATATTGAAAATTGTAACTAATGGTCTTACCACAACATGTGACACTTGAAGTTTGCCTATTCCTTGCCCACGTCTGCTTCATTATAATTGAACATTTGTCATACTGGAAGTGGAAAAAATAGATGCACTGAAGATTTCAGAAATTTAGTAAATGTCAGTAAGAAGAGTTATGCCGCCTTGCATGGATGGGTGCCTTCGGAATTCCCCGTGTATGGTGGGCAAAGTCTAAGGAGAGGGTCACCAGTTGGCTCGTAGCGTAACAAGAAAACTGCCAAAATGTTTCCAATGTCAGGCTGATAGCCTGGATTTTGCCTGCAAGGGGGGGGGAGAATGTAGGGTGAAATACTGAAACTACCCCAGAAGCGTTGGATGCAGATGCCTGCCTAAGGGCGCTTGGTGGGGGTGCAGGTCCAGTAAGCAATATCCGAAGGTCCACCGGCGGCAATGAACGACTCACGATCGGCCATGAATACGTTGTCAGTCGCTGGAGGGCCGTTGGAGGGCCATCAGAGGTCCACTGGCTGCATCGCCGTTGGACCCAAAATTGCATGGCGGGTACGGTTTTCAACCAATCAGCGTGACGACTATCGTTGGACCTCCAGTAAACCACCGGATATTTTGTGACGGGCCTCCGACGTGGTCGACACTGGTATATCGACGAGTCGACCAAATTTGCTGCCCGGGGGATGGAGTAATGCCTGAGTTGGATTTTAGGGGGCATAACTTCAGGAAGTTCAGAGATACTAAAATATTGTGGACATTATATTTAATTGATGCATTTAACATTTAAGCTTCTTCAAATGACATTGAATGAGCACTTTGGTAGACCACAAAAATCACAGTTTGACATTTCTGTTTTTCAATTATAGCTTTCCTTCGCCCTACTAACAGCCGACCGATATTGATGCCCTTACAAAACACCTGTGTCAATTAATTCCATAAGTTTTTACATGTTTTTGCCATGGATAGTTATAGGTATTTTGCATAGAAACCTATGTTTTATCCTTGACATTGACGCAGGTTAACCAGAAATCGCACTTTGCTACAGGTGTGCAACAGGTTTTTACAGGTTTTACATGCAAAAAGTGTGGAATTTCTGAGACAACACCCATGGCCTGAAATTGAAGGCAGGAAAAGGTGTGTCAACCTTGTCAGACCTGTGTTCAAATTGTTTGAAAAACACTGGTTTGCCACACCAGAAAACGTGTGATTTCTTCAGTTTTCCACGTGTGATCCTGCGTATTTCCAGGAACAGATTGGCATGAGTTTTTAGTAAGGAAAAGCGTATTGGAACCCTGTTTTGCCCTGTGGGGTCTCATGATGACTGCTCTATGACCATACACACGCTCAATGAAGAAACATGTAACAAGGACAGACAGGGCCCTCATAAGGGTACAAATTCGATCGATGGATCGATCGAGAGAGCGTTGTTCGTGTTAAACCCAAACATACTGTTAATTATCAAGGCGTGCGACGCAACTTATCCTATTCAGGTTTAATCCTGAATGAACGACCGGTGACCGAAGCACGATCTAAATATTTTTGGTGATTCACAAGAATCTTCAATGAATTTTTGGAAGTTCTATATGGTGGTTCAACGAGCTTATGACTTGCGTTAATTTAATAAGTCATTTCTTGCATGTCCAATTCAAGCCACAGTCATTTTTTGCCAGTCCAACTCAAGTCGAAAGTCTTTGGTAGCATAAGCATGTCAAGTCACAAGTCACGAGAGTAGCGACTTGAGTCCGACCCAGTCCAAGTCACATGACGAGTCTACCACTCTGGGTTCGAAAGCACGAATCCGTAATTAAATCGAACGCACAAGGACGTCAAAAACATGAAGCACGAATCACCAGCACACGGAAGGTCAACTCAAACAAGAAAACAAAAAACAAAAACAAAAACAAAACAAAACAAAACAAAACAAAAAAAAAAGCGAGAAACAAAATTCAACTGTTCAGAAAGTAACTTACTAGCTGTCTTAGCCATTGCTCGTCGTAGTCCAGATGGCAGGTAGCCTTCTTAAAGAAGAGCCAGAAAGCCCCCTCTGTGCGGTGGTGCTATACAGGGGCCATGCCTCCTGTCGTGAAAGGCTCCGCACGTTGGGAAATATTTCCACCTTTAGAGCTTAAGTCGGTACGATTAAGTATGTAGTCCCCTACGGTGATCAGTCACTCCGACCGTCAGGGCCAAGCTACTTTTGTTCTTGACTGCTCAATAGCGCAGTTTCGTCAATGTGAATCCAAAATTTTCGAGTTTTCGTTGTTGCATTTTCTTTATTTTTTCCATTCCGTATAGCTTAATAGTAGTACAGACTTCCACCTTTCCATGTAACTTTTAGGTAGTCTGCACAGTTTTGTGTAAAGGTCGCAGAAAGTGTATTCCATATCTTATACCGTAGTTAATGTTTATGTTTGTCACAGAGAAGAGTTGGTGATTCGTGGAGGGGGTTCATCGTGAAGGAAGTTTCATCATCGGGCAGAGGGGTGGATACGATGGATCGCATGTAATCCCCGTTAAGGTTCCACCTCCCCAACAAATGAATTTTTCACCAAATGAGTAAAGATTCTTTTATGTGTATCCCAAAATTCTTGCACACTTTTTGCATTATGTTTTACAGAATACAGGTTTCCCCGATAAACATTAAACTGCTAAATAAGCACACAGATCTAAACTTTAATTATACACGGATACTATGCAATACATACCCTGCCGTGAAAGGGTTTTGTACAAAACGTTTTCTTTCTCCCCTCACTCTCTTTCGACAATTTTCTGAAAAACACTTCACCTCTGTAAAAGCTTGGGGTCCAGTACCCATCACCCCAGCAATCTTGGACCTGGCCCCATGTCTGCAAAATGTTGGCGTTCACCCCTGATTACTCCTTTTACTGGAGCTGGAAGACACTCCCTGCTTGAGGTAAGGCGTCGGAGAAGAAGCACCTCCATATACCAACAAGACTGTAGAAAACATGCATGCCGTTCTCACTGACTGGTTGACTCTACCCTACGGTGGGCGGTCCGAAATGTATATTGAGACTACAGTGTATGCGAGTTATCTCGGAAGCCCCCGCACACAAGTGTCCTCCCAGTGGCTAGGAGAAGCTCGTCTCACAGACCTGATTGGTTCTCTCCCACAGGTGGGCGGGTCCGTAACGTGCATTGAAGCCCACTGTGTACGCGAAAGCGGAGGTGTGACCTTTGGTCTCCAAACCGCTGATTGGGTAATGGTCAGGTGGCGCAGTGCACGTGGAAGGAAGCCTGGACTACGCAGTACAGGAAAGCTGCAGCGAGAGGAAGAAAACAGCGAACATTCGAAGACAGAATTTATCCCAGGCAACAATATACACATATGCGCGAAGACTAAGAGCCCTGCAATTGGACTTGGTAGAAAACTTTTATTAAGGCCGGACAACGTGATTCGTTGCGTTCCGTGAGACAGCAGGAATGATGGCGAGGGCTCCGGTGAGCCTAGACAAAATGTGCCGTACCTGGTGAGAAAAATCAAAGGGGTGGATGGTTAACTAAAAGTGGCGAGAGCCTAGGGTTGGCTTTCTTTTTAGGAGTAAACTTGAGGTACTCCGCGGTGTTAGATCATGTCTAGATTTAAGTTGTAATAGCTAATGAAAGTCAGAGAAGTAGTTTCAAGCCTTAAGAAGGACCTAGCAGGTGTGAGCTTAGAATCCAGTAGTAGAGAATTATCGTGGAACGGAATCTTAGGTGTAACGAAAGAGAAGAAACTTATATAATTGGAAGGTTGGCACACATGTGTCATAGGAAGGTTGGCGCATATGTGTCATATCACAGGAGGGTTGGCATATACGTTCTATAACACAAGAGGGTTGACCCGTATGTGTTATATCATAGGAGAGTTGACACATGCGTGCTGTAACAGAATAGGGTTGGTGCAAACAAAATAAAGCATAAGGGGAGTATCACTTCAGATGTACCTAGTGAAGATTATCATAACACGATAGGATTTATTACTTTAACTGGGTGTAGCAAGTTGAGGTGGTTTCCTGACGCCGTACATTCGGAGTAGAGGGGCACAGACGGTTAGTTAGATGAAATTTAAAGACACACCAACACAAATGTGATATATAGTGTCAAGCAAAGTTTAAATACTGTGCAAGTCCTTCCCTTTAGTCGCCTCTTACGACAGGTGGGAAATGCCGTGGGCATATTCTACAACCCCCAGCTCACAGGGGACACAGACGGATTAGACTCTGAGGTTGAGGGCAGTCCCATCAGACACTGGTCAGTCAATTGAAGAGGGGAAATATTAGAGAAGCCAGGGCAAAGGGGCCGAGGAACCACTCCCATCAACAACGTTTACAACGGGAGGTGCGACCGAGAGGTTGGAGCCTGGTGACAAAGACGTCCCAACTAGTTTAGGACCAGGGGTGATTGCCGGCTACTGGACACCCTCAGGTTTACATGAGAGTCGCTGATTATCGTGTTTGTAACTCTGTAGCTTTATCATTTGTTTTTCTGTAAATTGCTTGATTCTTTGTTTTTGCTTTGACTGTAACTCTAATATAAGAGTCCCTGAATAATTAATTGAGAAAACTTGAAAAAGCTGTGTTGTGTACCTTTTGTATATGTTAACAATATTCATCAGACTATCCCCATTTTGCCCACATGAGGTAGCAACTAACAATTTTCTACATCAGGGAACCAAGGCGCTTCCATGTGGGTCGTCAGTTTTTAATCAAGTGGACCGATCTTCGAATGTTAATTGGTTGTGACTGGTAACTTCGCGAAATAGGCAACGCACACGGTAGGCCGGAGCACTTGTTTGCTGAACTGTTTGTTTCGCATAACAGCTTTTGGCGAAACAATGATTTCTGTTTTCGTCCAATGCAAACGGACCTTAGAGAACACGAAAACGTGTTTTGTTCGTACTTTGCGTTTTCTGATGCCTGTGCGCGTTCGGTTAAATTTTTGAGATGAGTGTGTTTTACAATGTAATCGGACTTGGCCGAGAATGAAAGATCTCAGCATCAACACTGGCTATTAATCAGCTGCAGCTGGACTCTTCATCAGACTGATTGCAGCAGAGTTCATAAAAATGAAAATAACTGTAATCAACCTGTCATTTTGATTCACGTACACTTCATAACGAATAAAATTTTCATGTTTTCTTAGAGCTACTCCCATGACGGTTTATCTTGTATTCCCAAACATCAGTGTATAATCATTTTTTCTTTTACGTACGAGCCTAAAGGTCTGGGATATTCAACCAAAATATAATCATTAGTTTGGTAATATGCAAAGAAATAAAGATCCTTATTAATGCAGGAAATTTGTTTTAATTCTCGATTCAAATAGTAGAAGTTTTACTTTCTCTATTATGTAGGTATTTTCTATTTGACCAACAGAAATGACCGAAGACGATGAAGTTTATGGTTAAAAGTCATTCGATGTATGTGGCGTCTTCGTCATAACAATGACGACAATTTCTAAACGCCTGTCGAGCATCAGAAGAAGTCGTGGTTTGATTCTAAAAAAATCTGGTGAATCTTTTCAAAGTGTAATCTTGACTCTTATCGTTTGTAATTTTGTAATGACGATCTTTTTATAAAGGAATATTAAATCAAAATTTCAGAATGTGTCTTGAGGTTATCAGCAATCGTTTATGTTATCCTTAACTGTGTCTATATTCTAAATGAAACGTTTTACGCTTCTTATCATAAAGTTAACGTTCCAGTTTCAATGGAAAAAATGTTCATTTTACTTTTCGGCAAACGCCATTTAATTTCTACTTACTTTGTATTATCTCCTAATCCCTAATTCAAACATAAGAAGTTTTCATTTAATTAATGGCTTCAGTCCGGTGGTTGTTTTCATACAAATTTCATACACATTTTGAATGCGTATCATTTGAACTTATACTGTAAAAATAACTGTTCAAATCTGAGCGAAATCTGATCAACCGGGCCCGACCCGCCCTTACAAAAAAAAGTGTGGCATGCCACATGTGAACACACGTAATCACGTGTGGCAGAGCATATGAAAATACATAAGGAAAAAAGTGTGGTTATGCGTGGTGACACATGTGGTATTGGAACCTACCTGACACACAGGACCACGCGTTTCCCTGCATGAATGTCACACCTTGAAATCTGGGTCAAAGTGTGGAAAGCTGTCTCAAGTTGACACATATGGCAAACCAGGACAAAGTGTGGCAAACAAGGCCAGTGAACGAAATCCAACTATTGAATTTACTTTACTCAGCACAACACATCTCCACACTTTGCCTACTTTACCCCAGTTTGCCTCCTGTTACATGCGTCAAAGCGTGATTTTCGATTTTCCACACATTGCCTCATGTTCAAACTGTGCAAATGCTGGTCAATGCATGGTACTTTGGAAAAGTGTGTCAACTGTTTATTAATGATACACATTGTTACGCAAAAAATCACAGGAATTTCACGCCTCTCCACACCCACCATAGTTTTGCACAGTTCGACACAATATTTCACGTGTGGTATTGGAACTTTTGCCACACAATTTTTTTTTGTAAGGGCGGAATCTAATCAATTGTTTATCAGAAGTGATTCACTATTAAACTGATTTTAGTTAAAAAATCAGAAAGTTCCGGTCTGTAACATGTTGATTAGTCCTTTCTAAGGAAGTATTTCTACCTCTCGGGTGGAAGGGTAACAATTCTTGTGAAATAAATAAGGCTGAAATAAGACTTAATTGAAGTAAGTTAAATGGTTTCAAAGCTTTGAAATGTGGGTATTTTTGAACTTTCCATTACAATAACGTAAACCTTAGCTAACAATATTTCGTGTAAAGCAGGCTTTTGTATTCCATTTGGCGTTTGGTTAGGAATATTTTTAAGGATAGTGTTTAATTTTGACGTAAGATTCGCATTTTCCATTCATTTTCGAAGTGTTTTAATAAAGTGGGCATATGCGTATGATCTTCTCATTGCAGTATATGAACGTTTTTTCCCAGTTTATGCTGAAATTGAAGCAAATAGTTTGGCTTCAGATTGAGGTAAGTGCCACCTGGAACGGTCATTCATGCCACCGACTGCAGTGGCCAAGTGGTTAGAGCATCCGACTTGCAGCCGGAAGGTCTAGGGCTCAAATCATGGCCGGGCCATACCAAAGACTTTAAAAATGGAACCTACTGCCTTTGTGCTTGGTGCTCAGCAATAAGCAATGGAGTAGGAAAAACCTCATCTAACTACCTCATGCCGTCTTGATTTTCGATTCCCTAACATGTCTATGAACAGAGAAATTGAAGGTATATGGGTATCACTGGGTATGTTGAGGAAGTGCTGAAAAATCTTTTGGGGTAGGGGAAAGTAAAATGGCTATTATTTTACACTAGAAACTCGAGAGTAGCAAACGGCCTTTCAAATTGTTAGTCAGGAAACTGTCTTTAATATAATAGGCAGATTTGGTGAATCACTTGACTGGAGAGGTTAGTAGAAGTGCAGACAAATACGAATTTGACTTTAAACCTAAATCGTGACTATGTCGTTTTAGAATGCAGTTGTGTACAGTACACCGGTTCATTTTTCCTATTTTGACCTGAAATGATTTTTATTGTATGTCTCTAGATAGTTTGGCCCCTAATGTTCCAAGGTGTTTACTAATGAATCACCAGTGTCAAATGAAATATCAACTGCTGTTGGATGACTTATTCTCTGCCCAGCGTTTACATTCTGGGTCATTTCCTACCTTTCCTAAGTCTATGACAGGCCAGATAAGCATTTTCCCCTGCCTTAATTATGCCTGTGCGTCGGTTTCATATCAACTGGAGGTCCACCTTATCACTCCCCAGACTTTGCCTGGGGTTTGCGGTGTCCTCAGGTCTTCTGCGGGCCGATGCCAAATCCCCGCATTAGGACTACACTTTGGCGTGTTCGTTGTTCATTTGATTGTGTAAGAGTGTGCATGAAATGAAAGGCAATACAAAATGCATTTCAGGAAATTTGAAAACATTTTCCCAAAATTTTGGAGACTCTCGGAACGTACCAGAGGCTCTGTACCATCAATAATTTGATGGAGTTGGTACCAAATGCAGAATCTCTTTGAAGTTTGACCAAAAGAAATGTAAAGTCGAGAACAGCGCTTGCCTAACCGATCCCAACCAGCCTCCTTCTCGCTTTCTTAACATGGGTCTTGAGTCTAAACTGTTATTTGAAAGAGAAGCCACTTTTAGGGTTGTGATTAGTTGAACCTCCAGGCTGCAGTTCAAAGATCATGGTAGATCTTTACATGCACCATATACTTGGTGTAACAAATATTTCCAAGTGTCTCAATATGCGAACATTTGACTGTTTTGCTGTGAGTCTTACTAAATATAAAAAGACTCAAGAGTTTCGATTTTGGACAAACATTAATAATTTTCATTATTTAATTACGGTAAGATTGAATTGCTTGGTAAGCATAAGAGTAACTTTCATACACTGTTTCCATTGATCGTCACCTATTATTCAAGGTTGCTCAAATTCCGAGCTGTAAAAGTTACTTGTTTGCAACTGTTTCATTAATTGGTTTGTCAAATGAATTGACATTATTTTTTGAAAATCGTGGAAGATTAGTGTTTTCTGAAACTTAGAAAAGACATATAATTAATCTGTTTCAGCTCAAAAGAGGGCAGATTAACCCTTTTTCTGGATACAGTTACAGTCAATCTAATAAACGTAGTGAAGATCTGGGTCAAAGGTCAAATTTCTTGACCTGGTGATTACTTTCGACCTCATTAATCCCGTGATTAGTACAATCTGCCTAGCACCTAAAAGAGAATTTCTAGACCGATAATTTATGGGGTCGTATGTATAATTATAACTATTTAACTTTCCCCTACCCGCCCTTGGATCTGTGGTATTTCAACAATGTCTGCAATATTAGCAAATACAATTTGCATGTTTCCCTAACCCCACCATTTACCTGATTTCTGCCGTCCGTACAAATATGAGGGATTCGGAGAAACATTGTACCGTTAATAACCATTCCAGTGGCACTTACCTCAATTTGATGCTCAACATAAAGCTATATAAACGGATATTTCATTGTATTGGTTTACACCTTGTTAAGTAAAAAGAAGGGCCGAGGGTATCGATATGAGCATGCAAATATGCAATTAATAATATAATTGCTGTTAGAGAAAATGTTTTCATAGGTATAAAAATGAACTCGAGATGATACACTAAGTGCAAAAATGATGATCCATAAAAAGGCTGCCATTTCCGGCCGATGAGTAATGTGAGGGGTCGTTTGTTACTCTCTAGGTTCAGGATGTAACATAAAAGCCATTTTACTTTCCCCTACTCGCAAAAGTTTTGATTTTTCAGCATCTTGAAGCTTGGCAGATACCCCGCTGTATTTTACCAACCACCCCGAAGATACCCATCTATTTGAATTTTTCTGTTCATAGACGTGTTAGGAAATTGAAGAACCATAGTGGCATTAATGACCATTCCAGGTGGCACTTACCTCAATCCGAGGCCGGGATAAAAGCATACTTTCCAGCTTTTATACTTGGTACCAGAGCAGAGAAATTCAAGTTCAAGTTCAAGTTTATTTCTACTTTCCATACAAAAAAATTGTTACATTGACAATAGTTTACATATATTTAAATATAACAGGACATGTACACAATAACAAAAGATTCGCATAATACAACATGGAAGTAGCGGAACCAGAAATAAGTTAAAACTTTTCAGGTCTGGTTCCTTAAAACAAAAGCGTAACAATAAAGAAAAGGAGCTAAGAGGTGTTAAGAAGACTACAAAATATGAGAGAAGAGGTGGAAAGGGAGAAAAAAAAAGGAAAGAAAAAGCTGTGAAGTTACCTAGGCCTATTTACTATTCAGAAGAAAATGCTTTAACCTGCGCTTGAATACGTTTAGTGAAGGAGAACTTTTAATGTCATGGCAAAGAGAATTGATTCCAAAAAGAGACACCTGTGCTTCGTACTTGAAAAGAGTTAAGACTTGTTCTAGAGTATGGATGGTGTAGAAATTCTTTGGAACGAGTGTTGTAGGTATGATAGTTTGAATTGTATGTATAGAAGTCGTCAAAAACTGAGGGAAGAAGTGAATGATGAAATTTGTAAAGGAAAATTCCCAGCTGATACTTATACAGTTCGTTCAGTGTTAGTATTTTCGATTGAGTGAATAAGGGAATGGTGGGTGACCTGAAATTTGCATGGCTAATGTTGCGGATAACACGTTTTTGGAGCTTGAATAAAATATTAAGTAGATATGTATGAGTATTTCCCCAAACAAGAAGACTATAATTTAAATGTGGAAGCACAAGAGCATTATAGAGAGTAAGAAGTGCATTACTAGGCAAATAATCTTTTAGTCTATTGATAACACCATTTGATTTAGAAACCTTTTTACTAACCTCAGAGATATGTTTCTTCCAATTTAAATTTTCATCTATAGTGATGCCTAAGAATTTTGTATGAGGTGAAGCAGTAACAAGATGACCATCTAGCAATGCACTAATTTTACTTGAGTCATTAATCCTATTATCGAAAATCATAAGTTTCGTTTTCATAATGTTGAGAGATAATTTATTAGATCTGAGCCAATTGGAAATATACGAAAATTCACAGGTAGCTTCCGCAAAAGCATTGCTTAGATTCTTATTTTGGAAAAAAACCGTAGTGTCGTCAGCAAATAAAATGAAGTTTGACTTGACAGAAGACTTATAAATATCATTTACATAAAGAATAAATAACAGTGGTCCAAGTATGGAACCTTGTGGTACACCAATATTACAATAAGTGTGATTTGACGAGGAATTATTAAACTTTACATAATTGCAACGATCGTGAAGATAACTTCTAAACCAGTTATAGGCAATACCTCGAATACCGTAACAAAACAATTTACTCAAAAGAATTTGATGGTCAATGGTGTCAAAGGCTTTAGAGAGATCAATAAAAATACCAACTGTAGTAAGTCTATTTTCCAAACCTTTTGCGATTTTATCAATGAGACTTAGAGCTGCCATATATGTAGAATGATCGTTGCGAAATCCATACTGGTGTTCATAAAGAATTTTATGTTTTACAATGAAATTATAAAGTCTATCATATGCAAGACGTTCAAAAATTTTTGAAATGGAAGGCAGTATGGAGATTGGTCTGTAATTAGACACAAATTTTTGGTCACCAGACTTAAAAATACTATCTTAGCTATTTTTAGCTCCGATGGAAATACTCCATTTGAGAAAGAAAGGTTGATAATATGAGTTAGAGGATATAGTATTATATCCACAACATGCTTAAGAATGTCATTTGAAATGTAATCAAAACCAAGACTCTTTCCATTTTTTAGTCTAAGGATAGAGAGTTTCACCTCTTCAGTATTCGTTGGGAAAAACATAAAGGAATCTAGAATACAAGATTTCATATAACTTTGAGGAGGAAACTTGCCCGTGGGAAGCTTATCAGCAAGATCTAATGCAACAGAAGAAAAATACTTATTAAAGTGATTTGCAACTTCATCCTCATTTGAAATAACATCATTTCCTGAAATGAAAGTCCTATTAGAGTCACTGTTATGCTTTTTATTTAAAATTCCGTTAATGACTTTCCAAAGGTGGGTAGGGTCACTCTTGTGATCATCAATCAGATTACTAAAGTATAATTTCTTTGCCAAGTTTATTATAGCTGTCAGAACATTTTTGTATTTTGTGTACTTTATCTTTCGAATTAACGTGGGGCTTTGAATATACCTTGAATAGAGTTTGTTTTATGTCTAATTGATTTCAAAATGCCAGAAGTAATCCATGGAGATTTTTCATACTTGATCTTTTGATGGACTTGAGTATAGGGACAACACCTATTGAAAGTCATCAACAAAACTTTTGAAAAATTACTATAAGCAGAATCAACATTTTGATCATTCATAATAAAGGACCAATCAACATTATTAAGTTCACTTTTGAAATAATTAATATTCTTACGACAAGTATTGTTCTTATACACATTTTTTCTGCTTAAAGTGTGTATCTTACTTTGTATGACACAAAAAATAGGATAATGATCAGAGATATCAGTTACAAGTACACCGCTTTTTAATATATGATTGGCAACATTGGTAAAGATATTATCTATCAAGGAAGACGTGCTGGTCGTAACCCTGGTAGGCTTATCAATCAGCGGATAAAAAGAATATAGAGACATAATATTGAGAAACTCTTGCACATTATGTGCTACATTTTGTGTTAAAAGATTGATATTAAAGTCCCCTGTGAGGAAGACATTCTTATTTTCGTAATTTAGAGCTTCTAAGCAGTTACCCGTGCAATCAAGAAAATCGTTTACATTTTGATCAGTGAAACAGCTAAATTTAGGAGCGTGCTGCAGTAATTTGCAGAAAGATTATTGATTCAATTGAAGCCCATTACTATGTTACTCTTAACATATTCATAGCTACTGCTGACCGTCATAGGATCTTGCTTTTATTGATACGTTGAAATTTTTGAATTTTTGAATGGCCGGTCGCAAATTCAGACTGACAGGGGTTAGTGTAAAATAGTTTCTCCTTAAACATAGATTATGGTTGAAGAAACCATTTTATCCTTAAAATTTATGTTAATAATAACTATAAAACCAGAATACAAAAATCCATTGACGTTTTGATGATATGTTTTATTCCAGATAATGCCACGATGTCCCATATCTTTCAGTCACTGGTCAAATGCTATCTTAACGTGTTGGAAAAATACAGTTTTGTGTTCCTATTTAATCTTGGGAATATTTGGTAATCTTTCCGTTTTGACCTCTGGTGACCCCAGATGCCGATCTTGAAAATTGTTGGGCAATTTTGCCTGTTGATCTCTGGTAAACCCATGTAATAATCTTGGGAATTTGGAAGAAATTTTACATTTTGACCTTCGGTGACCCCAGATGACCTTTTACCTTCACCAAAAACAATAGGGTCCATCTTCTTACCATAACACATCCACACATTAAGTATAAAATCTATCAAAGGTTCCTGCCTTGAGAAATCGTGATAACAAGGTTTTCAGTGCTGGACCCCAGTAACCACAAATGACCTTTGACCTCCACTAAAACAGTAGGGTTCTTTGTCTTAGCATAGGGCATCTATGTACTAAGTTTGAGAACTGTCACAAATACACATGCACACACACAGGTGTTTTCACAACTTACCGAGGACCTCACTGTTATCTCCTTTGTATTTGTATCCTTAACCCTAAGTTTAACAATAGACTGCGCTATTGCTGAAACTTACGGGAACTTGAAAAATGTACTGAATTTCCATCTGAGGACCTGAAATCTTTTGTTTAGGTCCTCAGTCTGACAGTCAAACAAACGCACATACACCCATACGCATATGCACACGCCATCATGAATGCATAGTTTTCTCTTATCATCGAAACCATGAATAAATATTTTAGTGTGAAGGATCACTTTTGCAATGGGAAACGGAGTAAGGTGATACTGATTGTGTTTGAATATGCCACGTTACTATGGGCTTCTCACACAACTATAGTATACCCTGAATATTTCATCACAAGTTCGTGTAGTTCCTGCAAGAATGCGTTAGAACATAGTTGATAGACACATCCCTGGTTAGGAAACTTTACGTACACCCTAAACACACCACGTACAAGCCGAGTAGCTATGTTGAGACGTGCAGAAAAGTGCATCACGTGACATTGACCGTGCACACGATCGATGGAGTAGCGACTGGCTACATTGAGCGTTGTGTTGTTCAGTCATTCATGGAAATAAATTGAAGTTGATTCAAGGGTTGGAAGGGTTTCAGGAAGCTTTCGAATCAGTAGGTATTTGTTAACGTTCAAATAAACGAAGGAAACCATGGCCTACAACCTCCACGTTTCTTGTTTGAGAAGAATTAAACTACCGTACTCTGCAATTTTGCATTGATGTATAGCTAAATACTATCATGTGTGAAAGTAAAAGACGGTTCACTATCTGACGTTACCAAGTCGGTTAACTGTTATATTTTTAGGGAAAATACCCAATCATGATATATACTTGATATAAGCACTAACTTCCACTCTTTAGGAAGAAAGTGAGTCGTTCTCAAACTGAAACAGACCTGCCAACTTCTCCCCCGGTTTTACCGGGAGACTCCGGTAGTTCGCATGCCGACACCTTCCGGCAGTGAGAAATGCATACAACACGGCGTACGAGTAGCTGCAACGAAGGTAGATATACAAGAGCAACTTTCACTGTGCATTAGCGAATAACGCAGCGTATACGACTGTACGATCGTTTGAGTTGGCTATAAGGCTACATTTAGATAAAAATCTTCCAATCTCCCTAATTTCCCACTAACCTGGCTATTTTTTGCCCTGAAAAATTTAGATTTCCCTATTTTGGTCTGTTGACAATTGCGGAGGTTTTATCGGTAAAGTTGGCAGTGTATGTAACTGTAGCTAGTACTCCCAGCCGCAAATACCGTTCGGCGGTGCTTGGAGGGTTTTAAGACTAAAAAGTAGCAAAACCAAACTTTTACAAAAAAATTCGTAATTACCGTTTGATAAAGGTTCACAAGTAGTGCTACAGAAGTACTACTTTGGAGGTAGGTAGGTAGGTAGTACTTCCATAGTGGTGTATGTAACGCCTTGTGCTACGAGTACGCACGTGTAGTAGAGCTAATCAACCAGCCTTGTGCACGGCTAGCGTCACTTGACTACTGAAAATCAGGATCTCAACATAGACAGTGCAGTTCGCCGAGTTTCCCAACCAGGAATGTGTCTATTAACTATGGTTAGAGCTACTTCATTCAACATTTTTCAGCAAAAAAAAAAAATGATAAATCACTCATTTATCAGAGCTTATCATTTCAACAGTTTACAGAAAAATAACGAATTACGAACTTGTTAAGAATTAAAATTTTGTTTCCACATTTTGAAAAAGTACAATAAAGTGCTTTTTTATGAAAACTAATCAGTTAAACCTTTTTTTCATACCCAAATTTTCTCTGTGACTGAGTGCTCGAGGCAACATGATCTCTTAAGGCAAGGGGGTAACACTTTCAAAACGCCCCTAAAACTCGAATGTGGGGTTAAAACAATATAATAGTTTTATGCAGGCGCGTAGCCAGATCATTCGGTGGAAGGGGGGGGGGCAAAATTAAAAATATCGTCCTGATTTCATGCTTTTAAAACTTATTGTGGTGGCGCTCCCCCACCCCGAGTGCTTTTGATCCAGGTCACCACCCCATGGGGGGCCGGGTGAACCCCGAAACTCTGCAGTAGTAACGAAATTGTGGGCATTAGAATGAAACATTTAATACTCAAATAGCCTTATCATTATGCGAACTTAACAAGTCACGACGATCACAATTTAACAACCTAGCTTTTCCTTAGTCTTCGTAGGTGTCGATGTAGATCCCTCGCTAGAGTCACTGAAATCGCTGATTGCTGCTTCTTCAGCAGTCTTACTCTCACACTTTCTCTTCTTCGACAAGCTCAAGCGTTGAGATGCACTAGTCGTTGGTTGATTCATTTTGGTAACTAAAGTTGATAGTTTATTGGAGCGATCCTTTGTTATGAGAAAATGCTCAGAGGGCAGCGAAGTTGTTCCCGAAAGTGGTGGATAGCCAGTATAGAAGGTTCGGACGCAGGCCTACTCAACGCACGTCGGACATTAGTATGGAAACCATCTCCATGGTCAAAACTCTCATTTCTAACCTCTTCCAAAATAAGGAAATTTCCGAAGACATTTTCGATTAACTTAATTTAATCCTAGTAACCAGGGTATTCCTACATCTCTCTTCTATATGTTACCCCAGGGAGCTGGGGTAACTATCAGGCTTGCCGACAGTAAGCTCCTTATTGTTGTGCACTTGAAAATATTTGGACCACTTAAAAAAGATTAGGAAGTAACGACAATAGTTCTTGTCGTCTGCTAGATTTCATACACTTGTTGGCATGATTTCACCCATTGCTACAATATTGCCAGCCGTCAAAGAAAACAAAAATTATTCTATTATTGTACGCCAGTGCTCATTTTTTATGGGTCTAGTAGAGCTTCAATTATGTTATAGAACATGGTCACATATTTTGCTGTTTTAGAAACGATCCGGAATCTTTTCAAAGATCATATACAAAAGTTAGACTTTACATTCATTGCTAAAAAGAGATGTTAATAACTAAAAGAAGAAATAAGAATTATAAAGGAATCTGATCACTTAAAAGTGCATGTACAGTCGTTTAGACTAAAAGACTGACGAAGATTTCACACTTGTCGGCATTACAGATGACTTCAAACCATTGTCACTAACGTCAAACAAGCTTAGAAAAGGAACTTTTGTCTCCTTCCGTAACAGCTCCCTGGTTACCCAAAGTCCATAAAAAGTCGGTAGACCCATTATCTCTTGCTGTGGAGGACCCACCTAACAAATATCGTAACTTTTATTTTTTTTCCTCCTTCCTCTGGTTCAAAGACAGCCAACGTGCGTGAAGGATACAAATCACATCCTTGATTTAATTGAAAATCTAAAATTACCAAATAACATTTTATTGGTTAGTCTAGATGTCTAGTCAAAATGGAGGTATTCAAGCATGCACCGACAGATGCCTACGCATCCTACAACGGCATACACTCATTGCCCAAAATATCAATTGAATCTTCCTAACGGATTCTAGCCTAATAGGCTATCGGCATTGTCTGGAAAAACAAATATTTAATCGAAACAGAAAACTGGAACACTCATCTGGAGAAGGGACAACTAGATAATGAATAATTACCTCCTTAAATAACGTTTTTATATCAATGCGTGCAAAGAAATGATGTTTAACCCCTAAGGGGAAGTACACAAAGGAAGGCAGTTTTCATCTGAAGAACCATCCTTGGAAAAGAAAAGTGTCTTTATCTTTCTATTTCAAAATTAACAATTTTAGGAACCCCGTGCAAGGTAAGCTTTTTAAACTTAGAATGTTGGAAAAGACCCGACGATTCAGAAAACGCTTTTAGTTAAATAAAACTTATTACCATGTGACCGCTTTGGAAACCAAAAAGCCCAAAGGCTTAGCGATTCCTTGCTGTAAGGGGGTGATTTGATGCACTGAGATTCATCCCTCAAATTTCACTTCTTGACGTTTTCATTTTTACGATGTTTTCACAATTTGACCTTTGCTGACTACATATGACCTTTGAATCTCACCAAAAGTGAATAACAAAAAATGAAAAAATAAAAAAAAAAAACATGTCTTATTAGGGATTAATACCCCGACCGTCTGCGTGAGAAATCGAGCTCTAATCCACTAGGCCTTCAAGGAACTCGTTCAGCGTATAGTATTTCTAGTTTGCGCTAGTCACAGCATCCTTTTCACGTGTTCATAATTAGGTAACTTAAATTTAGATTATTACTGTAACAGTTGCGCTTGTGAAAAAAAATACATGTTGTTCTCTATAACTTTATCTTTGGAATGGTAGAAAAATTCAGCTCTAACTTTCTCTTAGTCACTAGGCGCCGGACACAATTCGGAGGTACTGCCCACTGTCTATTTAGTTAACGAAGTTTTTGTTGTTGCACCTCTGATGACCTCATATGGGCTTTGACCTCGAGCGAACTCAAAGGATCCATCCTCCCTGCCTTTAAATATCGTGTTTTTTCAACATTTCGAGTTTCGACCTCTCATGACCTCAAATGACCTTTGACCTTCACTGAAAACTATAAGGTTCTTTCTGTCCATATGATAAAGTCATATACTAAGAATGAAGATTGTCCGCCATTGTTATCTTGAGATATCGTATTTACAAGAAGTTTTTAAGAAATTTATTTTTTCACCTCCGGTGACTTCAGATACCCTTTGCCCTTTACCAAAATCAATAGGGTTTATCTTTCGACTATAACGCATCCACATGTCAAATATGAAAAGCATCCATGCTTCCTACCTAAGGATATCTGTATCTGTAACCTCTGCTGACCTCACATGACCTTTGACCTCCATCAAAAACATAAGGAATCTTTCTCTTAATATAATAATTCTATATCCCAAGTATGAACAAAATTAAAAAGAAAAATAATTTTTCCACATTTCATTTGACTAGTCTGTTAACAAATGATCCAGAAACAGTACATTCATGGTTACTTGCTTCAAAGTCAAAAGACAGAGGATCAGCAACAAGATTTGATGTCTAAAACTAGGGTAGGCTTGGGGAGGAAAACTTTCTTTAAAAAAAAATTGTGAATTTACAAAGCCTCACAGGCTCACTTGCAAATTGGTGCAGGAATTTGGCGATTGAAAATGCTCATAGCAGAAAGATAACGACTTTCTATTCATTGATCTCCTTCCCAATTACTGGATTCCTTGCCACGTTCACACTGGCGAAGTTTTGTATGAGTGTTCTGGTGGGAGTTAAAGTTCACATCAGGTCACCAAGTGTGAAACTACGAAACCATTGAACACTTTTGTAAGTGTAAACACGATATTGCAAAAGAATAAGAATGAGGGTTTTTACAATAAGCAATATATGGCATCTTGCCATATGTTTAGTACAAGCAGTTGCGGAGCGTCCATATAGTTAGGGGGCGGTCGCCTCTTGACGGACTCAAGTCGACTGTCGGCGCCGTTTTAATTTCTTTACCGTACTTTACTCTTGCACCATAATATTGGTATTGCCTCCAAATAACATGATTTAATAGTGTTGGTTTTATGCCCAGATAACAAAATGCCCAAACAGTGGCCTTTATCTGTACTATCTGTATACTATATTCTGATGAAACGGGTCAACTTCTGTTAAGAGAGGTAGGTTTATCCCCAAATTGTCTACACACTATATACGCACTAATGTATGGTAGAGCTTTGCTTAGTTCATTGCTTCAAAACCGGGCGTGTTAATTAGCTTACATTCACCCTCGAATTACAATGAAAGATGTTAAGGCGGGCGCTAAAATAATTGTTGATAAAAATAGCCCTGTTCCCGTTGTGGATAATTGTCAATATGAACAATAAAAATAGTCTATGCAGATCCCGCAAACTGTTTCCCAAATCATTTGAAAAGAACCCTCTGGTTAAAATGAAATAAATGTCCTAGTGGGAATTGCTCAAGAGTAATGGACTCATTTCTGGTGAGCAGCTCTCTTTTTTCTAACCCTCAAGTGACCATTTTCAAGAGTACATTGGCATAATAACCCGCTTGCCTACACGGTAAATGCAGAGTGGTCATTTGACGCTGCATGATAATGCCATGAAAATGCCTTTTTTCTGTACTTTCATCATTCTCAAGTGCTAAAAATCACATCTTTTAAAGTTTACTTTCATTTTACATGAAGAAGGTACTATAGAAGGCCAGGCAGACCTTCCGTCTTGACCATTTCTTACAATGTACTTAAGTAGCGGCTGTTGCAAAGCGGTCGCATAATGATATACGATTTCATGAAAACTTATGGTTCTTTGTGTTCTTATCTTGATTTTCAGATGCCAAAAATGTATATCTAACAGTGATTTGTTTCCAGAATTTTGCTCCCCCTTTAACATTCCTTGGATTTGGTTTTAGCAGATTTAATCTTAGTCCCTTTTATACAAAATCTTGCCTATCGACCTGACAATAACATAAACATTAAGTGAATTATAATGGCCGCCCTTACACTAGTATGTTAAAGGAAGGGGTAGAAAATGTAAACATGTTTGAAATAGAAATACTTGAGAAGGAGGAATGGAAAACAGTTTTCTACCAGGTGAGGAAATCTAAAAGAATACGTTGAAAAGCCATGGCTTAGATCGTGTAGAGGCACAGTTATCGAAATTGATTAGAATTGAAGCCACCGTGGAAACATGGAAAAATTCCAAACCACTATGAAACGTGGAATAAGTCCAGCACAATACGAAGCAAACGTGAGTTACAACTTAGTCAACATATCTGCTTTGAGTGACCTACACATTTACATCAGGTCAAGGATGAATACACACCCGCATGTTTATTTAATGTGTGTTTGGTTAGTTTGTACGACTTGAAAAGCAATTTATGTAGACTTTAGCTAAGAAATGTTAAGTGAAAACATCGGTCGTTATAAAATCGCAATGCAACATTGAAAACGCTTATTACACTGCAATATCGATGTGGCCAGATGGTTAGTAACGACGGACGAATAATTCAGAGGAAGATTTTATACACCTAAAATACGAATCTGCAGGTAGTTTTGTATAAGCAATGATTCGCATATGTAGTCTGGTTGCTACTGAAGTTGCTACAAGGTTAATTTTAGGCACACACGTTGAAGCGCATGTAAGAGGCAAGGATTACTGAATAACAAGTGTTTGGAATATTTTTCGTTGGAAGAAAGAGAAGTGAGTAAATTAAATTAAAGGACACCTGGAAAGTTACAAAATATTCTTCGCTTGAAGGTTATACATGTGATCGAAGAAAAGGCTTATCCAGCTTCGACTGGTGGTTCACTTTTCATTCTAATAGTAATTTGAAGCAATAAAGTTCGCAGGGATGAGTATATCATTAACAGTTAACAGAATAAACACAAATTATATTTAGTCTGAACATAGACAATGTACTTAAATCTTCATAAAATGAAGAAAGGTTCAATCTGCTAACCTGGGGCAATAGTTTTCCCGACGGTGGATAGTATCTGGTAACCCCTGATTAAACGAAGCTAGGGTAAGGAAGGTGACTTTATGGTGTGCTAGAAGGGTGGCAATGTTAGGAGGCATACAAAAACGAGTGTAAAACTTAGGTACTATAGCATATTAGATGTTAACGGCACCAGGGGCAGCTTTTAGATTGTGGTGTCAAGGTAATAGTCTTATTCAAAACTTTGGAGACCAAAATCATAGATAGGCCTGTATGACTTTAGCGTGTATTTCAAGCAATAGGTTGCAATGTTCTAAACTAAATGAAGTGACATGTGAAGAAATCTTATCAAACTTGATGCACTTCACTTTCGTGCAACTAGCAAAACGCCTTTCTGTCACTGCGCATAAGCGATAGTAATCGATGTCAAGGCACATCTTCACAATTAATATGTAACATGGTTGATACGTGTACCCTAACGTCATTGCGCTTATTTGGTGATTTTGTCCCCCCGACAACCCGTGTAATAGAACTGCGTAGTGCATGAAAAACTTCAATAATTTTCGTGATCAACTGAAAAATCTGCATTCCCAGATACCGACACATCTTCCCATGTGAGGGTCATCATATAATGTACAGTATCAAACCCTGTGTGACAGAAGGTAAAATTTTGCACTCAGTTTACTGTAGAGCGAAACTAAAACAAGAGAACAGCAACTATGAAAGTTAATACCAGCTTGACGATGCCCATCGTCATAATCATATGATGTATTTGCTTAGCAATTATAGTAAAAATCGCTTCTTGTTCTTAACACTGCCTTTTTTCTATTGTCTATAGGGTAAATACAGAATGTCCTGCAAACCGATCACCAGGCATGGAAGAAAATGTTGAGATTGGATGCCGAACATTTGGGTGTCCCGGTGTACTTCTTCAATATAGAGGTATACATGAATAAAATCGGGTTTGTAACAACAACCATAGAGGGAGATTAATTGAATGTTTTTTAGGAATAACCCCTGCAATAAGCCCTACAATCTGTCCTCAGGAAGCTGCTAGTTAAAATAGGCTCTACTTTTGGTGTGTAGTTGTAAACGGTTAAACAGACGTGACTAAGTAATTTTGCTGAGGATAGACATGCATGTAGCTAGACAGGGTATAAGCAGGACAAGGTACATTATAAGGTGTTAAGGTGTTAATTTTTCAGAAAGGGAAGAGGTGAAAGTAAACTTTTTAAGACAACGGTAGTTAAAATTTCCCCCTGGTGAAAATTTTCCCTCGCGGGGTTGAGGAGCCATCCAGGGGCCCTTCTTGACTAGGCCCGAACCCAAATATGTATTATTCCGTCATGTTTTTTCCTGCCATGGTGCTTTTTCAGCTGATTTACATTTTGTTTGTTTACATGCATTTTAGATTTGATTTGCAGGATAAAAGAGATAAAGGTAATTCAATGAATAAAATGAATGTTCCTCCTACGCCAAGTATAGTTTAGCTAGCAAAACCGCAAAACGGTATCGGTCGTTAAAATGATGGAACTTAAGAAACTTGCCCACTAACGGATTAACAGCTTGCTAGCGCCTGCGATTTCTTGCAAGCTCCTGCGACAACATTTCGTTTTCAGCTCTTGCGATCAATACCGGCGGCGAATCAATTGTTCTCATACCTTGCAGCCTCTTGCGAGCGTAGTAGTTGCTATCATACCAGATTGACACAGTATTTTTCATCATATCTAAATGCTTGCTTGCCTGCCTGTCTGCCCACTGATGGTTCGTTATGCATAATGGGGAAGTTTTGAGGCTAAAAATCCATTGCAAGTATGTCCATCGTTGTATTCTACGTGCATCTGCTATGTGAACCATATAAATGCATGGTATAAATATTACCGTCATTAAATCAGTACACTCTAAATGCAAAAGAATGAAATTCACTCCAAAAGAGACTGTTGTTTGGGACCACTCCTAATAAGAGTGAATTTCACTCGAGGTTGAGGGAAAATTCACTCCAAATATAGCGATACTTTACTCGCATGGAATGATAGATCGCTCTACTTCGAGTGAATTTTCTCTCCACCCGGAGGGAAATTCACTCTTACTAGGAGTGGTCCCAAACTACAGTCTCTTTTGGAGTGAATTTCACTCTTTTGCATTAAGTGTGTACGTTGTCGGGACTGACTTTTGTTGTAAAAAAGATGAAGCACCACCGCTTGAACCAGTTGAGGAGCCTACAATCTAGGCTGGCTGGTAACGAGATGACTTTCTTCATGAAGATAATCCCAGGGTGTTTTGGATATTCCCTACACTCTCATACAGGAACTTCGCTCACACCTTCCAAACAACAATGTTGTTTGTAATTTTAGAGATATTCATAAAATTTGGGGCTGGCATTACTGCCAAACGTTGTTATTTGCAATAAACTTAATCATATAAAGCAGAGCCACAAACTAGCCAGCTAATATTAAATTCTAACTAATAACACCCTGATAAACGTTCTTATTGATTCCACCTGGAAAACGAAGATACTGGTGCAAACATTAAAATTTGAAAATGAGATAATGAGTATAAACCATGAAAGCTGAATGGTATTGTTTTTCCCCAATCTTCCAAGTAACCCGGCGTGGCCACGTCCGTTTATACGTATTGGTACTTTTTACCCTTGCCGGCTTTATTCAACTTACTTTCAGTGAACTTCATGGCTTATGCGGCAATTGTTTCTGTTGCAAAAGGATGATTGGAAAACCAAGCAATTACTCTTATCTGCTCCTGACTTTCTTTACGCATGCAACGTAAGAAAGAAGCCGCTTAACACTTGACGACAACTACATTGTGCAGTACAATATTGGTGTTTCTATACAACCCTCTCCGCCGAATCAAACCAAATTCGTTTCTTCCTATTTGTGTTAAAAATGTTTTCATTTTCCTTAACTAAGAATTTAAAACATTATTCTTTGCAGATTATGACAATAAACTTAAGGGTGGATACTGCAAAATATGTAATACAGAGTTCAAACTTGAAAACGAAATTTGGAGCTCAGAGGCAACGTTCAAAGTTCCCACTCTCTGCTGTATACCTGTTTCTGAATATGCAGATGACTTGAAATGGGAAGAGATTGACAACGAACAAGTTTTGAAGGCTGGTGATCATGTAACCTGGTGGAGGGCAGCAGGGTATTGGCACCACAGTATCGTTAAATCTATTGATCAAGGCAAGCACACAATTGTCGTCTATGAAGTGGGATGTCGCGCTATTAAAGAAAGCGAGTACAGCCCAAAAGATGCTTGGGCCTTTTTCTTTAACAGTCCTATGTATAAAGTGCGTTATCCATCCGCCGTTGAAAGGAAAAATCCTCCTGAACTTGTTCTAATGAGAGCTCGATGTCAGCTACATCCCCAGTGTTATCAATTTTGTAGAGATAATTGTGAACATTTCGCACAATTTTGTAAAACAGGCAACCCTCAGAGTAGTCAACTTGAGCAGTTAGTGTTGACATGCCTAACCGGTTGGTCAAAAAGATTGATATTTGCCGTTATTCGTCTAGTTATAGGAATAGTAGTCTCTGAAAAGATTGCCGAAACAACGTATTTTGAAGAAAATGTCATCGACGGAGATATTGCTTTGATTCAACTAAGCCAGCGCAATCAAGACTGGATCAGTGCATTGGTATTACTTACCATAGAGTTATTTTATCTTCTAATCTGTGGAATTGTGATGAACTTTCATGATGTAAAACGGACGAGAAATTTAGGATACGATATTCCAGACTGTTGCTCCAACGTTATCATATTTTGTTTCCTCAAGATAGTTGCTCAGTCTCTGTTAGCTGTTTCTTTATCTATTATCTTCAGTATCCCAGTCAGAAAACACATTCAGGGAGAAGTACGTTGGACACGTCAGAAGATCACGAGAGTCGAGATTGGTCTTGGCATAACAGGTGCTTTGTTCGGTAATTTCCTAGGCTATTTTGTTTTTCAAATTCTGCCAATGTTAGTCCATACTTGGCAAAGGGACAATCGTCGTTTTAGAATTAACTATCAACATGAGATTCTTAGTTTATAATCACATACACAGCTTGAACAAAAATGTTGAAGTCCTGCTCGATAACTCAGTCGACATTGACTAGCCTATTTACTTTCATATGGAGTGAACAGCTCTTTATGAGGAGCAGACCATTAATGACTTTCATGACTTCCAAAAATTGCAGCACAATTTTTTTGTGTTTATAACTGAGCTACATGGTACATTTGTGTACATTTGTAGTATTTCCAAGACATGAGAACTTAAAAAATATGGGGTTGAACCACGTTACTGTCCTCAGAAATATCATACTGAAAGACAATATTTGGGAGGTTAATTCCAATTCATAAACCTAGCTGTTTCGTTTAGTACTTTTCAAGAATGTTTATGATGTCGATATGAGGGGAACTATGTGGTGCAAAGAAAATGATATATCACATTCTCCTTCAATCATTTGTACACTTATGTAAGATTCGTATCACTGTTTATAGAAATATAGCGTTCGAAATGGCGATTGATGGACAGGCTAATGCTTGGCCACATTATAATCAGGAAGCTGCATATATGTTTTCTAATTTGTTATGAAAGAGGAGTTCATGGCCTTGCTCCGCAAAAAGACCATAGTCGGATACCATGTAGGAGGAATTCACTATCATTACTTTGCCTGTAGCGTACTAAAACAAATTGTTTTGCCAAAGAGTAGAAGCATATTGTATTGAATGAAACTTTGAGCGTCTTGAAAGCTGTATCTACATTTTTATTTGGGGATTTATGAGGAATACTGCCACAGTCTTTCGTGTCTATTATCCTCCTTAACCCCACCTCCTTTGAACAAGTGTCAAGACCTAAATTTTCTGGGACGCGTTTTACTGCTTTAAAGATGAGAAAAAGGGGAGAAAGCAAGCATTATGTCATTATTATGGAAAGAAGACGTATAAATAAAGCTACCAGCAATGTTTTAAATCACAATCATTTGTAATTGTTGCAAGCATAATGCCACAATTGTTACCAGTTTACAAGAGGTAGGCATCAACTTACCATTATGTAGAATAGATAAGTTTAGTTTGTCTCAAGGTCAACCCTACTTTCCTCGACCCAGAAATTGGTTGCCGTTGGCAAAATATGCTAAATGTAATCACCCCTCTGTTGAAAGTGCTACAGGGACCTCATGTTCCTTAAATGATAAGATCTTATTATAATTGTGCATAGTTATATGGCAGCAGTGGTAGAAAACACCTTGAACCTCTCAATGAACCTCTTACCTGTTACACAAAGACATAGCTGCATAATTTGTCACGGCATTCTTCATATAAACAGATGAAACACAGACAGCATCTCCAAATACAATAAATTAATACCCGCATGTTGTAGACTACCCTCATTTGCTAATGATCGGATAGTTGTCTACCAGGTCTTCGGCTATCTCCATAGCAGCATGTTGATTGTGAGGTAACCTTGGATGAAAAATAAGAGTAAAATCAATCATGGGGAGACACTCTCTATTGGGTATACAATAGACTAGTGGTTCTTAATTATTTTCGTTGGCGGGCCACATTTTTCGTCAAGAAAATTTCGCGGGCCTCAAATAAGCAAACAAGTTTGTCCGAGAGTGGGAAGTCCCATTTTAGAATCACTAAACGATGCAATGGGAACGCGAATCGCCCACTAAATAGCGTGGTTCCTGGGAGCCATTCCAAGGGTCCGTAGAAGAGTCCAGGACGACGCTTCCGTGGAACAACTGGAGCGAAAACCCAGAATATCAAATAAATTAACAAAACAGTGTATGACTGAAACTTATACGTTATTTTCAGTCAATTTAATTTGAGACACACTTTACATGATCACAAGCATCACGATTTGACCATTGTTTTCTTCAATTACGAAAATCCTGGGCCATGCAGAGCAGATAACGAATTCATGCCACATTCGGTGGTGAAACACTCACTTCAAAATGAATGTGTTTAGGTGGGGACGAGGGATTTCATCTCGACAGTTTCTGATCGGATCATCACCATCGGTTGTTACGTAGCGAGCCAAGAATAGAGTTGCTAAAATATTTCCCAGATCGCTTTTACCAAGCCTTGTTATATGTATCTAAATATTTTTTTCATTTGAAGAAAAAAAAACACCTCAAAGTAAGAAGACAAACAAGAGGCAACTTTTCAGGTCTATATTTTCTTCTACCAAGTAGCATACGTCTCTCAAAATTTGTAAGCCCATGCAACTTAGTCTGTCTTTTCCCTTTTCTAACCCTCACTGATTTGGTCATCCTACATCGGAAAAAATCGCCCATTGTTTTGATTATACAGTGCGCGTGTGGATGTAAGTCGACTTTTTTAAAATTCTACATTGAACTTAAATGGAAAATCGTACGAGCGAGCAAACATTTAGGTACTTTGGGACGATTTTGAGTAGGAGAAATGAAACGATAAAAAAACTGAGAAAGACACGCAGGCCACCCTTAGCACTAGTTCCCCCGTCTACTTTAATATTCCAATTTACCTATTCGTCAATTAATTTTTTATCCGAAAGTACGATAATTATTCGGAAGCAATACATTTTACCAAGATGGGATGAAATGTATTATGTATAAATGTGATACCTAGCCCCGTTCGTGGTTACATTTAGCTATACTACAATCACTGCACCAAAGCTGTCCTTCATGAAGTAGTCAGTTAGTTAGTTAGATAATATTTAACGACACACCAACACGAATGTGTTATATAGTGTCAACTAGATAAATTCCTTTCAAGTCCTCCCCTTTAGTCGCCTCTTACGACAGGCTGGGAATACCGTGGGCATATTCTACAACCTAATAGTGAGATAACTGATAATGAAAAGTGTGTGAGAAGCACGCCGGAAGATATCGTTTTCAACACATTTTAGTTGTTTTACTTTATTTAAAGTAACAAAAATGATTCTTCTGTCCCATCAAAATATATCTCAAAAAGAAACCTCGTATTCGGGTTTAGACCTTAATTTGTTCTCAGGCCGGATTTGATCGCTTCGCGGGCCGCCATTTAAGAACCCAGGATCTATATCATGACTAGTTAAAAGCTATGAGGAAGCAGTACCCACATATGCAAATTTGTGATCTGTACTCTCAAAGTATTTTTTTATTTTATAATTTGATTGTTTAACCTTCATTTCCTGGACGGTCGTAATACTGACATATCCTTGGTGTTTTAATTACTTGGAAAATCTTCTCTTCCTATAACTAAGAACAGTGTAGCTGACAATTAGCCAGAGAATTAAAGAAGAGTTACCGAAACTGTGAAATACTGAGCATTATAAGCTCTGCTTAGCTAAGGCGTAGTCTATGAAATATCATGATTTGAAGAGGTATTTTGTAAAAGCCATAACAGATAAATCAAGCATTTCTTGCCGTGAGCCAGTGACTATACCTACGGTAGTTCCACATAATTACCTTTCCAATCTACGAGTTATGTGGAATACGATTACCTTTCAAATCTAATCATTTTTGTTGGCAAGATTTGTTACGATCTTATTCTATAACCGTCGAGATAAATATTTCTTCTGTACAGTTAAACTTGTCTTAAAACCCGTAAGGAAGGTACGTAAAAACAGCCAGACAAGTTTGTGTGATTGTAACACTTATGAGAGGATATTTGAAATATTATTGGATAGAAGTAATCTTTCTATGGTAATGTACTAAAATATGACTGTCGACAAATGGAAGTTCTAGCTCTGGTTTGCTTCACATTGTTGCAAGTCTGATGACCGGCGACGAAGAAATGGACATTGTTGACGAATGTTAGGATGTTCTCATAAACAAAGAGAAATGGATAACAGAGTTACAATTTCCAATAGCAAAAGGCGAAGAGAAAATAACAGATGTCAAAGTCACGGGAACAATTCAATTAGATCAGTAAATTACGTGGTCAGATTTGTGACGTCTTGAAAAATCTCCTAGGAAAGACGTTATTACTAAACAAAATTACTTTGACAAGAAAACTGCCTATTTGTAGTAAACATTACCCTGTCAAACAAGCACTGACGCAGAACCGATTCCATAGCAAGTTTGTACTACGTTTGCCAAAAATTACCATATCTCAAAAATTTAACTCTTGCTGATGATTTAACAAACAAAAAACTGCATTCATAAGGCCGAATGGGTTATACAATTCCCATGTTACATGGAATGTCTTGGGATCACTGCGTAAACGCTTCGTAGCCTCGATGTAACTGCTGGACCAACGATGTGCTTTATTTGCTTTAGAGAAGCAGAGTTTGTAGGACATAGTTGGTCACGGGAAACTAAAACTAAACCCCACATAAGGTATGCACGGATGAGAATGCACCTAGACCTATTACTAGATCTAAGCTACGATCTGGTGTAGGCTTAGTAAATCACTATAGAGTTAGAATCACTTTGGAAGGGATATGAAGGCTTGGGCGACTCTAATGGTTTTGAAGTCGGGTGCCCAAGGGCCTGTGTACCACGAAGCCATGACTGACGGTCAAACATATATCTCAGCAGATATGAACTTTCGACTTCTACCTTACAAATGAGTAATAATGCACTATTAGGCTACCACTGCATACTTCTGAACGGCTGCTGTAATGTGCTGGCAATGTCAAAGAACCGTAGTGGTCAACAAAAGAGAAAACTTACAGTTATACTGATTAATGCAGGATAAGATCAAAAGAGCCAATTATGATAAACACTTTATTAAAACTTGCGGAATAAAGCAACGTAAACTCCAAAAAGGCACGTTTATTTATATTTTTGACATTAATGAAAAGACCTGGGATTAGAGATTTTAAGAAAAATATGCCCGATTCCTGGCCAGAAGGCGAGAATCTGAAGTAGAGTCTAGAGACCCTATAGTGGGAGAGACTGGCCAACCATTGTTCTCAGATACCCATTCTGATTGGCCGAAATATATGGGCACCATTTTGGAGCCAAAGTACGAGCTTGCAAGATCATGTGTAGGCTATGTACATTTGAGAAGTTGTGCAGGCTGTACTCTACGTACGGCCGGACGTACGCATCCTATATACGATTGAGTGACAGACATGTTTTGTTTCCAAAATTGCGTCCAGGTTGTGCTGCATTTGGATGCACGAACAGATCAGAAAAGGGTTACAAGTTGTATAGAATCCCATCCTGTACAAAAAGAAGGCTTCGGTGGGCTGTAAATTAAAGTTAGAAGGTTCAATTGGAATCCTTCAAATAACGATCGCTTATGCGACGTTACTTTACAGTATACAACTTAGTAATAGGTCTACATGTAGGCCTAACCTTATGTAGGCTTAGCCTTAGAGTTAGATTACGACGTTCTGTACACAGAGCAGGATGTTCTATGGTTCTGTAAAAGGCCTAGCCTATACCGTATACGGCGGTTCCATCTCTATATTCCGACTGCTTGATATTCCAACACATGAACCCAAATACAACTCCTAATGAATCCTTTGGCCCAACCGGCTAACCCTAATACTAACCCTATTGGAGAGTTGTCGGAACATCCCCATAGAGACGTTGGAATACCAGAGCTTCAGTCCCCAGTCATAGGTGTAGGAGCAGTGGCGTATTTAGGGGGACATTGAGCTATACCCCCACCCCTCACTGATGCCGATTTTTTTTTTTACTTTCTAAAGATACGTTAAGTTTTTAACACAAATTTTACTGCAAATGGTAGCACATGAGGCACCAGATTGCATGTAAGGACACCTAATGTTTCAAAAATTTTCAAAGGGGAGGGGGCACACGTACCATTGGGCCCTGGTTCCCCTCACTCATGCCGATATTTTTGTTTTAGTTCCTAAAATACGTCAATTTTTTTTAACACAAATTTTACTTCCGATGTAGCCTATGTGGCACAGGATTGCATGTAAGGACATCCAATTTTTCAAAAATTTTCATAGGGAAGGGGGACACAATAACAGACCAAACATTGCTCCTGGATCTATTAGTAACATGAGAAAACTGAAACATTTGCATACCTTTGACTTTGATGTAGGTTTTTACATGAAATACACCCTGGTCAGTCACAATTTTATAAAACCTAGGCCTAGGCCCATGGGAGTCAATCCTGGGAGGACAGGGGGACACGTCCCCCCACATTTTGGAAATACACCCATACACCCATACACCCAAGATTTTATACACAGTAAATTTTTGACAGAAGTGGCCATGTTCCCCACACTCGCGTAAAGATTGACGCCCATGCCTAGGTCTTTCCATAAAATAAAAGTTTCACTACGAAGTGCTCCCCTATATTTACCCCTTCCCCCAGCCCAGACCTCTCCTGAATCTTTCACTAAAAAATGAAAAATCTTAAATGATTAGTTCAGCTTGCTTGAACTTTCCATAAAAAGCACCATTTTGCATGTATGCCATCCTGCATTAACGTACTAGTAGTTTTCTTAGAAAGAAGGGGTAGACCCAGCCCAGAATAGACCCACCCCTCCCCCTCTCTTACCAGCACAAAAATAAGACACACTAAAATGAGATTTTTTAAAATAAAATCACTTTTAAAACTGTCAAAATAGCATACACCATTCTGCATTTTTGTCAGTTTCAATTAGCAAAAGTTACTCAAAATGGAGGGTGTTATCCCCTCTCTCTAGACCCCTCCCAGGACAACTTTTCTTGCTCCGGGTGACAAACTAAAGGATCCGGCAGACAGCGCCAGCCAGAGTCAACCAATACGAATGATTGTCACAAGAGAACAGAACGCTGTAACTCACTTTGTTTTACATTTAGTACGAAAAACTGTTCGCACACAGTGTATATGATAGCTGGCCATGGTTACCATTTGGCTCCAAAATGGCGCCCATGAAATAAGTTGGCCAATCTCTCCCACTATAGGGTCTCTAGTAGAGTTGGGTAACCCGTTCAAGTCTAGCCGGATATGCACTGAATACACATGACTATCTATACGTATATTGCTATCAACTGATCAATGTATTTGTGTATAGTACATCATATACAGCAGTTGTATATCGTGTACATACAGTTTACATACAGCTACCTCACAAGGTTTTAATCTGCAACGATTAGAGAAGACGAAACAAACTTCAGCAAATCATTTTATAAGCTATTGCAACTTCTGGAAAGGAAATTGAAACTTGAAGTACAAAAATGACATGGGAACGGTTAAAGGTAATTTCCAAATTTGTTTTTTACTCCTTGCACATCAAACGTTATATGCACGAAGGTTAAAGCTACATGTAGGTAACATAAAAAAGTCTGGTGTTAAAATAACGCCTCTCAGATATCTTACGTCTATATAGGCAAGCTACCAGGGGACAACACCGAAAGTTACAAAACAAAAGTTTTAAATTTATTATTCTCATTTTGAAGGAGGTGGAGCATAGGCTTGTGGGAAGACATTTAACAAGGTGTCGAGGGTGTTAAGACGGATATTAAGTTCCAGTGTCCTGAAAACGACATGTTGGAAATAATCCCCTTAAAGGTTTTCCCTTCACTCGCTTGTGGTAGAAAGGAGAAGCGAATATATTTTATAGTATGATAGCAAGGTATGACATGAAAAAGAGATGAATCGGTATGTCTCAATGTAACATTGATTGATGTCATGAGGTGGTAATTTTCTCTACCTGTGCCCGTGACTTCGAGAATAGGGGTATTGTAATTGTCTCAAAATAACACATTGTAAAAATGTAATGTGGGAGCTTGTGTTGGTGTAGGGAACTATCAACATTTAAATGATTTGGATACGCTTGAAACACTCTTGTGGAATTTACCACAAAAAGCTCGGTCTGGTTATTTAGGGGTATTAATTACTTTCTCAGGCTACTTGGACGCTTTTCAGTCGTCGTTACTTACCTTTCACAACGGGTGTACCCGACGTTTGAAACGGCTGTCACAAAAAGTTATGGAAGCGTCCAGGGAAAGGATCACAGAAGTGTAACAATATAAACCAGAGGGGCGACCAAGGTTTGGGTATGGGGACACCGCGATGTCGAAAATTCTGACCCAGATGGTAAAAATATGTATTTTTATACATAAGTTACATATAAGGGCAAATTGTATATACGCACAAAGGGAGCGAACACCCCCTTCACCCCTGGGCCATCCCATCCCCTACAGCACCAGTGTAGACGAGTTGAAAAGAGATCAGGGGTCACCAACCAAGACTTTCTGCTAACATGCAGTCTTTATATCTATCTGTAAGTCTGCAGTCATCACCTATACGCAATTAGATCTCTGAGGCTATTCCTACATGTTTGGTCAAGAGTTGCTATAACTCCCGGTTAAGGAGGATGCCATATCTCCTTTAAAGGAGTGGAAACAGCAATGTGTTCAAATGTAATGATGGAATTTTACAGTTTATCAACTTTACACATTTAATGTACAAGTGTACTACATTTTGAATCATTCCGTTGCAAAGTACTGCAAACAGTATATTCATTTCATCATAAAAAGACTTTAAGTGTATTTTCCAGATCAGAACTTTACAAGGGGGCTAATTTTGCCAAACCCGAACATAGTATTGCCAAAGAACTTGCACATCCCTTTTCTATCACTTCCTAAAAGTAAAGAACGCGTAAGTGATATTTTCTGATGCTTAACAATACGAAATGTACAGTAAGGATTGATTTCTTAAAAAGATGTTCCGGATATTGTTGTTTGACAGCTGTAATTTGGGAATAGGATAGACAATAAGTAAAAGAACAAGACGTGGAATGTTGGATCGAAACCCAGGTAAATATTGAAATGAAACACTGTCACATACAATCTCCTGTCATCTGGCAAGTCAAAACAAATATACAAAGAAACGTTATGGAATTGCACATTATGACACAGTGTTTCAAAATATGTAAAAATATTTCAAAATAGGCTTGCGGCTTAATGATTATTTTTGTTAGCGTGACGCTGTATAATATTAGAGTCGGAATGGCTAATTCGACCAATCCATCTGAAATTAATGATCATGTATTTGCAAAAATAGACAAGATACCAAAACACCGAAGTTGTGTCCACCCCCCCCCCCCCTTCGGAAAAAATTGAAACTAACCATGCCATGTCCTATAACGCAAGGTAATCAAAAAGTAGGTGCACAAAGAAAACATGATTGGAACAGCAGAGCTCTGCAGTGCGTAACCATTTGGAAACTGATAACAAATGCACCCGGCCGGGGTCTGTGGCCCGTCCCCTACAAGGTTTGAATTTAGATGCTAATAGATGCAAAAGCCTGGTATTTTCAAACCAAGACAAGTCTAAAAACTTTGTACTGAAGCTTAAACATACACTGCAAAGAAGACAGCAATGAAGAAAAAGGTAATCGTGACCCCTTTGAACGACGTTCACACTCAATGTAACTCTTCCGGTACTTTTCCCTTACGTGAAACTAAACGAAGTTATGAAAAAAAGTAGCCTGGTCTATCGACATAAAGCACGATCTGTGTTTATGAACATATGTGATTTTAACTACTCGACCGATATTGCTCGTGTTTAAATTCATTTCTGATATTCTATCAAAACAATGTGTTCAGTCAATTAAATTTGGTGAATAACTTCTCTTGTTTTAGAATTGGATGTTCTTTGTTCATTAAATCTACATTGATAGTTACTTTATAATATCTACAAAACCTTTACAAAAGCATTTGGCTTCCAGACAGGTTCAATTAGAGAGGTCATACTCGAGATTAATCAGTGATGCCCATTTTGAATGGCCTTTTTACTCTAGTAGGCTATTAATACTTTCCATCAGTGGCGTAGCTAGAAGGGGGGCGGCCGTCCCCCCACAAAGTCTCCGAAGGCCTCTGTCGGAAATTTCTAGTCTCTGTCGGAAATAAATAAAAACAATTCATTTGAGACACTCACAACACTTCCTATGTTTTTAAGCAGAATTACACATCGATATGTCAACGTGAAAACCAAAAGTCGGTCTCAAAATTGCCGGAAAGCAAAAAAAAAAAAACAAAACAAAAAAAAAAACAAAAAAAAAAAACAAAAAAGAAAAAAGTCCCCAGAATTCGAATCGTACAACTATCAAGGTAATAATCTGTCGGAATTTTTGGCTTCTGCCCCCCACGAAAAATGTCTAGCTACGCCACTGCTTTCCATTAATTTCAATTCACATAATTCTTAAACAGACCAAAATTCTAACCCAACGGATTACATTTGTGAAATGTATATCTGACCACTCACGCTCCTACATTTTGGTACAGTTCACTCCACAGCTTATATAGTGGCAATTGCTTCAAGGTCCATATAATCTAACTCCACTTAAATGTTTCTATATACCTTTAGATGACTTATATGAATGTTCTTAGAACAAGATGGGTTGTTGTTACCAGCAACATTAGTGTAGACTTTTATCATATATGATAAAATACTTTCCACTCTTGTATTTATTGCTTCTTTTAGAATCTTTGTGTCACCGTAACAATTACTTATCAAGAATTTGAAGTGTAATGTATCACATTTTTACACTTTATACACCTCGTGTCTTTTCAGCATGATTTCCTTCATTTTGGGAACCAGAAGCCTCATTTGCTCGTGGTAGGATAGTTACACCGTCCTGTCGTTGGCTTCCCTATGCGATGGTAATATCGGTGGTACGTGTAGTTAAACGTATAGGCCTATCTGTACATGATACTTGCCTCTAAACACTAGATGGATAAACTCGAGACATGCAATACTTACCATGTGGTTACTCCATGCTGGGTTTTAGCGTGCTAATGCTTTTTGAACTCAGGACAAAAGTCATGCCGGACCACTACAGATCGAAGTAGGAAAAAGCAAATATGACACATCAATAGGGGAAACCTTGATGCGTGGAAGGGCTTCTAAGGTCTGAGACACAAGGAAAACACATAATCGTACTCTCTGAAATGACATGATATATGCAGTCTTATCAACTGGTAAAAATCAGGCTTTTTTAAGAATTAATAACTACACTAATAAGTAGCTTTTGACTAATCAAAATTTGCGGACATTTTAGTTCCATTGTGTGTTATTCCCTGGATCAGACCTTAGATATTTGTTGTTACGGAGACAAGAAGTAGAGGAAGTGCTGTGTTAACTTTAAAAGATTAGTTCTTCGTGCAAAGCCCGTTAGTCCTTAAGCCGAGTTGTCAGAGAGCTTGGTTCTAAGTTAAAAACCTAGGATAGCGGTCCTTATAACATTGGTACCTATTGCTCTACATTCCATTGGTCCCAGTCCATTGGCTGAGCAGACCATTGGGCCCATGTTCGTTGACCTCCCACCCATTTAATCTCTAGGCTCTGCATTTTTGAAGGTAATCAACCACAAGCAGGTCAAGGGGTGAAGAATTTCAGGGGGATAATTTCTGAAACAATTGCGTCTATTCTTCATAAAATGAGAGTCGAGAATTTTTAAGCATATGCCCCTCATCCCATCCTTGGCCTTGCAGCTGCAACCTCTTGGCCCCTACATTCCATAAACTTTACAGTGCATGCACTTTTAGTACAGTAGGTCTGCGTTCAAATTGTCCATGCTGTAACATAGGACCAGAGGCAGGTAGTTGCACCAGTAGGTTGGATTAAAGAGGAGCGTATCTCATACTATATTTACTTGTTCGTCCGACAGGCTTCAGGACTATAGAACAGTCAACCTCAATGCAATACATGGTAAAGTTTTTCCTGTTACTGATTATAAATTAGGTTCTAACGTCCCTTTGTAATTGTAACCATGAAGAATAAAATGAAGGCACACACAAACATGTCTAAAATGTTAGACCATAAATACAGTTCATAACGTGCAAATGTTTTAGACTGTGTTCAGCCAGAGTACAACCAAAACGCCATCATAAAGGTAGACTCCATGAAAATCTAACGGGACATTTGGATTTTACTAATATCTAAAGTTTGGGAGTTATTTGACTTCAGAAAAAAATTACAGGACACTTGTTTTCCGAGACTACAACATTATGGTTCTTTTTAACCTGTGAGGTATCAGATTACTTTGAACGGAAAGGAAAATCATACTTATTGCATTACACACAGTTACATAATCTAGCCAAAGACAAATGCTAATTTTGTAAATTTGTAAACAGGAGTTCGTTGCTGTGGCGTTTCCGAGTTCTCGAAACCTAGACTTCGCATAGTTTATACATTAAGTTCAACCTAGTATAGATTTGCGCACACGTCATCAAATCGGTCCTTACCAGCAAGGCCAGATATTTGTTAAGAAAACACCCACAAGGTCACGAGGTAGGAAAATAAGGTTGTTGTCATAAGAACCATTTGCCTTAAGTAGTTATGGATCATACCCAACAAAATCTTGGCACACATATTAGATACTGGTACAAACATTAGGGCTTAGGATCAAAGTACAATGATAACAATATAATTTTTCACCCTGAATTGATGTATGAATACACATACTGCATAAAAACTACCGCACCATATAATGTTCCTTCTAAATTACCAAAGGAAATGCCCCTGTCCTTACAATAAATAAGGGAAAAGCTAGAGTCAGGTAGGTAAGTATTGCATGAATCACCACCAATTTAACTGAGCAATGGCAGAAGAGAATACCATAACTATTCACTCACCAATTCTACTAATGCACTGTATTTATGACTTCAGTACTACGAATGTCACACCCAATTAAGTTTAAGCAAAGCTATCTCTTACCAATGTTACCGGACCCTTTAAAATGGATAGTTTCACATATAGCACATATATCTTTGTATTCTACCACAAGCACAAAATCACGATATGCACACTCAACACATACTATAATTAGCCAAAAAACAAACAAACAAACAAAAACAAAAGCAAAAAACATAAACACCCATTCACATGCATAGATTCTACATGTCTTCGACACATCAAAAACGCTCTTTCTAGCTGTAGAACGGGCTTTGCTTTTTGATAAAATTGATTTGACAATCACGTAGCCAATTTAGTCAATTTGTCTAAACCTTTAGTCATGGTGTCTACCCTTGTTTTCCTTACGTGGCAAGGCTACTTAAAGTTCTATATGTGACGATCAAACCTGACAATTACTATTAAACGTATGCAGGTTTATATTCGTTTGGTCCAAAGAAACCATGAATAGCTGGTACCTTGATAGATTTGTCCTAACTAAATTCAGGTTAGGTTGATAAGAATTGTACTTTCTACACTAAGTAAATGACAAAGTTTTATCTTTTTATCAAAGGCGACGGAAAAATAAACAATGATGATTGAAAATTTATGACAGGTTACAGTTCAATGGGAATCATTATAAGACAATTTTTTCGTATGTTTCTGTTTTAAATTTTGTTTTATTAAGTATCAAATGTGTAACAGCAGAATACGTTTAGATCCTAAATACTAGGTTCCATCTGTGGCAGACATGGCGGTTAACTGTCAGGTGAATCAATTACCAAAAAGGGAATTATACCCGTCCCATCACAGTGCTAGTACGGATATTCGTGCAGGATATTTTATCTCTGTTGAGAACATCATTAAATAAAAGCTATTACAAGAGCAAATGTACCAGGTAGACGTTTGAGTAATGTAAGGTGATGGGTGGAGGTTTGAAACTTACATTTATACACAAAAATGTTTGTTCAAACAGATTCTATAGCACGCAATATTGCGTCATATCTAGTGTTGGTTGAGGAATAAGAATGGAAACCTAAATTACCACAGTGTTACTCCAGTAGCTATTTTACTAGTTTCACAAATGTATTGAAGTGTTAAGTACTCTTCTCTCCTTTCACAGTAAAAAGTAATAGTCCAAAGATCCCCACTCTCCCATATAAACCCAATAATTTTTGTGGAGTAAAACATTTTTTAGATCTTCAGAAGAAACTGCAACTAAATTACCACTTTGATACCAATTTTAGGATTCGATATGCTTTCTTTGAGATATCAGAACAGACAGTAATTGTTTATCCCGTACACATTCTATGAATCCATGCGTACTTGTTATTTTCTGGCACCTAAGTCAATCGATCTTACAGCTGTGCACCACTTAAAGTACTTATTGTATAGAAATAGGTAGCCTATCCCCCCAAAATTAACTCGAATTTTGAGACAAAAATGCTTGGGTCCAGCAGTCTAAAACTTAATTACATAATAATCATCCATGTGATATATGTAATCAGGCTATTTGGCCTTGCCCTTTTCTATTCGTATTCCGAGCCCTGCAGTTGTGATCAATCTTCCACAATTTTACTCTTTCGCAGCCATCCTGATTTTCCTATTAGGCAGCTAGCTTAATACAGTTCTGTGGACATTACTGGTCTTCTATTTGAAATGTTGTATAACGTTTGATCTAAATAGAATTTGAGAAGTGTAGGAAGCACAGGTTTCTATCAGTAAGGGTTGCCTAAAATAGGCCGTTTCATGATTACAACTGCGCATGTTAGAACAAAGGTCAAGTGGGTCTGCTCGCTCGATCAAGTCACATAGCTCACATGTTTACCCATTATCCTATTTACTGTGTTAGCCGATCAACTCTCTCGCTAATCTCAGTAAATTTTGTCTAGATTGGTGAGAAAAAAAAACCCAATTATTTATCAAATATTAGATAAGACCGGCGCAATGCTTTAGGTGTTGATACCAGAACTCGTTCCGATTTGTCGTTGTGACAATGACTATGGTAGCGGGCACTTACCCAGCAAAGCACTGAAGTGCAGTAAGCGCGCTCGACTTCCCGTGTCTTCCCATTAACAGAACCGACTTCAGGGAACATTTCGAACCTTTGGTGAAGGGACACCGCCTGGTCTTTAAAAAGCAAAAGAGTCTCTCTTTCTTGATCTCATTGTCTGAAACTTTCTGCAACCACCAAGGCTTCAAATAGGCCTACTGGAAGCCTTGCCCTCCCTTTAATCGGACAACATTCCAGTGTTAGCAAAACAACTTACGACCGTATTTCTTAAATATTCAGCAATGTCAAAACATTTACAAAATGCCCACATTATCCACATTGGTCATTAGTGGGTAGCATTGGCTTTCATAGACAAGGGCTGAGCATCATGGCGCACCCAGGTATTTGTTCATATTATTGGCCCAATTGGGCATGTTGACACGGAAGGGGGCTTTTTCATTCAAATTTGTCATCTTGATCGAATCCGAACGAAAGAACTAAGAGGTTTCTACGAAAAACACATCTTTACATTCAAAACTGAGCGCTGTTGATCAAAGCTGTGTTGTAGTACACACAGATAAGCACAAATATATGCTGCGTTGCTATGTAAAAAAAACAACGTTGTCATACCGAATTACCTTTTGACCCACACAACGATTCGTGATCATGAAACGGCTTATTCAGTTCCGGACGAACGAATTCAAAATGGCCGCTGATCGCCTTGATTCGAGGAACTTCCACCTGTACTGATGCACGATCTTGATCCACCCCGGAGACAGCAAATCGTGCTATAGAAAAGCATGCTTACTATTGACAGAGCCCTTATCACCATCAAACATGTTCAAGGACATATCATCTGAATCAATGGAAAGTCTTTTTATTCGAGGCCTCCTAAAGAGCTTCCTTCCTGATTGCAAATAGGCTACGCATTGCTGGGTCTGACTTGCTTTAGAAAGCTGTCATTTTGTTTGCTCAGTATATCGTCACTAGTCTTAGGTATTCAAAAATTTTAGATTGCGCCACCTTTATAAAATACCATTAGATGTTATTCAGAAGTCACACCAACTTCTGGGGGTATGTACATAGCTTTGCCAGGTCGTTTCAACCGTGTTAGGTTCGATACGTAATTGCACGTAAGTGGCTGTGAGGTGATACATTAGCCTGGTACGTTTAATATTACGTATCTGGCTGTGATAGGTTGAGATAATAATTAAATGACGTCACGCCTGGTTTGAACTGCTAAAATATTAAATTGATATTATAAGTTGTTTTACTTCGTATGAGTTAGTTTAGTGTTAATTTCACATCCAGTCAAATCTATTATGAAATACTCTTTCTACTGAGGACACCATCAAGGAGCTGGTCACAAAGATTCAGAGCGTCTTAAGGAGAAAGAAGGTAATGACAGAAGCTTAGGTAATTTTGGCAGAAACTAAAACGTAACTTACAACCCCTTGAACCACACCTAATCCACGAAAACTCATGCACCAAATCATCCTCCTCTGTCAAGATTACTGTAAGTTACCAAGAATCACAAGACGCTTGTTTGTAGAAGATGGTTGTAGATTTCAATAAGTAAAGCTGAAAGGCACTTAGTAAAAGTAGAAGTTCTTTGTAAGAGTGCAAATGTGGATGATAATTGTTTTCTTTAGAAAAATTGAATAACGTTGACGAATTATTAAGTATTATGAATGGTTTAATTCACCTACCTGATTTACATCTACATACGCATATCTGCTTTTATGAACGGAAGGTAAACTCCACTACATACATGCCCTTTCCAGATGAGTTGGTACAATTATTACAAGTCTTCTTTCTAACTTGAACACATTCGCACTAACGCCGAGCTTAGTAAACAAATATGGCGGCTACGTAAAAACAAGATCGAATTCAACCTGAGGTGGAAATCTTCAAACAAGTCAGCACTTACTCTAAATACATTCATAAGCTGCCAACTGTGTCGATGGAAAAAGTATGAATGCAGACATTCAAATAAGTGCCTCATTGCAATACGTAATCCTTTAATTGCAGCCTGATTCACTTGAGTTCTCGTTCCTCCGGTGCTAGTTGTTTGTTAAATTATTCTCAGTAATCTGATAAATTCTCCGGAACGGGGAAAAGTTATGTAACACAGAAAATAGGCTTTGGTAGTGTAACATAGACAAGGTTTAAACAAGGGCGCAGCTAGGATGAAATTTTTAGGGGGGCCTAGGTAACAAATGGGGGTCCGGCACTGCCGAGGGTCAGGCTTGTCAAGACTATCTAAGCGGAGCGCCACCATCGATTGGCGCGGAGCGTGCAAGAAAATTTTTGGCTTTTCAAACCCTCCAGATGGCCGGAAACGGCACTTCCCACGTGTTTTAAGCTGCATGTACCCAGCCTTGAAATTCGAATCTCATGTCTGCCATTTCTCAAATAATGGGAAAAATCAATCCATGAAAAATGGTAATACACAAGGCCGCACATACACTTTTTTGCTAGGGGGCAAAAAGTGGGCATTACTAATCTTTGGCCTGGGGGAGGGGACTAAAGGGAACGGGTGTCTCCCTCCCCCTTGGCGAAAATTTGTAATTTCAGGAGGACGTATAGATAGCAAATGGTGCAATATTTGAGGGATTTTAGCTTTAAAAGGAAAACGAAAAGTAGTTGTGACTAAGTGCGACATAAGTCATTTTTGAGAGCGTGGTGGATATGATGTAAAGCATGACCTCAGCCATTGAACTCCGTTGTGGGAATCGTTTTAAGGGAGGGGAGGGAGTGGTATTGGTTGTCAAACGTTTTTACGACTAAACTGGCACGGTTTAAAGACGTTTTTAAGCCATTGATGATTGAAGCTACCTATAGCAAGAACAACATTGTAGCTATGCATAATCGCGCGTAGCGCGAGAATTTTAGAAAAGTAGTCTGACTAGAAATACATCCTACTATAGCTGTAAATGATTGGTGATGTGTACAGATATAGGCATGAAAATATTGATCTGCCTTTTTGAAATTGTTTAAGTTCTATCAATACGATCACAACTATTTCTTATATTTTTACTGCGTTTTCTCTGTATATTCTCAAAGTTGGAAACGGTGTACTTTGAAATTTCGGGGGTTATTCGCCCCCCCCCCGCTGGGTACGGCCGTGGATATCATATTGAGCTGAGATAATAAAAAAATCATACTGAATTATGCATCCCTTTTCATTTATTCTGCATGCAATTCTCCCATATTCACCTTCTAGTATATCTCTGTTACATTTGTCCATCACCCTATCCATAGGCTACATGACCACCTCTCAATTACGTATATCCCCTAGATCATACCATTTGTCTCCAACCTTGGGTTACCATATTTATTTTCTAGAAAGGAGGACATATGATCACTGTCCTGATGTAGGGGTCTAAGGGTGTCCCCCTCCCTTTGGAAATTTCCCCGGTTTTCAATGGTGTCTAGATGCAAAATGGTGCTGTATATGTTCACGGACTCATTTCATCGGTATATTACTTGGTCAGACCTATAATACCACCAGTAAATCTTTCAGCTATTTAACCCGCAAAGCAGAAGTAGGGATCATGTGGGAAACACATGAAATCCGGACCTTGTTGGCAATTTTACAAATCAGTCCGGACCGTGACGCCAGTGCGAACTACTAAAAAGAGGACTTGTCGAAAACAATAGTTCTACAGTGCACTTGTCATGGGCAAGGAGAGAGACACGGTATACTTGTTAAGGTAAGAAGAATTATTCGAACGCAGTAATTTCCCGCACGGCATATTTTGTGTATGATACCGTATAGGAAGGGTCGTGAAAGAATGGTCTTCAGTGTATGGTTGCCATATTTTCAGTAAATCGACCAGCCATCCGAAAGGCAGAAAGGGTCCAAAACCTGACAATGCCACATCCGAATTAGTCTTCGGGACGTTCGTTTCATCGTCCAAGTGAATTATATGAGAATTAAACGACACTGAAGATTATATATCTAATTCAGTGACAGCTGATTTCATACGTGCGCAAAATGTGTTCTTCACAGTCACATTTACTTTTTTTTGATTCTTACACATTTTATTTATTTAATTTTTTGGAGGAAATACTTCAAAGTTTATTTCCGTTCAACCATTTATTTTTTGTTAATTCTTACACATTTTATTAGGACCCCAAAATCTGGGGGGCCTGACGAATATCTGGGCCAAGGCCCCCCAGCCCCCCCCCCCGGTAGCTCCCTCGCTGGGTTTAAACAAGAACCGAGACCACGCAAGAACTTGTTTTTTCTTAGAACATGACGAGGTTAATCGCCTATCAAAACTCAGCTTTTGGGCAACTATGACAATACATTACAGAACATACGTATAATTACATTACATCTTTTCAATACGGTGATGCAAGCCTATGGTTGATCAGGAATGTGCAGGTCTGAATTGCTCTGTTCTTATTATAGTGCAGTGTTACTGTTGAGAGATTATTACAATAAGCTTAATATTTGCCTTAGGATGACCCTGCAAAGTAAGAGTATGTCTGTAGAAATCAGATTTGGTGAGCTAAAATTGGATTGAAAAGTGCACAGAGGGTAGATTCTTAATTCAATTCTTCATAAAGATGTTTTGTTACCTTTTCATAAGACTGATAAGCGCTCCCAATATAAGTTATTATGATCATGCTAATCACATTAAAAGGAGAATGCAGTCACCCCAATAAAGAATTGTATAGTAGACTATCCTATTTCCTGAATGGCTCTTGAGAATCATGTAAAAGTATTTTTATCACTCAATTGTAAAATTTACAAGGAGCAACTGCTTGATTTACCTTGAATATGCAATATTTATGTCCAAAAATATTATGAAAGATACTTGGAAGAAAAATAAGAAAAAAATTCTGACATTTAACTAGTGTTTCACAATAAGTTTGGGGCGACTTCTTTTGAGTTTTAAAGATATTGTGACAATTATTAACGTTCATGTTTCTTAATGACCTTTTTGAGGTATGTGAGGTCGGTTATGGTGAACAAAGTGTGTCCATTCTTGTTGGCAAGTTACACTGATGAGTTACATGGATTCCCAGGCATATACTTTATGAAATAAACAAAGTGTGCAAACTGGATTCCCACTTTTTCCTTCTTCCGTGTCCAGCTAAAACCAGGGGCATTTTCAGAACTTTTGGGTGGGTGGGGGAGGAGGTAGGTTCAACATTTCATGTGAGGGTTTAAAAAAGAATCTATATATTTAATCTTTGTATTTTCCATGAAGAGGGAAAAGAGGCTACATGAGTCTTAAAGCAGTTACTCCCCAGCTGCGTAACTCAAATTTCAATAGATTTGGGTTTTCATTTAACTGTAACAGACTTTCTTAGAAATGTAGCATCTTTAGAGTCAGGTGTTGCAACAATTCCTCAATTCTGACTTGAAGAATGGTAATATACAACACTGGTATAAATAAAATGTCGAAAATAAGTCTTGCCTGCAAGTTACTGCAGGTTGAAGAATAACTCCTATATATATCTTATGCTTCTGTATCCATACACTCCCATATCTGAAGAGAAACAATTTTCCTAAAAATATATTGGTGAATCTGAGGGTATGACGATGTCATAATATGGTACTGAAGAAACATAAAAGAATTCGTTCCCTTGAAAGTTGGACAAAATTAATCTGTCTTTGAAGTCATTCCTTGTTAAACAACCGACAAAAAAAGCCACATTCTTGCAGATAACATGGTCAAGTGACAACCTATACTTCTATGGGAATCTGCACTCCCAGTTTTTGTTTTCAAGCTGCAGCAGACCTGCTGAAAATTCCAAGGACATTTTGTTGTTTGCGGTTGGTTCTATTGTTAAAAAATAGGCCAAGTCTTGAGGTCTACTTTCAAGGGGCAGATTCTTTTAATGAGATGTGTAAAAACATTTCATTCCAGTCATGCTGCAACCTTTTATGCTTCAATTCAGAGCAAGAGACAATATTAATAGATCACTGAAGATCGGCGGATCTTATTTTGTGTGCATCTCGCTTGATATATCAGGGAGCTCCCTGGTTATAAATCAGTGTCACTGTTACAGGAAAATGTATTGTTTATCCTAAAATCCCCCTTGCAATCCTTCCGAAGCTTTTGATTGACCTAAACTCCTAGCATCCACCAACTACTACTAACTAGCACTCCAAGGTGCTCATATCTGTTTTAACAACAGTTGGTACAAAATATAAATGGTATTTTTCAGCAACACCTGGTAGACTGAAAAGTATTTGGCAACAATAAACTTAATTATTGTAAGATAATGTTTAAAGAAAGCATTGTCAGCTATGGTTTGGAATTGTACAAACGGTCAGGGTTGTTCTTGTAACACTTTTAAAGTAACTGGTTATATTACAGCTATTGCTCTAAAATTGTAACTGGTTGCAGTTACTAGTTACAATGTAGAAAATGTAGCTAGTTACAGTTACTTTTGATTGACAAGTAACTAGTTACAACTCAAAAGTAACTAGTTACGGTACGTATCTATCGGGGACAGTAGCGTAACTAGCCTTGTGGGTGAGAGGGGGCGAAGACGACCCCAAGGGGGCCCTCCTTCTTCTAAGACAAATTAATAGAAAAAGTGAAATGACCGAACGCAGAATGCACCGCTCTCCTGAGGGATGGGATTTAGGAGGCCGCTGTTGGACACCAAGTAGGGTCCAGGGGCATTGACCGATGGGGCCGAGAGAGCGAAACCCCCGAGATCCTGGAATAAGTTTACAAGTGTGAGCATTAGAATGAAGCATTTGACTACCTTCAAATCACATTCAATGTGGGCAAAACGACCACAAAAGTCACAGGTTGACTATGTTTTGTGATATAATCCTCCAATTAGAGGCCGCACAATTCTATGCATCCATGGGGTTGTGGGCGGGTAGGATGAATGATGATTGGTGTAAATTGAGGGCGTTGGAACAAGAGTTTCACGTAAACTGTCATATTGGTCGAAGGCCAATTAGAGAACATGTATATTCGATGTGTGCGCCTGTAGTTTGGCTAGAACATAGAGCAGGATATAATAAACTAGAGGGCGGACTCCCCGAACTAGCTGTGATTGCATGGAGCTATCCTAAGCCTAACCATTCCGGGCAAAAACTTGATTGTCGTCTGCTCACAGCACAATCGCTACACGCATAATGTACTGGAACCTCTTTTGAGAAACATGCCAGAATCCTGCATTGCATTCGGTTGCACCAACCGAAGACGGAAAGGGAGTGGTATCTCTTTTCATAGGTAAGAATATTAAGATTTTGTCGTATGTGAATTCTTGTTAAGTTGAAAAAACAACCAATTTCTGTCAATGAGTTCCCGCTTATAGGGTTGTTTGGTCTATCCTAACGCTAGTGGTAGGCAAGGCCTAGCGTTAGTGTTTGCCATTGCGCGCGAACTGTAGCTATAGGTGATAGGTAGCTACACATTTGCCAGCCTAGCTTAGAATACTAGTTAGTATTTACTACTAGGCCTGTAGTCTTAATAAAACAAATACACCTCATTTAATGATACTGCAAAGTTCAAATGAAAGCAGCCTAAATTTACGTGCCTTTTTTATAATTGGGAACTTTATTTTGAAACTCGACCAGTCCAAATAAGGAATGAAACAGTATGAAATGAAGTGTCTACTGCAGACATCATGCTCCAGGAAACATCGCAAAGGCCATGGCTATTAGGCTATGTTGTCGGACTTGTCGAGGCCTAACGATAGGCATAGGTCTAACGTTAATGATCATAATATTAACAATCATGACAGTTTGACATAGACAAGTTTCTTGTTGACTGAGGAAAAGTGTGATTGTTTAACTTTTTTAAGAGGCCCTGATCAGTTTTGTGATTGGTTTTATTTATTTTGGGGGGGAGGTGTCTGGACTGTAGGGCAATTTGAGGGGCTGTTAGTGCCCCTAATTTGCCCATTAACCACTTATGTTATATTGTTCTGTTATGTTATGTCATGTTAATGACATTTAGCCTAGCCTACCCTTATTGTATGGTGACAAATTAAAATGCAGTTGCATAGAATGGAAGTCAGCTGTGATCATCAAAGAAAATTGATTACTGTAGAAATCGACTTTACTGGAAACTATAAATGATTTGATTTCCAGTGATTTAATCACCAGTGAACAAAATAGCAAACCAAACATAGGTCTTGGCCATTTAAAGGCCTAGTCTAGCTTTAATCTCAAAAGTTAAAGTGCAAAATATTAATTTTGTACATAAAAGAAGGCTTACTTTCCCATATTTTTCATCAGTTTGAGTAAAAATTATAAAAAAAGAAGCAATGAATTAAAACTATAAAATATCTGTTTGTTTTCACTAAGTTACCTCTTTGCAATGCAACACTTCTGAATAAGTGGCTAGCAAATATTAGCCGGGATTCCTTTGAGCCAACTACACATCATGTGATCTGCAGTGAACATTTTCAGAAGGAGGACTATGTGAGAGGTAATTGGTTAATTACAGCTTTCTACTTATGGGGCCACATCAGGGACCAGCCAGCGCCGGCTGCCAGTAAGGCAGACAGAGGGCCATCGGAGGTCTGCTGGCTGGAGAGAAATTTGCATGATGCATTTAAGTTGGCAGACTGCCAGTTAACCACCATACATTTCTCTGGTTGACCACTGAATTGGTCGACAGCGACCAACATTAAAGTTGCTAACTGGAGGATATGGATCAGTTCTATAATTCTTCTATCTGAACACTCAAATGGGATAAGAGCGCACTTTGTTACCACATAGTGCCTTAAACACAATACTTGCCCTACGCACTGAAATTCATAGCCCTGCTACTGACCGATAGGGGTCAGCAGCCCCGACCATATAAGCATACAGGACTGGTGGCTGCAGCCCTCCATTAGGCTGAAAATTGTTTCTTTCTCGATCCAATTTGCCCTTTTTTTGAGCACACTTGTGGTTAAAAGCTTGGACAAAAGTACCAGAACCACCCACTCCCACCAGTTAAAAGTACTGTAGTCCTGTATGCTTATGATCCCCAACAGAGTATTGTCCTCCCATACTAGAAGCAAACCTAAAATTCTTTTTCACTTTGCAATGTCAGCATGATGGCTGTTGTCATGGGATTCCTACCACTCAAGTACACTGATACTAATATGTACATGGGTTGCTACTGGGCCATGCATCTTGAAACTACCGTACATGGTACAAATATATAGTATGACTGTATTCCACTCGATTTCAGTTTAAATCAGTTGCAAATTTCACATTTTCTGTACAGAATAGTTATAACCAGTTAACATGTTTTTTCCTTTTCAAAATAAAATGATTAATTTTTATGGCATTGTATCTGTTTTAACAGGGATGCATCCAAGGGATGACGTGGCTACTGTTTACCATGAACTTCTTCCTGGTGCTGTACCATCAGTTTTTCCCAGTCATCCCAGTCATAAGCAGAAACAAACGAAGAAAAGACCACCACCCAAATCCAGACTCCCTCCAGCTAAACTACGTCTCACAGATCTTGAGTCATTCTCAAAGACTTACAATGTTTTAGAAGAACATGGTTATTGTGCATCTCCCAACTTGGTTGAAGAGAAGCTGAAAGAGGCAAAACAGCAACTTCACGAAGCACGGAACGAGCTGCGGGTGGTCAAACAGAAAGTGAAAAGACAAGGTGCTAAAATTGGCAATTTACTTCAAGCAGTAAAGGATCAAAGCTTGATCAACGAGGGACAGCTGGACTTGCTGAAGTTAAATTTTGGGGAAAGTGCCTTCCTTCTATTTGAAAATGAACTGAAAGCAAAGGATACTGACAAACATGGACACCGGTACTCTGAAGAATTAAAACAATTTGCTGTTACTCTACACTTCTACAGTGCCCAAGCTTATGACTTCCTGCGTCAGTACCTACATCTACCTCATCCACGCACTATACGTCATTGGAGTGCTGCTTTGAACTGTAGCCCAGGGTTCCAGACAGAAGTGATAGAGCATCTGAAAAACAAAGTTTCAGGTGAGCCATTTCAGAAACACTGTACACTAATGTTTGATGCCATGGCTCTCAAGAAAGAAGTTGTCTATGATCCCAAAAATGGAAACTACGGTGGGTTTGTTGACTGCGGCAATATCCTGCCATCTGACAGTGACAGCCTTGCTACAGAGGCCCTTGTATTCATGGCAGTTGGCCTAACTAGTAACTGGAAATTCCCTGTAGCCTATTATCTGGTAGATCACCTGCCTGGTGCCATCCAGGCTGAAATCGTGAGGCAACTTATATCCATTTTGACAGAAGCTGGACTTGTCGTCCATGGGGTTGTATGTGATGGATCATATGCCAATCAAAACACTTCCAGTTTGTTAGGCTGTTCAGTTACCCCAACGGGATTGAAACACTTTTTTCCTCATCCTACAAATCCAAATGAAAAGGTGTATTTCATTTTTGATACTTGCCACCTCATAAAATTGATTAGGAATTGCTTTGCAACATATGGGACAATTTATCACCAGGAAAAGCCAATTATGTGGTCATACATTGAAAAACTTCACGAAGTTCAACAAAAGGACAACTTAAACTTAGCAAATAAAGTGAAGGCAAAACACGTATTGTGGCAGCAACATAAAATGAATGTGAAACTTGCTGTTCAGGCTCTTAGCTCATCGGTTGCAGATGCAATTGATTTCTTGAGAGATGACCTACACCTACCTCAGTTTTCTGGCAGTGAGAAGACAACAGAGTTCATTCGTATAGTGGACAAATTGTTTGATTTCATGAATTCTAGGAGCCCCCATGCCAAAGGCTATAAGCAGCCTATGAGATTGACCAACCTTACTGGCAGAAAAAAATGGTTGATGGAAACAAAGGAGTACTTGGGGGAACTCAAAGATGCCACTGGACAACCCTTGACTAAATGTAGAAGAAAGACCGCTTGGGTTGGTTTCATGGTGACCATCGAGTCAGTGACTGAAATATGTCACAATCTTCTCACTAATTCTCAGCCTGCACACTATGTATGCACCTTTAAGATGTCTCAAGATAACTTGGAGTCATTCTTCAGCCGGATTCGAAGAAGGGGAGGCTGGAATAATAATCCAAACTGTCTTTAATTCAAATGGGCACTTCGGGCCATACTTCAAAAAAACAGCATAATGCCATCCAAGAGTGCTAACATCTCTATTGATGAGCCAGAGAATGCCTTGTTCATTCAAAGAAAACCAGCCTCTGTTCGTAAGGTCAATGAAAGTATGCAAAAGTTTGCAAATCTACTCCACGAACCCTCAGAATTCCATGATCATATCCTGCACTATATCGCCGGCTACGTCAGTAAACATGTGATGGAACACTGTAAATGTACTAAGTGCTGCATTGCTTTGCACAACCAAAATGCACATGATGGAGTCAATGATCACAGTTACTGTGCTGATGGTACCCATGCATGTTTTACCAAAAGGAAAGATAGAGGAGGACTCAGGAAGGCACGGGATGATGTTTTCAAAATTGTTAAAACAACAGACAATGTGTTTAGGTGGGTTCCCCTTGGGATAACTTACCAGTATTTTAATTCAAAATTATTCCATTCTTTCCTAATTTTTGCATATACTGCAGAACCTTACATGTAGTGAACTTCTTTGCCAGTGGTTGTGGGGGTGAGGGACTAAGGAGGTTATATTGCATGCTTCCCTATTTGTTACTCTTTAAAAATTTCATAGACTGTTCTGTGTTATAACTAATGGTATTAAAAATGTTCAAGTTTAATTTTAGTGTATTTCCACTTGGTATTAAATAACTTTATTCATTTAACAGCCTGATTTCATTGAACCACACGTTTTCGTGATTATCATGGGTGCAGATCAGACCCACAGCCAGTGGGGCTCATTTTTCATCTTTACCATGGAAATATTTTGCCTAGATGAAGAATACTCCCCTGAATACCTGTACTACTCATGGAGGGGGGGGGTGTCATGCTGCAGAAATTGGGGAATAATGAAATGCAGGTCCTCTGACAAAAACTATTTGCTGTCCAAGCAAAAAACCTTGAGAGGACTTCATCATCTGCACCCATGTATAAATTAAATTTTACAATTTATACTGTTGGTTTTATTCATTGTTCTGTTAGGTGTTCACAAACTTGTTGGAAGCTAATGGCAACCATCACCATGATTCATTCAGTAAGTATTTCATCAGTTCCTGTTGTTTGTGTTTTTTTTTCCTGGAGCTTGTTTTGCTCCTCAAGTACTAACAAACTAAAAATCTTATCATAAATTGGGATAGCCCAAGTGTATTCTCTCTGAAGTACAGTATGAAGTACTAGGAAGTATGGTGGAGTACTAGAGGGGCTGAAAACTTCCAGACTGCCAACTCAAGGGAGGGGTCTAAGGGGAGGGGGCCGGGTGTGCCACTCCATTCTGGATTTTTTTTTTCTTATTTCACATGTGATGTAACTTTTGAAGCAAGTTTATTTTTAATTTGATCTGTTGTTGAAAAAAGTTAGATATATGTCACAGAAGGAACAAACAAGGGGTTTTCATCCTTTAAAAAGATGTGTGTGTGGTGGGGGGGGGATTTTAGCCTTCCCACATGTTCGACTGCCAGTGGAGGAGGGGGACTTAATGGATTATTATAGGAAAATGGGGTTGGCGGTATGATATTCTTACCCTCATAACCTAGAATGCCCAAATTTAATTATCGTTTTTTTTATTTCATTTTAGGAGGACAATAACATCCCACAATTCGCCACTGAAAACTTCGAATGAACTGACGAAATCGGTTCAGTTAGAAGTTTTTAACACCGTGGGCAACGCAGTGTTTTCAGATCTTAGAGAACATTTCCAGGAACAAGACATATCAAATGAAGATGACCATGGACATCAGTTAATTGACATGATAAGCCAAATTTTTTTGCGAACCCTTCTGTATCACCATGGCCGTTTATACACGGAACGGTTCGTCATGGAAAACAAGTCGTCAAAGAGGCACCAACTGACAAAGACAATTCTGTTTTTGGGTCAATAGGCCGACTAATCCCTCCCACCTACGGCATGTTCAGTAGACGAGTGAATTACGTTGTTATAATTTTCGTCATGGATCAAGGAAAACAGAAAGACAAGGACACCAATTCTTACGGAATAAAATGAGGAAAGATTGAAAAATCTTGCCTGGGAAATGTACAAGACCAAATTTTAGTCATGGAAATTGTTCGGAATTTCTTTTTAAAATTTGGAGTATCCGTGCCACATTTTATTTTGTTTGCAATAGACCGCGACCCCAACGCCTTTCTAGACAAGTTAAGAACATTGTTAAAAGTTTCCAGGAAACAGGGAAAGGGTCACGTTTTCATAAGGAATAAGCTGAAAAGAAGTTTGACTGTGAAATGAAAGTAGAGGACTAAAATTACTGTCCTAAACATTTACTTTGTGCAGAATATCTTTTGAATGTAGATTATAAACCCGTTTTTATGGATGCAAATTTGAAGGAAAGTGTCACTACTTGTTCGTACGGAATTAATCGTCAGGAAAGGGAAATATCTTGACCACGAATAGCACGCCTTATTACACGTACACGTATGGAAATTTATTGTGGAGTACAGTGTATGTTCGCGAAATGGGTACAAGCTAGCCGCAGTCACGGTGTCATATACTCTTTTACATATTATTGCATAACGGAAAATAGCGACTTTCAGATGGTGTATGAATCAAATTATTGAAGAAAACTTGTTTATTTTCATCACAAATTTCAAGTTTGAGGACTATTTACTTGGAATTGTGCATTTTTTTAGCAATTTGGATCAAGGAAGTTTAACGTTACGTGTAATACCGTGTTTCCATTTCTGAAAAATTCTATTGGAAAATTCACACGGATTTAAGGCCTATGAAGGTAAGATATTTCATCTTTTTCTACATTATGACAGCTGGGGATAATTTCGCTCACTCATTATGTCTTTTATTAGAAAAGAAAAACATAAGTAACCCCCAAATCCCCGTTCAAGCATATAGGAACCATACAGTGTGCACACATACGCGCGTAGGGTCTGTCGCGTTTTGCCCGGATTATGGCGCCCGGCCGGCTCCCCATTCAATCACAGTAGGTTTTGTGTTAGCGGTATTATGAGTCCGCCCTCTAGTTTATTATATCCTGCTCTATGGGCTAGAAACACTTCAGTTGAATAATGATGGGCCTCTGAAGACAGGAGTTGTGCACAAGCTTACACCGGTTTCCTATAGTCCTTTTCATGTGATGTGTTTGGAGTTCTTATATACCCGAGGTGAGTGTGGCAGGAGGGACCAGAAAAGGAATTTTTAAGATATTTCAGAATTCAGTAGTGAAACTGACAATTTCATAGTGAAGATTTGTTGAACCGCTTTTCTATTGAGTTGAATAAGAGTGGACCCTGATGCCCAGATCGGGTGATTTACCAAGTCAGCATCTTTTGATAAAGCTTCGGGGTCTTGGTCTGAAAAGGGAGTCGAGGGAACGGCCGCCTCCCCCACTAGTTACGACACCATGAGGGAGCGAAGTGCTTTGTAGCAGACAATTTTATTTTTTGCGTTGGCCCTTAATTCGATACTGCAAGTTTCAAAAACACTCATGGGTGTCGAAGCATCGAGGACGGGGCCTCCAGGTCCTCCTCCATGGAAAATTTTGAAATAAAAAATTGTTAGATGCAATTTTCTGGCATCGAGTTTTGGTTTCATTGAAAACTGCAGGAGTTGATGAAGTTTCAGAATATGGATATTGTTACGATCTTATCTCAGGACAGAGCTTGGTAGATAATAAGGAAGAGGATGGGTGTGACTGCAGTATTTAGTAACTTACTTTACACACTGCAGAGGGAATACAGGTTTCCTTGGAAGGGATATGGAGTATAAGTCAAGTGCCGACTTTGGAAACTGCATACACATATCAATTAAACTACGATTTAATAACAACATTTAACTTTGTTTTCCCTAGTGACTGAAAATGAAACTCAAGTTTAGCCTCTTTCCACCCCTCAAAAGTCCAGCGATCCTCATAATAAATGTACTTTGTGTCCGCTGTGGCTATTTGTAACAAGACCAAAATGTAACGCCGTTACAGTTACTTTTGCACTGAAATGTAACTAGTTACTTACTCGGGTACATGATTTCAAATGTAACTCGTTACGTGACTTCGTTTCACAAAAGTAACTGGTTACAGTAACGGCATTACTCGCAGGGCCGTAGCGAGCGGGGGGTGGGGGTGTCACACCCCCCAATATTTGGTCGCCCGTCGGCAAATTTTCGTTCTGTCGGCAAAAAGAGGAGAGGGAAAGGAAAAGAAGAGGGAAAGAGGAGAGGAGGAAAAGAAGAGAAAAGAAGGGAAAAGAAAGGGAAAGGAAGGGAGGGAAAGGGAAGACGGAGAATGAAAAGAAATAAGAGAAAGAAAAAACGGGCCAGTCTGTTATCGGCTATTTCCATTTTCGGCTCTTCATCTAATTGGCCCTTTCAAGTTGAAGGCCCGTCGGCAAATTGATTATGCATGTGACGGCCTTATACGGCCGTATCAACGGCCGTCGGTGTAATTAGACGAGTGACTGAGTCCGTCGGGAACTCGGGAAAAGAAAGGGGATTAACGGCTTCCGTATAGGTGCACTATTTCGGGTCATATGACATTCTTGAAAAACCACTTTCTGCACATTATTCCTCAATTTTATCATCATCGTGGGGAGCAGCACCCGATTACCCATGGAGAGGGTATCCTTAGCCCGTCTTCTAAACCCTAACCTTGACTTCAAACACATTTTGCAAACCTCTGAGGATTCGGTTTACCCACAAACATCCTGGGAAAAAAATAATGCGTGCTGCGCGTGTCATCCCTTCACGGCAATCTCAGACTTTTAACTTTTGAACACCAAAATGAAACAGATACAGCATTCCTCTTTAGATCCTGGCGTTCAAAGCATATTTTGAACGCTTGCGTTAAGATTCTGAACACCTTTTCTCCCTTTTTGAACACCGGACGCCTATCCACTTATCGTATTTCAACGCCTGACGCGTCTAGTGTTCAAATGCTGAACACATAGTGTTCCAATTCTAAACGACAGGTTCAGCTCCTGAAGTATAGTGGCATGACGGGAAGAATAGCCTAACACATTAGAATTAACCGTAATCTTTGCATTGGATAATGCAATATGAACCAAAGTATACCAATCCTGCATGAGACTTAATTTTTACCAAGAGATTATGCTAAAACCTCAGAGCTTCCGGGGGCTTCGCCCCCGAACCCCAACCAGGGGCCCTAAGGCCGGCCCAGTGTTTTAGCCAGCCCCTACTTGTGGGACAATGTCGCATAAACGGCGACAAATGTCGCACAAAAAATCTAACACTCGAATTCTACCCGGGTGTAAATTTTGAGGTTCCTCATTAGGGCAGAAATCCACTCAAATATTGCACCATTTGCGATCTAGGCACCTTTCAAATTCCAAAAATTTCCAAAGGGGAGGTGTCCCTCTCCCCTTAGACCCCTCCCCCAGGCCACAGATCAGTAAATGTCACATTGAGAAAACGTCCTAGCTAAAGCACCGGTGGGGCTCTTGATCCCAACCGCTTAAAACTATAGCGACCTGACGAGAGGGATAGCCTAATACACTAGAATCAGTGGGGATCTAGTTTGTATTTGATGATGCATTATGAAACAAAATATATCCATCCTGAGACTTAATTTTTCTCCCAGAGATATACTTAAACCTCAGAGCTTCAGTTGCTTTGCCTTACGAAATCCACCAGGGGTCCTAAGGCCGGGCCAGTGTTTCAGCCAGCCCCTATTTGTGCGACAATGTCGCATAAACGGCGACAAATGTCGCACAAAAAAAAATCTGACAAGCAAATTCTACCCGGTGTCAATTTTGAGGTTCTTCATTAGGGCAGAAATCCACTCAAATATTGCACCATTTGCGATCTAGGAACCTTTCAAATTCCAAAAATTTCCAAAGGGGAAGGGGACACCCCTCCCCTAAACCCCTCCCCAGGCCACAGATCAGTAAATGTCTCATTGAGAAAAAGTCCTAGGTAAAGCACCGGTGGGGCTCTTGATCCCAACCGCTTAAAACTATAGCGACCTGACGAGAGGGATAGCCTAATACACTAGAATCAGTGGGGATCTAGTTTGTATTTGATGATGCATTATGAAACAAAATATATCCATCCTAAGACTTAAATTTTCACCCAGAGATATACTTAAACCTCAGAGCTTCCGGGGGCTGCGCGATGGACCCCACCAGGGGTCCTTAGGCGGGGCCCTGGACTCCACCCGCTAAAGCTCGTTTTCGCACTACGCTTTACCAGATCCGTCAGCAAAACATAATCTCCACTCCCCCCCCCCCCAAGATAACAACTTCGCTACGCCCCTGATTACTTGTAACTCGTTACTTCCAAACCTTGCAAACTGTCATTCCTCACGATACTGGGACTTGTATGTTACGTATGTATTTGCTATGTACGAAAGACATTGATAAGTATAATTAAGTTGAGTATATGTATGTCTATGTGGACTTGAACGCTTAGGTAATGAAACGTTACCTCAGCAACAGGATTCACTACCAAACCGTAGCCTTTGCGACGATTACGAATGAAGGCTTTAGTCGTCTAACACAGATAATATACACTGACATAGATAGCAGGCACTTACCTTCCGGCCTCCCCTTGGACAATAAATCCTAGGCTGCATATATATATATATATATATATATATATATATATATATATATATATATATATATATATATATATTTATTTATTTATATAAAGCCAAACGTAAAGAATTTCACATCTGCTGTAACCTGTACGTAGGCTATATGAATGGCAAAAATGAACGGCGCGTGAGCGCGTACTTCGGCTTCCATAGACGCGTATTTTTCTTTTGTTAAGAACGGGCACGCGTGCACGCACAAACGGTAACCGGTTTATGAGCAGCGCGTGAAACATAAACTTGTAACGTTTGTGCGCGCACTAAACACTTGCTGTATTTATAAAGCGCCCCTTATTTCTTTATGGTCATGAGACGCGATACGGTGTGCACCAAGTGGACAGGCAAGCCCTATTAATAGCAAAGTGTTAGAGAAAGTACACAAGGAAGAAACGACTGTTTGGTCGAGACACTGCAAATTTGAACCTAACTTTGCCTAAATGAATAGACATTCCGCCATTTTGACCTTGGTCTCTGGACAGTAAATACTCTTAGTATAACACACAGTGGATATTGAGTTGCTAATTCAGTGTTTTAGCAATGCGATGAATCTGATGTTATGCAAACAACCGTTGTGTAGCTTAATGACTCCAGTGCGGACAGGCAAGAAGTCCAACATCTTACCTTACTCGCTGGTAGATGAGTTATATTTAGAGAATCTTCTTTTAACCGTTCTTGCCGGGAATATCAACTGCATCTGCTGCTCTTAAAGCTATCAAAGATTCTACGTCAATACTGGGTCTTCCCCAGCACTATAACTAGGGTAAGGCGAGAGCACATTCGTTGCCTCTTGTAGAAGAAAAGGACGGCGGCACTTACATTTCTGAGTTTCTATTTGATGGTCCATAGGCTATTCCAATAACATTCTAATAGGCATAAAAATACAAATTATTTGTTTATTTGTAGAATATTGCTTATGGATAAAGTGACCGAAATCACGAAGCTTCAGTTTTAAATTAACTTTAAAAATGTGACAATTTTAGACTATGAGACATACAAAAATGGTATAGCATATGAACTTACTCAAAACCTAATAGAGCAAGTTAATCCTTTCTACTTTTATAACTATAATCTTACGTTAGTTTATTGTTCTGAGGCCTCCACCAAATACAGTTCCAGCAGCAAACAAAACTCGTTTAGTAGCATACCATGCAAAGTCTTTATCTAATAAATGTAAATTACTCTACACAAAATTCTTCTATTGTTCCTTCATTTTAAGTCCAAACACTACTCAAATCAAAGAGGTACTTATGCAAAAGCAATACATCCTGAAGGAGTACTTTTTAATCTTTGTCAGGAAGGAAGTGATTATATTTCATTAAAACAATCTAGAACCATTAAGTTTGCCAACACTGGGCACTGAACTTGAATAAGCAGGTATGCAGTTTTTAATTTTATTTAAGCAGGCTCCTGGTGATAGGTGATAAAACACGAGCAAATGTATAGTAAATATTGCCAAAGTCATTTTTTTTGACAACGTTGAAATATCAGTGTGTTCAAAGATGCAATTAGATAGGTGAAAAAACAGGGTAGAAGATACAGTAAATATTTTTTCCAGGTATATGCGAAAGCTTTACCAAAGAAAGTAGTAGTTCAGAAAAAAGTTTTGACAGTATAATAAGTTCAAAGTAAAAACTTCTATTCTAAATAACGTATTTTACTTTCGTTCTCCAAGATGGCTGGCTAAGAGGTATACTATCTACTGGAAATGTCAGTGAGCCTAAGAGTTTCATTTGGGTACTCGGGCCTTGACGAAGTGCTCATGTCTTCAGTCATTTGTCGATTTCATCATTTTAGTGTTAAATGGATATTGGAACTTTGACCCCGTAAGTTGTTAGTCATGTCCCTAGGTTCTCAGGTGGCACCCCGAGGGACCAATTGCGGTACGCAACGTTCATTAATGGAGCCCTGGAAGATTTCAGGTGCAAGAACTATTTTTAGGTGTATTGTTGGAATGTTGGATGCCACATTTTCTCTCATAAGCCAACTAGTGATAAACACATGGTGGACGAAAAGGTCTTACACTTTTAGTGGAATTACAATATGGGGCGGATGGGTGCAAAGTTTCTCTTCATACTGGCGACATAGGCACTTGAGAACCCCTGGGCTAGTTTATGGTCTTCTTATGTTTACAGCTTATGGCATCATGGCTAAAATTAAGTCTGATTATTAAAGGAAAATGATAACACATGAGGTTTGTATAAGTTGAACGAATTTTTAGCTATGCATGAAGTTCGAGCCTTACACTTAAAAAAGCACAAGCATAAACTTTCGAGGAAATAGAATTTGGGCAAATTGCTGTGATCAACCATTCAAAGACTTTAATAGCATAATGCATCGTGATTAAAACCCATAACATTCCAGGCTAAAAATCGTTCGTGCCTGAAATATTGCACTACTTTATACAAAAAATGGAGACGAAATATTGAGAAAATAATCTCAAAGCTTGTATGGAAGGCTATAACATCATTTCTTCTTATCGTTTAGATCATCTTTATGAAATCGTGACAGTCCATTTCATAATTTTATCTTCTCATGTTTCATTTTCTTCTTTAACTTCCCCGCATAACACGCAGTATATCCTGTAGGAGCTATGCCTCATTACACGATGGTCCTTCAGGAATGCATGAAATTGCGGTATACAAGGAGGGCCTCAAAGGTAGCTGTGAAAACGTATTTTTTGATCTTAGCAATCTGAAGGAATGAATTATTCCCAATTTTACCTTTGCCATGTACTTCAAATATTGTCACTGTTTACAGTCAGGATCAAAAAACTGTTTTCCTTGTGCAATTGGCAAAATAATAGTTGTTTTCCCTGTCATGTATGAAAAGCTTTGGCAGACTAATACTATAAGTGTCAATTTGGATGCAAATAGCATGATAGCACTAAAGTCACGAGTTATGCTTAACCAATACAAGATAGAACTAAAACAGGAAATGACTGGGTTTTATCATACATTGTGTTTCAACAGAAGCTTTGATGTTGTAGAGTGAACACACTGAAAACACTTTAATAAACATAGAAACCACAACAGATGAAACAATATAATATTCGTAACGATCATTTCAAACTAAGCTGTAATGTAAAAAGAATCACTTTGTGGTTAAACCATTGGATCTTTTGTATCAAGTCGGATATCCCGTCCTACGAAGTACCCCACTAGACGGGCCCGGATACTTAAGCTTTGTCTAAAGGTCAAAATACTTTTGGGCAAATTCACTATCCTTGACCTTTTCCTTGAACACACTATTCAGTGTACACCAATCAACATCCGAGTGCACTTTTTCCCAGTTTCCGGAGACACCTAGCCAATAAAAAACAAACAAACTTTAAAAATATCTCAGTCATGTTCCACTTTTTCAACACAATATTGAAGACATCTTGAGATATGTCATAGTACGCAATGCAGGGAAGGTATGCTGAGTTACTCATCCATTATGGGCAAAAGAAGAAAACGATTTTGTATTACATTAAAACATAAAGGAGGTTTCAATATTCGCCCAAGGTGGATGGTAATCATACTCTAGCTAAGTGCACTTTATGCATCATAAAAATATTACAAAATTAGACAAGATAATTACCTGTGTTCACAAATTTAGACACATCTACTTTCAGTTTGCTTGTCTTGTCCTCCTTCGCATTGTAGTTTTTCTGCATAGCTTCTTTTGTACTATTAGCAATTACTTTTTCCATGACGTCATCGCTGATTGGGCAGCCAATGTGTTTCCCAACGGCTGTAATTACACTGGATAAATCCTGAGAATATTAGTAAACAACAAATTTGTTGGTGGTAAAAGTTCAATAGCTAATTGTTGTACTTTGAACTGTTTGTAACTATGGAAAAATGTAAGTGCAAGTTTTCTATGGATAGTAAAGATGGTGACAATATTTCACCGACAAACCCTTCAGAAAATAAAAAATGTGAAGATATTCTTTCTTTGTTCAAAAAATGAAAAAAAAATTCACGTAAGCCTACACATGAGTCTGTCTTGTGCAAGTTAACCAAACCAAGTGATAACATTTACTTGCATCAAAATTTACGTTGGCACTGTAGAAATGTAGGGGCGAAGACAAAACAGAAGGACAGAGAAAAAGTCTAACAATGTCAAAGGAAATCTATTGTTCATGTAAAACATGGTGGTTCTTTTAATTAAAAAGCTTCCAGAAAGATATAATGATAGAATAACAGACTATGGTTTCGATTCCCCCCTTTCCCCTTATCTTTCCTAGAATACCTGTTAGCTGTTTATGTTTATGCTCGTTACTTTACATAAATGAGCTTTTTAAACGGAATAATTTCTACCTGTTCATGTCTTCGTAGGTAATGAACAGAATATTTTCCCCCCTTTTCCAACAATCTTCGTAACTCAGTGCATGTTCACACCATCCGCTGAATGGAACTGTATATGAACAAGCCAAAATTTCTGTCCAGCTGAGTCTTTGACAGATTGTTAAACAAATATCTGCTAAACGTTTACACACACCAAGATATGTGCTATTGCAGTATGCCAGTCGTCGTTGTTTGTAACCGTTTTTCCATCTTCTTAATAATGCAGTCTTCCTTTTTGTTCTGAGATCACACATACCCGCCCAAGTGACTAGGCATATGCACTGGGAGCAGTACCTTAAATATATGATAGCGTAACGCAACTACGCACAAGCCTTTGGGCCAGTGGACGTCTGACATACGTGATAACCATCACAAGTTCACAATAACGTCGCTACAAATTCTTTGTATAAATCATAATAATAAATTAGAAAATGTTCAGATATTGTGATCGAAATAAAAATGTTGACAATAGGTTCTGTCTCTTGTATAATATCAATTTCAGTTAAGAATTCTGTGTTTACCGGAGACGGCATTCTATGGTGAAAAAGGTGCAAAACTGATATGCATTGACAGATTGAATCACTTTTACGAGAAACACTTTTGATAAGGATTCTTTGTTGAATGGGAGGCTTCATACCGTTTCCTTCGATAAAGTCCAAAAGGAATTGTTCGAAAGAAACCCCTTCTAGAAAAGGTTCATTTTCTCCCACAAAAAACTGTCTCAGAAATTTATAAAAGGACAGACATACATCTCTTGGGTCTCGAAAAATATAGATAACCTGAAATAAAAGATTAATAACAGGTACTGTCTGCTGAAGAGATTTGGTGAAATCAGTGGTGCCATTAATAGTTACCATCATCAGTAATTAAAGTATTTTAGCATGTCTTTCCGGAAGCAACAAGACTGGTGTTAAAACATCCTCGCACTTTCGTTAAGATCAGCATAAAAGTTACTTACGCTTCTTTCGACAGAAAAGCCTTTGGATAAAGCTTTTGGGAAATGGGATTATTGGTTCTGTACGAAATCACATTGCCGACTTAACTAATCAATGTTTATGTTATCGTTGGATTTTCCTCCCCTTACCTAGCAATTTGTCAATGAAACTTTAACCCTTAGCCCACTTCAAAAATATTAAGAACGAAACGAAATATGAACTAGTTGTGTGAAAACCATTTTACAATCTGGATTCACGATAACATCAAGTAAATAGTCTCTTGTAACTTGTAAACCAACTTCTGTAATTTGAAAGTTGCTTTGAGGTTACGTCCGTCTTAATAACAAATGTAAAATCACATCCGCATATATTTTTGAAACCCTGCTTTGAGATACAAGTTTATCTCTCAAGTCTGTGCACTCGTTGATGTCCTCGGTAGCTCTATTTATCAGACTACACTACTTAAAGGACGTTCTCCAATTAATTGAACACATTAACTTATATAGTTTGCTTAAATATCTGTGAAATAGTTTCTGCCTGATACCATTTCATCTTAACTGCAGATAAAAAGTTTAACGCTTTGCATTGCCACCAACATGCCTCAGTAACTATGTGATTGTCACTTGTCCTGCCACGTGTTTGTCAAATTAACGTACATTTAGAAATTACACCCAACTTACCATTAAAAACTTGATTTAAAAATGTTAATTCATGCCCAGTGTATGTATCTTTCGTGGCGTTTTACATTTATTTACACATATTTTTATCACAAGTAAAGGTTAAAGTTATTTCACAAAATTTTAGCAGTCCTGAAACTAAATAAAGAGAAAGAATCAGCAATAATTACAATAGTAACGTAGTATTCTTTATGTTAAGAGGAATGAACACATTTATTTTACGGTTATAGACAATTATTCTTACAGGAATTCTCATCTTCCAGGTCTCTTCCGAAAGATAACCTGGGGTAAGATGTGTCATCAGAACACGTGGCGAAGGATCCTCATTCACCAACAGAACAGATGGCTTCACTTGGCCTGCTTTGGAGATGTCTATTGTGTCTTCTATCTCAAGGCAAACCCTCCGATGTTTGTCATCCAGTTGTTGAGGATCACCACCGTGAATCATCAATTGAATTACTTCATTGATCCAATGTGTTCCTATGGAAGACAATTCAAAATCAATAGAAATGAACCCAGAAGTGAAATTTGCGAAATTTTGTACTATTCAAAGATGGGTCTTGAATTCCGGAAATTGTTAAATTCTTATCATCTGATTTTAGTTTCAATATTCCCCTAAGAAATGTTTTTGACCCCCAAAAATCACCTCACGGGCCGTACACTCTATGTATGAATATACGTCGTTCACAATTAACTATGGGGATATGCAGTATATCATGTTACCATACCAGTGTAATATTAACACTATTAACTATGCATGCAGAGCAGAAATGTTTTCATGCAGTACTAAAGTGAACAAGCACTAGCGGCTAGTACTTTAAGTTAACGTTATTAAATCTTTTCACTCTCTGTTCCACCCAAGCGTTTGTTCTGTCATCATGTGCAACTTTGTAAAATGTGTAGGTGACGAGATTTGGTACAATTCCTCCAAAGTGCTAAGTAGTCTACACAATGAATGAACGTCATATTCATTCGTGCTGGACGTACATTTAGTACTGTTTGTATCGTAGTTCTGAAGGATGAGTGTCTTCTGCAACTCGCATGATACCCAGTATCCTGTAGAAAGTGACATTTTGATGATGTGCCTATATTCCCCGCTCATCCAACCTGTCACGAATATTTTCCAAATCTTCTCCTTACGTTTCTCATTAACTGTTATGTAATAAATATATTACAGTGTAAAATGCAACCTTTCAATACTCTTTCATCATGTGCTTAAATGGGACAGTCGCAGAAATGAATTACCAAAGGGTTATCACTTTCAACCAAGGTGTTTTTTTTTTGTTTTTTGAACTAGTGGAATCTAAACTGTTCAACGGATCATGCTCGTGAATTAAATTGTTATATTCAATGAAAAGATCCGTCGTTTAAAAAATATTATGAGTAAGTTGTGCTTTTGAAACTATTTTAACCCATAAGCATGATTGAATATTTCTCTGTAATGTCCACAAATCCTTACAGGAACCGTGCGCTAGGTTTCCACACAGATACAATTAAATACTCATATTTCTCTTATTTCCCATATCTCCATAGCTTTTAAATCATTTGTTGTAACTGATTTTTAATCAGTTACAATAAATGATTTAAAGGCACGTTATAAACTTTACAAGTAATTCGTTTAGTCACACCAAATCAACGTAGCAAGAGGGCACTCCATGGAGCCTTCACCATATTATTTACATACATTGGAATTCACAATTTTCTAACATGTTGATAAGTAAATCTGACAAGAGACCACTTTTGAGTCATTTAAACTTCGATATCGAATTTTAGCAACTAGAACGTACCATGGACTGTACATTGTCGTCACGCAGCGTCATTTTCGAGGGCAAACAATGAAGCACACTGTACGCACAGCGTAGACTTCGTAAGCGCGTAGTAGACTAACGCGCGTATCCGACCGGAACACAAATCAGCCATCTGCATTTGTGTTGGTGCAGTGAGTTCGTTATGATACGACCTTAACTTTGCCGAGGGCACATCTCCTATATTCTGAAACGTCACATTTAAAATCTTGTTGAAAATATTTCTCAGCACTCTGCACATATCACGCAGTTTATAGTTATTATTCTTACAATTATTACTAATGTAATGTGGTGCACTGTCAAACAGAAATTATCTAGTGAATCAAAGATCAGACAAAAATGTAAACGCAGTTTTATGATCTTTACTTACAAACTTTATTCAAGTAATGGGTAAAACTCAGTTTACTGAGACTCATTTTAAATTTTACCTCTAGATTTTTAAGATGTGACGCCAAAGATCACACATGCAAAGGATTTCATGTCTGTTAAGCCTATCCACCAACTTAAACGATTGTTGATGAACTTATTTGATTTGGGGGGGGGGGGGTTGCGAAGTAAAATTTTTCAACTACATTTAACCTTTAAGTGGTACCTCAGCAACCAAAAAGCATTACTTTAAAATTAAAGAAAAACGACGAGAACCAATTGTGAGCCAATTTGACTTTTGGGCTCCGACCTTTTACCGGTAAGGTCATCAATACTACATACGCCAGTTTGTATTGACAGGTACGTACCCAGAAAGTTTGAACTTCATTAGACTTATAGTTTACATGTAATGTAAGCATTTTTGGCTCTTTATCTATAATTTCACCAGTTTAAACCCGACCTTAGAAGCCAAAAAGCACTATTTTAAAATTATCTTATCAGTCCTGTCATGTAATGTAGCTTTATTACTTTTTTTAACAGACTGATAGGCAAACAAAGCAAAATCAATTTTTTCAAAAAATGAACGTTAACTCTGACCTTTTACCTGTGACGTTATCACTTATACATGAACATGTTTGTATAGTCAGGTATCAACCCACCAGGTTAGAACTTCACCGGACATACGGGTGAGGAGGAGTTTGCGGCTCATTTCTTTGCACACATTTAGGCAAATTTGACCTTTTACCTACATTTTGATCTTTGAACACACCTTTAGCAAACAAAAAGCATTATTTAGGGGATAACGTCAATGGTGTCCATGTCTCTGTATCAAATTAGAACAGCAAAGCACATGGGCTGAGAGACCCGGGGTCAGCCGAATGCCTCTGCCTATATGAGCGACTTCATTTAATCTAATCTAAAGCCTTGGAAACCATGACTTTATTCCCATTCTTAGATACTTTAATTTTGGAGAACGTAAAAAGCGAAAAACCTTTTTTTTTAACAATTTTTAAATGATCTTGAATTATCATCCCAAGTTGCCTAAAGCTTTGCAGGGGGTGTTGTCGTGTGACGACACGATATTGACTCCGATATTGACTATGAGCTGCCTGCTAGTTACGTGTAGTGTATAACGTATAATGACCGTTATTTGGATTATAGAGCAAAGTTGAAAATGAGGCTTCAACTTATTTTGACGTAGTGGAATTAGAGACGTTCACAGTTCTACTGAAATAACATTGAAAGTAGAAAACAGCCTACCTGGTGTTACGTTGTTTTCGAACATTGAGTCAGTAGCCTGCAGTTTAAAGACGAAGGCATTTGACCTGAGATTGCTATTTTACTTGCAAGCAATCGGCCATGTGGCGTTTTTTGCGATACGGAGGAGTCTCTAGCGTTAATATAATATCTTAAACTTGATTTGCATCTGTGTCCTGACGTATTGATACTGCTTTCGGATCGAGACCGGAGGGCTTGATCAGAACAGCTAAAACGTTAGACATATAGGCTTAGGGTAGTTGTTTCTCGAACACAGTTGTTTGCGTATTATATTGCCCAAATGGGCAGCCTTTAAAATGCCTTTAATAATTGTAGAGAGCTTGTTCTTTCTGAAGGAAACTTTGTCGAACCGGACAAGGTCGTCTTTTCTGACGTTGATCTTAGCTCTCAGACATAATTCATTTAAATCTGGAGGAAGTTTGGTGGGGTACTTTAGTTTTGCATTGCTACTAGGCAAATACTGGACAGTATATATACCCTTCCGGGGGCGTCGTTGCCGTGCACTCTTTTCTCAGATTGAAAGTCACACCTGGAATCCCCTGGATGGTTTTCGTGCCTGTTTATATTTTAGTGTACAGGATACACAGCCTAAGTCTTCTTTCTAGAATTGAAAGATGACTTTCTAAGGGTAGTGAGTACTTCTCTAAGTTGATTTCAGAATCGAATCTTAATCGGAAACCAGCTAAGCTTACGTTCAGAAAGACTTTGGGGGTGTGCATGCAAAGGTCTTTGATGAAAACTGTTTTCAGATTGCCTTCACTAATTGCCGCTTGAGGCCTCCAGATATCAGGATCATTATTAGGCCTACGCTCTGTAATCTCTTCTATGATGACATCATAATCAAGTTCATTTCGATATAAAATTGATGAGAGATCAAAATTTTCAAATCATTCGTTTTCAACTGATTGCTTAAGAGAAAGGTCATCTAGAGTTAAGAAGTGCTATGTAATTTCTTCTTATCAGCGATGTATTAAACCAAGCAGTTTTGACACACTTAAATTGTACTACTTAAGGTGATATTCCCTTATACTAAGTTCCTCTGGAAAGACCAAGAACATCACCTGTAGGAGCTGATTATTTGCCTAAAAGTGCATGAATCACTAATGTCATCTAAAATTTTTTTAACTTTAATATAGACAGTGACATGAACAGAAAACAGTTATCAATATCATTGTTCCTGGTTTATTTTGAACGATCATCTGTAATTAAATAGACCAGCTGTACACTACAGCTGTGTTTACAGTCGGAACATGTTGATCGCGCAGTTGCTTTCCATACACGCTATGTCTCTATAGTGGATAAAAAAACATGGGTAACAGACCTTAAAAATAAAGCGGCTGGCATTCTAAAAAAAAAATTTTGAATTTAAAAATTATCTTAGGCGTCATTTGTTATACAAATAGAGGCTTACATGGTCAAGTACCAACCCAACAAATTTTATCTTCATCAGACTAAATGTTTAGGAGAAATTTGCGACACACTTGGTTGTTCACACACTCACACACAGACACAAGCACACACAGCTTCGCATCTTTGATGTTACGTAAAGTACAATATCCCATCTCCCTATACATTACATGTATGGAGATGAGATAATTACCAGTGGATAAGCTCCATCTTTTGACAAGGGTTTGCCCATATTTATTGATCTGAGAACAGACATAACAATGCACATATGCGTGCCGAGCTGCCGTCAATTCTATACATTTCACTGAAACCCTAGTTGTACACCGAGTCAAGTTTATTAACTAAGCATAGTGTTCTGAAATATTCATGTACTTTTACGTATGGGTTAACTTGGAGACCAGCTGTTTTTTCACTTGCGTTAGTAGGAAAATCTCAACTAACGAGGCATATGATGAAAGTTCTAAAAAATTGTCTCGTAGGTCCCGCAGAAAGTTAAGGATTGGTATTTATTTACAAATTTGGAACTTAATTTCCTCATAACTTGGTCAAGATGTAATTAAAGGGTACCAATTAGCATCAAACAATTACAAAAAGGAACAAATTCTTAGCTTTTATTCCAATCATATAACTTTCGTGTACGTCGTGATCAATGACAGCATTACACTATAAAAACGTCCGGTTCAGATTTAAACCGAATCCGTCCAAACTGCCAAATGGGCACTGAACCGAATTATGGTCAAATATTTGACTAGATTTGGTTCATTTTGAACAATATCGGTTAGATTTGATCCGACACTAGTCAAATATTTGCCCTTTTCGGTTAAGTGCCCATTTGATCCGTTTTCGGTTACAGCAGAATATGCCAGAAATTTCCTGATAATTGTAGTATATGGTCAACGACTTTCCACAGTCCGTATGTTTACATGTTTAAAGAAATGTTGCCAGGCAGAAAAGTTAGTAATTTTGTAAGGATTTTAGCCGCTAACCACATTAAGATGCTATATACCTTATGCCTTAAAATTCTACTTGGTTTTTATTTCGGCTGTACTTCCGGTTATTGGATAGTCTTTCAAGTCATGTTAACTCAAAACGTGACAAACAGTGACCATGTAATCGGATATTGCTACCTTTACTTCCAACCGGTGGGGTTCACGTAACCCAGTCTAAGAAATTAACTTTTCTATGGTGATTGGAAATCTCTTTTGACGAAGAGGAATTGGTCCTACGTACCCCTTTAAATTCTGGTTCTGCATCAAAATTTGCGCTCCACTTAGTCTTAACTCACTCCACCTACTTTAAGTATTTTTGGTATGTTACCCTACTCAATTGCAGCTAGTGTTTCCCTAAATAGGTACACAAAGTTTACAAAACAATTGTACGGTACTTAAAAATAAAATGTCTACACTGACGTACATCTACAAAATCATTTGAGTTGTACATAATGCAAAATAAAAGCGAGCGATGCCTGACATTTGACAAGCTTCAATGTATGACGTTTTTAACAGCATCTATTAGGATATGTTAAGAATCACGAAAGTATTGGAAGAGAATGGCCTTTCATTCAAGAAGCTTGTTGATATTGTTGTTATCAATGTTTATCTGTGATATCTGCATTTGAAGAAAGCAAGGCATCGCCTAAAAGTAATTTCGTCCGTAGGTGAGATTGCTGAATGCCGAAATTTAGTGTTCCTTACAAAATCTACTCATTTTAAATAGAGCAGGGAGTTGTTATTAAGAAGGCGATACATCGAAAACTTTCATTTATGGTAATCTGATTAGATTCACCTCATAGCTTGCATAGTTTCAATTCATGAGTGATTATTAGAGCTTAGAGTACCCACTTCATTTGTCTGATCCTTTTCAACTGGTACATGATATCCTAGTAAACCATTTATACACCTACTTATACCGTATGAATAAGATTAGGAGGAACAATGCTCTGATCCGAAGGTTTTACCTACAGTCAAGTGAGAAACACTGTCCAATAAATCAAAACGACTGTAATTCTATGTAAAGACTAACTTATAACAAGAAGGTCTTACACAGGAACAATGTGTAAAGGACTAAAGAGAGGAGCAAGACTATAATTTGTTTTAAGATTATATTAATTTCCGCAAACTTTCGCAATTTCCGAATGGTTAGTGCATAACCAACATGTTACATAAATTTAACTAGACTATTGTGATAAGCGTTGCATCGCGTTGGGAGCTGCAAATTAATTTTCAAATGAAGCGACTGGCAAGGCAATAGCATATAGACAAAATTGGTTGACGTTTCTTTTCAACGCAGCGGACGACATGAACTTTTTGTTATATACTAACAATAGCTTTAAGCTCATTGCATCTTCAAGTGCTATACAAAGCAAGTGACCTTGGCGGCAACTAGGTGGGTACAAAGGGGAGAGCTGCCGTTTTATCTCCTTCTAAATAACAACTTCCTGGGTAGAGAATGGGTATTGTTCGTTGATGAACGTAACTCTGCAATTTTGTTCGTTGACTATTCAATTGGTAGAAGCCTACCTTTCCCAGGATCAAGGTCGAATTTGAAATCTACATTATTACCGTTATAGAGTATTTACAGGCTTATGAAGCGATGAAAACTTAGTACCATGAGAAAAGTTGTTTTGCTGATTTCACTACTCACCGCATTTAGGGTAGGATGCAATCAGTATGTCATCATCCCTATACTTAAACATCTTCACGGCATCGATGGCAGTGTCTGGCATTGTAGGAACCAGCAAGGCAGGTCCCTTGTAGTAGCGATAAATGTTTGTATCTGTTGATGCCATTTTCCTTTTGATAGAAATCCGTTAAAGTAATGAGTTAGCTAAGAGTATTCACAATTTGAGAACAGGTGTAAACTTTGTGCTCAATTTGTGTAATAATACGGTATTTCATAAGTTAACTCACAACTTTATTTTCTGCAAACGAAAATGTGGCTTTTAAAATTTAGATACCTTGTCATACTTAACATTTACGGTAGCATTTACACTCTTCGCATACTCAAAATGACTATTAAATACAAACTACTGATAGATATAAAAGAGAGCACACTTCGGTACCAGGGTGCATTGATTAAAAGCACAAGGGGAATTATTGTTCTTCATCCTCTCAATGCTTGGATTGATATATTACCTTACATTTAGCAAAAGCTGGTTACAAACTTGTATGGACTGCTTGTTGTATCTGAATAAACATTCCGGATAATATTCCCAGGTCCTGTTAATAGTCTGCAAAATGGGACATGTTTAAGTTAAGTTTTCGCTCAGCACGATTTTAACAAATTGCACCGCTACCCAGGAGTTCCTTGGTCATTTTTTTTAATCTTAGAAGAATGTGTACTTCCCGGAGCTATTCGATTTTCTCCTAGCCAGGAGAATGAATCTAAAACACAGTGAATATTAAAATTTTTTCAAGGTCACTAGAGTTTAGCTGAGGTAATTAACAATTCTATGTTTTTGTATTAGTTTATTATGATATAAAGAATCAGCTATAAGTTTCACAAAGTTTGGTTAATCTGTAATACACAGACAAATTACTGCTAAAAAAAAAGCAATCGTGTCAAGAACGGGTAATGGGGCTCTGTTAAATTTCTTTCTGTTGCTGTCTTCTCTTTTTCATACGTCTTTCCTCGACTCTTGGAGTTTGCTTTCGACTAGACACATCAGTGTTACCAAACAACAAAAGATTGAATTCCTGCCTGGTCTACTTTAAAATTTGCTCTAAGAGGACGCGCACCACAGTGCATTTGTTTCTTCTCTCCTTTCCCTAAGTCTCTTAATACCTCACCATCTCCAGACTGCCGTGAATCATTCACTATTTCTCCACTTAACGGGAATATGCAGTGACCCCAATTTGAATTGGTTTACCCCTTATAGCAATTCATCGCTGGATGTTTTAAATCGTGTGCCAATATTTTGTTTCTACATTCCTGCACAGTAACAAATTTGTTTACGTTCAATGTAATTTGATATTTATTTTCGGAAACGTCATGGAGGGGAATAGACGTATCGAGAAATTCGGTACTTCCGCTCGGGTCACAAGGTCAAGTGTACCATGACATCGGGCAACGTGTTTAGTTCTGCATGCTCAGCATGCAACACCCGCGCTGGCTGTAAGCGTGGTACACCTCACCTTCAACCCATTCCCATATTGCATTGCTGAAAACATTTCCCAACTCGTCTATTAGGAGGATATTTGTAAGAATTAGCCAGTGTTTCAGAATAAATTTTGGGTGACTGAATATTCCCTTTAACTGCTAAGGTTTTTTATCATTTGAATACGTCAGAGGGATTCACATACAATGTGCTTTTAGATGCCTTGTTGAAAAAGGGTTGCTTTACGTCAACTTCAGCACCAATTTCTTTTTCACAGTGTTATTAATGAGTACCCTCTTTTCGGGAGCACACGTGAGCCGTCCTCCGTTTTAGTGAGTCGCTGGTTTGAGCAGGGAGTTGTAACTCCCTGGTTTAGGATTGTTATATTGTTTTTAATGTGTTTTGATATCCTTATTAGTGGTATTGGCAAAGAAGTATTGACACCATTTATGACGCTAAGCTATGTATTTTCAAAAGGTTTAAATTAGTCAGGTAGCTAATAGGCTCGAAATTGAACTGATCTAGAAGTTGATCTTATAGTAAGCTTTAAAAGTATTTTCAGTTTTTCGTGAAAGATAATAGAAATTAAACTTGACAAAATAATTCTTATGCTTACCGATTCAAGCAAATCTGTGAACTGCTGAAGGAAGATAAAACATCAACAAAGAACTTTATCTGTGAATGAGCGACGATTTAGCACTTAAGCTTAAGCTTGCCAGCAAATATACCTTAATGATGATCGGGGTAAAAATAATAAGGATTTAACTTACTAGGCGGAATTACAGCAAATTACTGCTGGGTAAAGTTCGAAGTCATTGACATACGATAAGTCTTGTTTACGTGGGTGTTCATTTTGAATGTAACTGTCTTACGAGATATTGAATTTGTTATTAACATATGTTTTAATAATTTCCGGTGAAATAGAAGCAAACAGAGAGGAGTTATTCTTTCATGGCGGGGTGAGGGTAAGTGTACGGTATTTCGACCATTTTCATGGAGAGAGTTTTAAAAGGATTTCAGATAATTAAAATTTGTAAGTTTATCGCTCGTGGGTACCCCCTCCTCGATCATGACCAAAGGTCGATGTTTCAGAAAAGTACTGATAGACGATAGATTTTTTTCAAATCAGATCCCAGTGCTTTTTAAATATAACGTTTGATATTTCGTTTTGATTTAAAAAGCAAGTATTGTCCTGGACCAGAGCGATGTTGGTTGTGTAGCACTTTAATTAACTGAAAGTTAATAAGTAATAAAACAAGAAGTCATAAATCAATAAATGTATTAAAGTGTTCAGGCTTTTCTTTTTCAACGGTAAGATGTAATGATGTCCAAAGGTTCCCTCTCACAACAAAACAGGCTAACATTAACAGAAAAAATGATTTGGGTTTTTAGAGAAAAATCATGCAAGCTTGGGATCTTGATACAAAATTCCAAGAATACTATAATGTTTTTCAAAGCGGTATCGGACAAGAGAGTAGTGTTGTAAGATCTGTACAATTAGCCTATGTAGTAAACAGGTGATTTCTTAAATATGTGTTCCGCCTATCCGAGTTCAGCATAGGATTAGAATGCATAAATGTAGAGAGCAAGCATTAGACTTTAGGAATCCACTAGAAGCTTGGCAAAGCGAGTGAACAGGATTGCCCTCACATTGCAGACAAGTAAATATTACAGATTACAGAAAATCAAACCAATAGAAAACAAAGCAATGCAATGCATAAAGGCGGAGCCTTGTACGTAAACAAGAAGACAGTTTCATAGCCTGCTGGTTGTTAGGAGAAATTTCAAAACTCTTTTCTAGGGGTAGAGCAAAAAAACCAACATTTCATAGGAAAATGAAAGGAACCCCAAAACATAGGGAAAAACATCACCATCCCAGTGAAGTGTAGAATGAAGACTAAAATGGCCGAGTCAGATGGTCAGCTTACCACACGCGATAAGAATGTACTTCATTACACATCCTGTAGAATCACAAAAAGATATTTGGTAATTTGCTATTTCGAAAATTAGAATAAAAAATACACGAATTAGTTTACAGTGTTTCAGCATATTGAATAGGTGGAAGGGTATAAAAATTGATGATCGTTATCATACTTTTATTTTGTTATTTTTTAGTGACAAATTGAACTCATCCTCATCAGTAATAATTAATAAATGAAAGCTTCCTGTCGAGCCTTGCACGCGAATGTTCTTTACGATTAACTATACCTTGAAACAATGTGACACCACCGGGTGGCCGGGGGGATGGTTTATCTCAGGTTTCCTCTATCCACCACTTTCCCCAAATAAATATAGCTCTCACCCAAATCTATACTAAGCTAGTGGCTCATTGCACTATTAGAAAAAGCTTACGGTAAGTGCACTAGGCTTTGGATAATAACTAAATTCTTTTAAAAGGCATTTTATATGATGCTTTTAAAAGGCATTTTGTCATAGCAACTCAGTATAGGCCCCATTATTACTTTTGGACGGCTTATATGATGATATCGTTGCAAAAACTCATGCACCCCCCATCACCCATTGACATACCCATGCATCATGAAACCGTCCTTTGCTTTTGCTTGGTCAAGTTATGATAAAAAAGATCAAACTGTGTTATTTGTGGTCTCATCAGTCCACATTAATCAAATGCATTAGAAAATATAGTTTTAAAATCGGTCCGGACACAAACGGAGGTAGATCTCTGTGTCATTCCATTTCTGTTTACCCAGTAGTGTACTAAAGGTAGCAGCTCGTCCAGGGCACCATCTCTGTGATGACATATAATCCATTGATTGCGTTACGCGGGTGGGGAACAGCCCCTTCATTCCATTTAAAAAATTAAAAAAAGTGTTTAAGCGATAGCTTTGTAGGGGCAGGGTGAAGTTTGTTTTCGACTGATTGATAGATCTATTGTAATTATTTCCTTTACCAACAAGTCCCTCGAAAACTGCCGAAATTTTCCCCGCGTTCCATGCGCTTCCAGCCCCATTGCTACAGTGGTTATTACCAATACCGTCTCAAACATATCTACATCAGGGGCGTCAATCCGTATTCAAATGTGGGGAGGGGGACGGGGGACATACATGACTTAGCACAAACCAATCCCTTTGGTTTTGAAGAGGGACGTTTTCTTACAGGCCCTTTCCTCCCCCCCCCCCATAATGACTGACGTTGTCCTATTGTAATAAGAATTATCATTTCAAAGTTAACATGACCACCATAGATGATCTGTCAGGTGAAATACACGGAGTATACGGAATTATTTCAAGATGGTTTTTTTTTCATCATGTCCCAAAATAGCTGAAACAACGCTTTGCAGCGTGGATCATTGTCAGAGATCATGGACCCGACTAGGCCCGTTGCTAGGGTGATATATTTTTGGGTGTGAAGGTCCCAAATTCCGACCGGCTGGATGTTTCTTCCAACTGAGTGGAGGCGTTTAAATTGCACTTTGTTATGAGCTCTGTGTTTTGTATACATCAGTGGGGATCCTTCCTTTGTCACTACATAAATGTGTCTTCCTGGGGGAGGGGTCTAAGGGTAGGGGGCGTCCCCGTCCCCTTTGAATTTTTTTTGTTAATTTAAGGCTGCATAGGTGCAAAACGGTGCTATCTTTGGGATATTTTTGGAGCTGATCGTTTATGTCTGGAAAATGTCCATAATTTAGTGAATTCTAATTTTTCCGACTGGCTGGATGTTTCTACATCTGCAGTGGCGGCGCGTAAATTACACCTTTTTAATTCACCCTGCGTTTATGTATACAGCAGTGGGGATCCTTCCTTTGTCACTATATAAAGGTGTCATCCTGGGGGAGGCTCTAAGGGGAGGGGGCGTAGCTCTCCTCTTTGAGAAATGTTTGCTAATTTAAGTTTGCTTAGATGCAAAATGATGCTATCTTTGGGATACTTTTGGAGCTGATCGTATTATACCAAAGGTGTGAAGGATTAGCAAGGACGTTTTCAGAATGCTTTGTAGTCGTAAGTGTATTAACAATAACCGATAATGGCTTCGGCGAACCGTTCGGTAAAAATTTTTGAAAAGTGTTTAACGGCAACAACGTACTTTTAACCTTCCACACCATGCTACAAATTAGACTGAATGCAGTGGCGTACCCAGAATTTCTCTCAAGGGGGTGGGGGCATGCAGTATGTTGTGTGACCGCAGGCCTGGGGAAGGGGTGTAAGGGGAGGGGGTGTGCCCGTTACCTTTGAAATTTTTTTAAAAATTAGGTGTCCTTACATGCAATCTGGTGCCACATATGTTACCTTTTGAAGTAAAATTTGTGTTAAAAATTTTACGTATTTTTAGGAACTGATAAAATAGGCATCAGTGAGGGGGCATGGCCCAATGGGGTGTCTCCATCCCCTTTGAAATATTTTGAAAAATATGGTGTCCTTACATGCATCCTGGTGCCAAATATGCTACCTTTTGAAGTAAATTTCTGTTAAAAAAAAATTACGTATTTTTAGAAACTTAAAAAATCGGAATCAGTGAGGATGAACATGGCCGCGGAATGGCCCTCCTCTTTGCATACGCCACTGATTGAATGATCCCATATTGATGCGAGGCCCCTACAGATGTTTGGAGATATATGTTTGTTTTCGGAAAGTGTTGTGATCAGAATAGTTCAATGTATAATTACCTTTTTAATGGTCATAAGGAGTGCAAACCGTAACTCATGTGCGCGAAGCGCGCTGAAATCTTGTCATTAAATAAGATTTCCCTGACGAAATCTACATTCAGAATCTGCATCGAGACACTTAACAATTGCCCAACAAACCTACATGCCACTCAAAAAGCCAGTCAAATAGAGCCAAGACACTACTCTTTTACGCAAATGTGGGGGGGGGGCATTTGATATTGTGTCCCCCACCCATCGAAATGTGGGGCCCCCAGGATTGACGCCCATGATCTACATACTTAGTTTATCGATAAAGGTGTCACAATTTGGTGAATTGTTCGTGTGCATAGGCGTGATTACGGAGGAGCACAGCATTGCCACTTTACCAAGTGGAGGAATTGTTTTGGCCTTCCTCAACTCAGTTTGGGAATACAATGTTTTAGCACGGAAAATTCAAAGCTCTAACGGATGAACAGGCAGCAGACTCGCCTTGTAATTAGCATATTTTTAAGGAACTGAAAATATCTCGGCGCAGAGTCTGCACTCAACAGTAGTCATGAAATGATTTCTAATGCAAATGACGCACATTCGTCACCGCCTGCACTCCTTATCGTATGGCCATTATAAGGGAAATCATATGACGAATTGATCCCTTTAAAATTGCCAGCTCTTTTAACTCCATCTCCATTGCGACAAAAGCCAATGTAAAACTATCATGCAATACAGCTGAAAGGTAAACAGACAACTGCATTGATACAAGCTATTTTCAGAAACATACATATCATTGTTTGTATCTTGCAATTTCCTACGGACATATAACAAAGGCTTTCTGTGCAATTTGCATTTTAATGTACATATTCGCTAGGGTGCAAGAAATGAAGTAGCAGTAGCACTGTTGTGTTATTGCTCTTAACGTGAATGGGAAAGATCCCTTGTATGGCAATAAACAAGCGCAACAATGTTGCCGAAGCTCAGCTTTTCCTGTTGACCTAAAAGTCTGCAGTCAATATTTTGGATGGGTCTGTAACTCATGTTGATCATACGTACGTTAGAAAACAAAGAGATAAATATAAATGCAATGAAATATGTATTGAACTCCTGAAGTCTCTGAAAGACTAAATCTGGTACACAAAGTTAACTTTATATACTGCACAGATGTTAGTATACAAATAATGAATGTTTATGAGTGTGCTGCTTTGTAGACCTCATTTGTTTTCCATAATTAGACCCCGATAGTAACTTCCGATAAAGAAATTTTACAAATGGTTAAAGGTCTTAAAAGCGATATTTTGCCCCAGAGATATTCCTTGAACTTGTCCAGGGACAGAAGTTCAAATGAGTGTTGCCACTATGATTTGGAAAAACCAAAACTGCTCAATTGCTCAATATAAAGGGATAATTTCTAAATTAAATTCTTTACGCGCCTCGAATTCTGAGTACTTATTAGTCCCGTTTTCCCCTACAAAATTATTTTACTGCATAACATTTTTATGATTGGGATCTACCAGGTATATAAATCGTCGATCGCTTTTAGGACCCGTGAATGTGTCGCAACAGGCCGAAGGGTAACTACGGTTCGTAGAGAGCGTTGGGAAAATATGCACACTTACACTAAGTCTAAGGCTATTGAAATATCATCCCCCATGGCTTCCCCTTAACAACTTGGTGGGGCTTTCGGCAACGGAGAACAAGACTGAGGAGGTTCCTGCAGTGTCGACGCCCATGTGACTGCACCAGGCTTGTAGCCTGACAAGGTACTGAATGGGGGCGAAATGGCTTCCAGGGGCTAAAAAATTTTTAAGGGGGCCAAATGTATACAAATGCCATCAAGCCAATGGCAACTTGAAAACTTTCTAGGGGCGGGCGAACAAATTTCAAAGAGGGATTCGCCCCCTTGGCCCGCTTGACTAGAAGCCTGAGCTGCAGAATTCCTGCAGGATCCGAGACTGACTTATGGCACACGCCTTCAAAAAGCACGTTTTCCTTTTTAAACCGAAAATTGTTTTTGGAATGTTAGCACAACCGATAAGCTTAAACCATATGAAGCATTGTATTTTCAATCAACGTGCTATGTTCTTTTTAAACTTGAGGCGACTGGATATATTCTCTTTAAACTTTAAGCCAAACTCCTAAAACCATTCAGACATCACGCTAAGTTGAATACTTGTTTCTGCCGCCTAGCTTATACCACTAGCCTATGTTTCGCACAAGGCCACATATTCTCAAGAACTTGCATAACTTTCAAACGTCCGGTATTTCTTTTCGAGTAGGCCTAACCATGATCCTACCAATTTAGCTAGTCTATTATTAAAACGCCTGAATGAGATCAGCACCACATGTTCATGACGTAACGCCTCCATAGCTAGTAGGCTGCACGGTATATTTCTTATTCATGTCATATCCCTGGTTTGGAAAGCAAAGAGCTGAGCAAACATAGTCTGACATAGTGGGGTAGCCCACGTACGGTATTCAAAAGTCGATACACTGCACTTTGCGTAAACACTTCCACACGATTAAGCACGAGACGTCCTGTACATTTATATATGTTCAGTATAGGTTTGTACTTCGTTTCGTTGCACAGTCTCTCAAATGATAACAACTGGGATTCTCGACGTATTCCCGAACATGGGGACTTCGCCAGAATTTGTTTCAAAAAGTGATGTTTTCATGCCTTTAATGATTGCAGAAACGAAAAAAAAAATTAACTTTTGTTCATCACAAATTGAACATAACTTTTGTTCAGCACAATATGAAACATATTATCAAGATTGGTGCAAAACTGAAAGACAAGTAGGGAATTTTACGTTTTCAAACAAAGCCTCCTCTCGAGGTCAAATAGCGGCCAAATTAATCGAAAAGAGTCGCAGCATACAGATACCACTTTTGCTAACATGCCTACTGAATTTCAGCCAAATCTAACGAAAAACAGCGAAATGTCAGGCACTTAAACGCAAATGTGATGGTGACAGACGTTTGCCGTGACGAAGAAGTTTTGCCGTGCACGACAGCAATAGCTCAGCTGAAAGCTTTCAGCTGAGTTAAAAATATCCTTGGGCGATGAGGTTTGTAACATTATGTACCTCAGTACAACAATAGGAACGTGAGGTTTGAAAAACAGGTTTTTAACGAAACCGATTTAGCATGTTATATATGCAGGGAGTTGTTATTAGAAGGAGTTACGACTAAACCTAAATTTATGCTAATCCTATTTGATCAAGCTTAGTGTGAGGAATCAGTATGATCGTTTGATTTGAGAGCATTCAGTTCTCTCAGCCAACCTTGCCTTACCTCATCCACACTTACTCTAAAACTCTAACAAAAGGATTCATTGAACAATGTGTTGGTGCCTAACTAGTTGCCGACCTGCAAGTACGATTCACTGCTTTAAACCCCAAACGACAGTTTACCAATCTAACTCTACCGCTGTATGCAAATGAGAAAAAGTTGTTCAATACTAAATTTTGCTGTTAGATGTTGATCAATTTTTGCATTCTTTCACAATTTGCGGAAGGTGTACCCATGTAAGACATGTTAATGAAAAACAAAATAAATTAACAAATTATTTGTTACTACAGTCCAAACGCGTCGAGACCCTCAAATTAATTCGTGACTTGAACGAATGGCAGTGTAAGGGAAAAAGCAAAAACACCTAAAGCTGTCGTCAAGATGTAGCAGACGACGTAAGCCATTTGTGTTTATTTCCACACATCTTTTAAAGTTAATGAATCTAAAAGAAAAACACAATGAAGTGACTATTTTCGGAATTAGTAACTCCATCTAATCACACTTCCCTTGCGAAAATAAGAGATACATCTTCAATCTCTGTTCGGACTGCGCACCAACAGGATAATCTAATATTATGAGTGCCCACGGTAACATCTGTCGTATAATGTGAAAAATTAAGTAGGCTCAATGAATTTGTCGTTAAACGTTTTTATCAAGCTTTTCTTACGGCGATCTTCGCACTTACTCATTATCGGTAGATGGTGAATGTTGATACCTTTACAAGGAACAAAAGCCAAAAGTCTTAGTCATTCCTTGCTAAAAGAAAATGCTTTGTTACACCGAGGTTTATTTCTCGAAATTATCCTTTTTTAGACATCATGTGCCAGGACGCTTTCACAATTTGACCTATGGTGACCTCCTTCACAAAAAAAGAAAAACAATGGGATTCTTGCAAACAGTATGGGTCGTCCACCTGCTGCGCATTATACCCTTAACAGTAACAAACCTGGTTCTCACCGTTTGACCTCTTTTGACATCAAAAGACTTTTGAACTCCATCAGAAACAATTTCATAATTTAACGCAGTATGAGGCCTTCCCGAGCCAACTATTATGTTAGATCCGTCAAGATTGCCCTTTGTGATCTAGGGTCTATCGTCTTTAGGAGGTTTTTACCATACGACCTCCAGTGACCCCAAATGAAGTTTCGCCTTCTCAAAAAACATGAGGGTACTTGTTATAAGTAGCCGCATCCAAGTATGAAATATCTCAACCCACAAACTTTTCGTAGTGTCACGTCTGGTGACCTTAGATGACCTTTGAACTCTACCGAAAACAACGAGGGTATTTATCTAAGTGTAACGCAGAAATCTTTAGAGTATGAACAGCATTCATGTCCTTTACGTGAGATGTGGTGTTTCAGAGTTTTACAGTTTTTGATCTCAAATGACCTCAAATGACCTCTAACCGCCAAAATAAAGGTTTCTTCATCCCAATATAAAACTATCTGTACCTCAAGTAAGATAAGTTACAGGATAAAAAAAATTGAATTACGAAACCTGAAATAATAAGTATTTGAATTCGATCACAAACCGAGAGAATGGGAAAACGAGCACTTTCCAGGACATCATCAAATACACATTAATTATAAGTTATGTTTAATTATAATATGGTAATATGACATCCTTCACGCAAGTGCATCATTGGGTAATTAAAATTGGAATTACTTACGAATTTATACTTGTGAACGTCTGATATTTGTTGTTCTCTATAATTTGTCCTTGGCATGGCCATTCCTTTCCGTTGGCTACGAAGAGGCAAAATTTGGAGCTACGCGTAATTGTCTATTCTTGAGATAACGTGCGCACAAATAGTTTAGAAGGTTTTCCTCTTTCACTTATGGTGACCTCAGTTGACCTCTGAACTCTACCAAAAAAAGACAGGTTTTGTTCTAAGTCAAAAACGAAATTTAAAGCGTGAAAAGCATTCATTAGCCCTTACTTAAGATGTGTTAATTCAGAAGTTTTCAGTTTTTGATCCCTGGTGACCTCAAATGGCCTCGTTCTTACAGGAAAATAAAAGGAGTCTTCATCTCTATATAAAATAATCTATATTTAAAGTATAATAAGTATCAGAAGAAAAGAACTGAATTAAGAAAACGGAAGTAATAAGTGCTTGCATGCATGAGAAAAATTCGTCCCATGACAATCGGCGCTCAAACTGGGCGATGAGGGTTCAAACTGGGCGATACTTCGAGGTCATCTGACCGCAAGTTATTTAATGACCCTTGCTGGCTGAAAATCGTACACACTCTAGTAGATACAGACTCAGAGTCCACCAACTTGCTATCGTGCAGATTTCCTTTAAGGTATGATCGATATTTTTACTAAATATGGACCGATTTTTTCGTTTAAAAGTTTCATTTCATGTTAATTAGTGCCCACATTTTGGTTTCAATGAGTACAAATGCATAGCTTTACGATTTAAGTCCAACTATATCAGGTGCATTAACGTTCCCTCTGACCATGTAAGCCTCAAAAATGTATCAAGGTCAGGCTTTCTTGTCAGTCTCTTAGCAACATGAAGGAAGTTTGTCCATCTTTCATGGGAGTGTTTTCTCTAGCGCGGGATTTGACCCCGGATCACGAGAATTGAAAATTGACCACTTTTCAGTTCATCATCAAAATACACATTAATTATTAGCTGTGTTTAATTATATAATAATCATTACATTCTTCACACAAGTCCATAATTAGGTCATTAAAATTAGAATGACAAAGTTTTGCTTGTAAAAATATGCATTGTTCTCTATAATTTATCTTTGGCACGACCTTTCCTTTTTGTTGGCTACAAAGACCCAAAATTTGGAGGTACTCCTAACTTTATATTCTTGAGATAATTTGCGTACGAGCAGTTTACAAGGTTTTCGTAGTTCAACGTCTGGTTACCTAAGATGGCCTTGAACCACCACCAAAACCAATTGGGATGATCTTTCTCTACAAATGACAAATTTGCGCACCATGGCTAGAAGGTATCCATCATTTCTATCGTGATATATCGTGCTTTTACTTGAACAGGTTTTGTGATCCCAATGGCCTCTGACCAAACAATAGGAACCTTTCTCATAATATAACAAATGGATATATCTAGAAAGAAAATTATTCATCATGGCTATCTTGAAAAACGTGTCTTTACGCGGTCCACATGCCTGTCGTATTTTCAACTCTGGTGACCTTAGATGACATTTGATCTCAACAAAAACAATAAGGTTCTTTCTCTTAATATAAAAAAGGTCACATGTTTAGTATTATAAGTGTCCATTTTGAATTATCGTGTACACAAGGTTTTCGATTTTTTACTCCTGGTTACCTTTAATGACCTCTGATCTTCCCTAAAACAAAAGGTTCCTTCCTCTTTATTTTGCAAATGTATACGCTAAGTGAAAAAAAACTATTCTTTTTTTAAGATATTGTGATGTTTACAAACAATTTTCCCGATTTTCTTAGTTCCACCACCGGTGACCTCAGATAACTTTTACCTTCTAACAAATCATAGGGTTCATTTACTGATTATTACGCATTGAAAAAATCTACCCCTTGAAACTGGGCGTCATGACTTAGCCGATAGCTTCACGACTTGGCCGATTTTTTAACGACAAAAAACCGCAAACCTTTGTATTTCTACCAGCTATTCACAGCCCGAACAAAGACTAGGGGTGTACCTCATTGCTGAAAATATCAAGTAATAATGCTCGTCTGCTATTCGTTAAATTCGGAACATAAATAGTACTTATTTAATATACTTTTTGTCTCAAATATCAATAATTTGACAGATTATTGAGAATTTTATTTGACAATTTGTTGAATTTTATTTCCTTGCATAAATTCACTAAATCTGAACCGATTTTCATGGTTTAAATTCATTTGGTAACTAATTTAGCCACTGAATCCGATTCTAGTCACATCATACGTGGAAAAACAAATCGATCCTTAAAAATCTATTGAAAGCGGATGCCCAGTGTCTTCAGGTTAAGCACAAAATGCCTCACTACACCGCTGAATTAAGAAATCAAGGGCAAAGTGAAAATGTCCAGAGTTCAAGCGGACGAATCTGTAATGGTATGAACATTTTAAGAATGAAAAGTATCCTTGCCTTCTATCTCGATATATAGTGTTTTCAATGTTTGAGATTTTGAGTTTTTGTGACCTCAAATGACCTTTGACCTCAACCAAAAACTATAGGATTCTATTTCTTAATATGATCAACTTATAAACCAAGTATGAAAATATCCGTGATTGCTATTGTTAGACATCGGCCCGCTGAGTAAACATTTGCTCTTAATTTAAGAAACATGCTCTCGCAAACTTATTATTTCGAAGTCGTACTTGTAATACGTCACCAGTGACGTAGCTACGAGGGGGCATGAGGGGCACGTCCCCCTCCCCGCGAAAAAGGCCTTGCCTCCCCAGGTTCCCCCGTGGAAAATTTTGGAATGCACAGTTCTGTATATAAGCCCTATAGAGAGGGAGGGAATTCAGAAATTGTGCCCCCTAGAAAAGTTCGTGACCCCCAGTGCCCCCTGCTCAAAAATTCCTGGCTACGCCACTGTGCTTCACCCTCTCTGTGATGTTAGCGATGCATTAAGTATGCAGGCTTTCGAGAATATTAGGTTTGTCAGTTCTTGGGACCCGTTTTCGTCAGTTCTGGCTTGAACCCGTATCAACATTCATCGGGAGATTCGTACCTGTCCACATAATCCCGGTTCCATACATGTGTCCGTGCCGGTGCTTAATTGTTTTGCTGAGCAAAAGTTTGAACAATTTAGAAACAGCGCCACCGATTCGTTGAAAACATGGCGCTACCTTGTGAAAGCAGCGTGTATGAATTTGTTAACAGAATGACGCTGTAAATGCTGATATTGTTTTGCAATCAAGCGCTAACCTGTGACTTTTAGCTTGGGATTCTGCCATGAAAGTAAGTTAATGCTGTTCAATGACTCATGAGCTCACTAAGGGAGACACTGAACATTGCGGGCCCCTGGTATTGTCTGTAGCTAACCATGTACCTAGGCCTAGTGTTATTTATGGCTATATGTTTGAGTACAGTACACAGTGTGTTGTGGTCAATGACGGGTTTACATGTCGAATCAGGGTTAGGGATACAGTTTAAGAAGGTAAAAGGGGACGGTTTCTAAGGACGTAAACTGGGTTTATCTCATTAATCATTTAGCTAAGGAAACTTTTCTTTTGTTTGATCAAAACAGATTGAATAAATACCGATACTGACGTTTACTGCATAAATCGGTTATACAATCCAAAGCAGTTCCCGAGATGACTTTCTTGCTTCAGTGATCCACACAATTCAATTTTCTCTCTGCTGACCTGGGGTCTGAAGTCTGAAGAAAGCATGTCGGAAGAAGATACTCTCAAACTAAGGCGGAGAGCAGCAAAGGGAAAATTCACCAGGCTAGAAAAAGCTGTCCAATTCCTCCTAAATGAAAACCGTTCGAAATCAGAAGTTGAAGAGGCCTTTGAAGAAGTAAGCCATGCATACCAGGAGGTGAGTGAGAAGCATGAAACCTTCACCTCTGTTATTACAGATGATGACGAGTATGACAAACAGGAGAAATGGATGGAAGATTGCCAGCAAGCCTTTCTGAATCTAAAAATAAAGGTTGGTGATTACTGTAAACAAAATGTTTCAAGGCCTAGGTCACCTGAGACTGAGAGTAAAGCAAACAAAGGTACAGATTATGAAACGGGCAATGGCATTCAGTCTGAAACAAATGATGTAGATGAAAATGATGGTATTGTAATTGATGAAATAATAGGCCCTGATTTAGAGGCACAGGCGCAAGGGTGTGAGCCGGATCAGGAAGAAGTAGTCAAAAGAAGTATTCCCCATTTCAACATGGAAAAACCAAAGATGCCAAAGTTTGGAGGGAATGTAAGAGACTATCACATATTTAAGTCAGATTTTACACATATGGTGGGCAAGGTGTACAGTAAGAGAGATTCAATTACCATATTGCGATCAGCGCTGTATGGGAAACCTTTAGAAATGGTAAGGGGCATAGGATCTGACTATGACGCAGCCTGGGAATATTTAGATTCAGTGTACGGAGATCCAAGATTTACAGCCGATGCCATTATCAATGATATAAACAAGTTCAAGGCAGTGAAAGAAGGGGAGGATTCAAGGTTTTGTGAGTTAGTTAACTTAGTAAGAACCAGTTATAAAGCATTGAAAGAGGTGGGGAGGCCACATGACATGGATAATAGCCAAATGTTAACCCTCATTGAAAGAAAACTCAATATGGATGATAGGAAAGTATGGTTTCGATATTTGGAAAGAGAAGGGAAACAGGCAAGTTTATCCGTACTAATTGACTGGCTGACTAGTGAGATGAAATCTCGTATTCGGGCAACAGCAGCTTTGAGAAGTGAAGCTAGTAAGTCTGGGGCTGCTGTCCACGTCATTGGCAAGGAAAGTGACGCCAAGAAATTTCACAAGTGCTGGCTATGCGAATCCACAAATCACTGGACAGATCAATGTCAAACTTTCCTGAATTTTACTCCAGCCCAACGGTGGCAGCATGTAAAGGAACACCATGGCTGCTTCAGCTGCCTGAAGAAAGCTGGGAGAGACCACAGAATGTCCAATTGTAGAAGGAAGAGAGCATGTTCAGAAGTGGTAAATGGAACACAGTGTGGTCAGTTCCAACATCCCCTACTCCATCTTCCAGCAGGCAGTGTTAGTGGAATTGTGGGTGTGGCATTGAATACAAAGGATCAGTCACTATTGCCAGTGGTAGAAGTAGATATCGATGGCCCCAGAGGAATGAAACAGAGAGGGAATATTCTCCTAGACTCTGGTGCTCAGATAAGTTTAATTAGAACATCACTGGCTGAACAACTCAACTTAAAGGGTAAAAATGTTAATATCACAATCACCAAAGTAGGTGGTGAACAGGAGCAGATGCAGACAAAAAAGTACCAGTTGAAGATCAGGCCACTCACCAAAAGTCACTGAGTGTACTCCATATCAGCTGTTGGCTTGCCCTGCATAAGTGAAGAACTGAAATATATGGATGTGGACGAAACGTCAAAACTGTTTGGTTTGAAACCAGATGATGTCAGAAGAGGTAACGGATCAGTGGATATCCTCATTGGTATTGACTATGCTCACCTACATTGTGGTGACGTCAGACAGGCTGGTCATCTTGTAGCAAGAAACTCACCGCTTGGTTGGTTGATCTTTGGTTCATCAGCAACGCAGGAAGTTGTGGCCAGCAGTGTTCTCCATGTAAAACTCTCCTCTCCAGTTGACCTAACAGACTTCTGGACATCTGAAAGTATGGGTGTCAATCCAAGTTCTTGTGAGTGCAAGCCTAACAGAAGTAGTAAGTTGGAGGCTGATGAAGACAAGATAATCAGTGATTCCTGCGAAAAAGTTGGTACACAGTGGCTTATCCCATATCCATGGAGAAAAGATCATAAGCTTCTGCCCGATAACAGGTCACAGGCAGAAAGAACCCTCCGAGTCACTGAAAAAAGATTGAGCAAGAATCCAGAGTATGCAGAGGCATATAAAAGAGAAATGATGGAAATGGTGGAGATGAATTTGCCAGAAAGCTAACAGAGAAAGACATCAAACAGTACAAAGGTCCTGCACATTACATTTCCCATCATGCCGTGATTAGACCAGAGAAAAGAAGCACACCAGTGAGAATTGTTTTTAATTCCTTAGCTGTATTTCAGGGCCACTGCCTAAATGATTACTGGCTTAAGGGACCAGATCTCCTAAACAACTTATTTGGAGTGATCCTCAGATTTCGAGAACACAAGGTGGCAACTTGTGGAGATATTTCAAAGATGTATCACCGTATCTTAATTCCAGAAACCGATCAGCATGTCTATCGTTACTTATGGAGGGATATGCAGATTGACAGGCCACCAGAGGTGTTTGTGAAGACAGTATTAACATTTGGTGATAGACCTGCTCCAGCTATGGCTCAGGTTACACTTCTGAAAACTGCCAAAGAAGGAGAGCAACAACATCCAAGGGCAGCACAAGCACTGCGGCACAATGCCTACATGGATGATATATGCCTGTCAAACCCAACCATTGAAGATGCTGTAGAAATCACCCATGGCATTGATGAGGTACTAAAGGGAGGTGGTTTCAAAGTAAAAGAATGGTTATCCAGTCAACCTTTAAATGAATATCAGAAGTGTCAAAGGAAAATGTGAAATCCTTCACAGATGAAACAAAGGTAGAGAAGGTGCTTGGTGTAGTCTGGGATCATGAGAAAGATAAGTTCTCCTACAAGGTCAATCTGAAGAAAAGCCTATTGGTACAAAACAGTGAGTCAGGTGAACTCCAGAGACTGACAAAGAGGAAGATTTTGAGCCAAGTGGCTCAAATCTTTGACCCCGTAGGATTTGCATCAGCCTTTGTAATTCGTGCGAAGATTCGTACAGCATCTTTGGCAGAAAGGTCTGGACTGGGACAGTGAACTTTCAGAAAGGGATGAGGAGAAACGGCGACATTTATTCAAAGAAATGGAAAATCTAAATGCTCTAAAGTTCGAGAGGTGTTTAACGCCAGTCAACGGACGAGATCCCATTCTGTGCATTTTCTCAGATGCATCCGAATTTGCGTTTGGCACATGTGCATATATTAGGTGGCAAGTAAGCAACGACAGTTATGATGTTCGATTCTTAACTGCCAAGTCCAGGGTGGCTCCTCTCAAACGTCTAACTATTCCTCGTCTGGAATTACAAGGGACAGTGTTGGCAGCAAGACTGAGTTGTACTATCTTAGAAGAACTGACACTCAAACCAGAAAAAGTCATGTTTATGATCGACAGTACCATTGTTTTGGGTTGGATACAAAGTAATGCAAAAGGGTTCAAACCATTTGTTTCGGCACGAGTTGGTGAGATACAGACAGTAACTGATCCCTCACAGTGGTTTTATGTTCCTAACGAACACAATGTTGCAGACGATGTATCAAGAGGAATTTCTGTTGAGCAATTAAAGGGAAGATGGGAATGTGGACCAGAGTTCCTCCATACACCAGAAGAAGAGTGGCCATTGGCAAACCGACCAAATTTGTTATCTGTTGAAGCTGAAGGTGAGAGTGAACGTCGTAACACTCAACAGGTATACATGGTGAAGGAGACACAAATCATTAACTGTGAGGACTTTTCAAACTGGAGACGACTACTGAGAGTCACTGCATATGTTTTTTAAGGTTTGCTCAAAGCCAGATGTCAGAAATCACAAGAACCCAAAACCCAAGAGATGCAGGCACTTGATCCGTCGGAGTTGAAGGAGGCAGAAACATTCTGGATTAAAGATGCCCAGAGACTACTCCATACCCGTTTGAAGTGTGGTGAGTTCAAGACATTGCGCCCGTTTGTGGAAAATGACCTCATCCGAGTAGGTGGGCGGGCAAAGAGTGATTTGATATCATACGACATGGGACACCCAGTACTACTGCCACAGAAACACCATGTGTCAAAGCTCATCACTCAACACTACCATAGCAGGGGACATAATGGAGTTGCTTGTACAGTTGCAAAAGTAAGAGAAAAGTATTGGATACTTGGGGTGCACAGACTTGCAAAGACAGTGAAGTACAGGTGTGTGACTTGCAAAGTGTTGGCACTTAAACCCGAAAGTCAAGTAATGGCCAGTTTACCAAAGGAAAGATTGGCACCATTCACCCCACCTTTCTTCTACACCTCATGCGACTACTTCGGTCCACTGCAAGTGAAGGTTGGGAGAAACAAGGTAACCAAGCACTATGGGGTAATCTTCACCTGTCTAAACACCAGGGCAGTTCACCTTGGGCTGTCAGTAGATTGTTCCACCATGGAGTTTTTGCAGGTCCTCAGACGATTTTTTGCAATAGGAGGACAACCTGTACAAATACTGAGTGACAACGGAACCCAGTTTGTTGGTGCTGCAAAGGAGTTACGCCTAATGATCCAAGGTTGGAGTGATGAACACTTGAAAGTCTTGTCAAAAGTTGCAAAATGGCGATACGTAGAGCCATTGGTGAACAAGTTCTCACTGTCATGGAACTTAACACTTGTTTACAGGAAATTGCCAATCTTGTAAATCAGCGGCCGATAGGAAGGATCCCTACCGACCCAGACGACGGACTGTTCTTATGTCCAAATGATATGCTACTGGGACGAGCTTCCCGTGATGTGCCACAAGGACCTTTCAGAGAGACCCGCAACCCCAGGCATCGGGTTGAATTTGTTCAAAAAATCGTAGACTCATTTTGGCGACGTTGGACAAGAGATGTCTTACCTTTGTTGGTGCCACGCCGAAAGTGGGATGTTCATCGCCGTAATGTTAGAGTCGACGACATTGTCATAATGGTGGAAACAAATGCTGTACGAGTGAAATGATCCTTGGCAGAGTGGTTCAGGTTTATCCAGGGTCTGATGGTAAAGTGAGGAACCTGAGAGTGAAAACGTCTACCACAGAATTTCGCCGTCCTGTGACCAAAATTGCAGTCATCTACCCAGCTGAAGGTTACGAAGACGACTGATCACGTTCCTTTGACGATTTGTAGGTTGGGTGTGGGAGGGGCGGGGGTAGGGGTGGGAGCCGGGTCGGGGGGTGGGGTGGGGTCAGGATGTTTTGCTGAGCAAAAGTTTGAACAATTTAGAAACAGCGCCACCGATTCGTTGAAAACATGGCGCTACCCTGTGAAAGCAGCGTGTATGAATTTGTTAACAGAATGACGCTGTAAATGCTGATATTGTTTTGCAATCAAGTGCTAACCTTTGACTTTTAGCTTGGGATTCTGCCATGAAAGTAAGTTAATGCTGTTTAATGACTGAGATCACTAAGGGAGACACTGAACATTGCGGGCCCCTGGTATTGTCTGTACCTAGGCCTAGTGTTATTTATGGCTATATGTTTGAGTACAGTACACAGTGTGTTGTGGTCAATGACGGGTTTACATGTCGAATCAGGGTTAGGGATACAGTTTAAGAAGGTAAAAGGGGACGGTTTCTAAGGACGTAAACTGGGTTTATCTCATTAATCATTTAGCTAAGGAAACTTTTCTTTTGTTTGATCAAAACAGATTGAATAAATACAGATACTGACGTTTACTGAATAAATCGGTTATACAATCCAAAGCAGTTCCCGAGCTGACTTTCTTGCTTCAGTGATCCAGTGCTTATGATGTTGCACTTACATTACAAAACTCTGTCGTGGTCGTCTCGACTTGAACCAATTGGATGGAAACTGGGACGTTAAACCTCATCTAACTAACTAGCTACAAAACTCTGTAAGCGTCTTTTAATCAGACATTAAAGGGCCATAGGAGCCGGGACTAAGGAGACACAGTCCCATCAATTTTCAGTTTGCAGTCCTTTTCTAAAATTATGTAAAATTACCTTATAAAAATGCTAAAATATTGGAGTTGAGCATCTCAGTCCCATCTATCTTAGGACCTTCCGACCGTACTGTATTAATATAAACATGTTTCTACCTAATTATGTGAAAGGAGTTTCGGCGATGTAAAGCGGTACAAGTGCCACAATTTATTGATGGAGGTTACATTAGATTCATATAAATTCCTCACAAACCCCAACGTTGTGTGCTCGGACACATTACATCGTTCTGTCGTTCATAAAATGCCGATTGTAACGACATACATGTTTTGTTAGGATTTTTCAACATTGGTCTACTTCTGGCTTGCTGTATCTAATAAAAAAGGGTAGGTAAAATTTTGCATAGCGAAACATTTGCATTGGCCTTCAATTGAACTGCTATTGATGCAGTTTGTCCATTGCAACGAGTCAGCTTGAGGGCAGTACCGACAATGGGCTCTCGTATTCGTGATATCCGAAAAATTCTTTTCAGTCTAAGGAGTACTGTCTACACCTGCCTGAACTGACACTAATAACATAGCATAGCCTGCAATTGACCAGACAATAGCGTTTGCCTGAAAAACTCCTTTCGCTAAGGGAATAGCAAGGACTGTTTTGTACACTTCTTAAAGTAATTGCTAATTCATGCCTTAGTTCTATTTGATAGCGAAAATTGAATTAAGGTAGGCTGAATGTGATTTATAGATTTGTGATGAAAGTCTTTTGATACATCGTATAGTTGCTTCTTGAACAACTGTGATGAAATGAATACATACTGTATGTCATTTGATTTATAAGACATGATACGAAATGTATTATGCTATATGGCGGTCGATTTATAAAATGAGAGTAATTTACGTAAGAAGAAGAAATACTGTTACAATGAATAAAATCTAAAGACAGCTTTAACCACACCAAAAACCTCTTTTGATTCCTCGCCATAGGCCTGCGAAACATGTTATCGCAAGGGCGAGTATATGCATGATGGTTGTATATTGAGATGTTTTTCTGATTGTAAACGCAATATCTCCAGATAGCAACTATTCGTACTTTGCATACATGGTATATAAATTTGTATATTTAGACGAAGGTTCTCATTGTTTTTTTGATGGAGGTCAAAAGTCATTTGAGGTTATCAGAGGTGGTTGTCAGAGGTCAAACCATCAAATGTTGCAAGTTTAGTATTTCACTTGTGTTACCTTTTACCGTATGTGCATGACGGGGTCAGGCAAAAAGGGTTATCACTTTTAAAAAATCATAACTCTGTCATGCAACATCCACTAGCCTTTATTTTACCATCAAAATGAAGCCAACAAAAAAATCTATCGATACAATCAGCAGCTTTCATTCAAAAGCCAAAATGAAGCTGACAAAAAGTTCTGTCCAATTCTACCCTTTTTGGGTGGGGTTACACCGTCAGTTTTTGCCCAAAGTTCTGTTGAATTTGTTTTTTTTTTTAAAAATGGGTCATTTTTGCCAAAATGTCCGTTGTTCTTTCAAAAAATTATTTCAGGCAATGTAGAAGAGTTCACCTACTGATATTATTTTTCTGAAGTACCTGTAGACATCCAAAACACGCTGAGAAAAGCCCCAGTGTGAGAGATGAGGGGTTTGTAGTATACCAGCAAAAATATTTCGAAAAATGCGCAAAAAGTGGTCAAAATTACTGAAAAGTGCATACTAGAAAAAAAAAGTATCTCCACAACCAAATGTCCGATTTTGTTCATTTCAAAGACCACAATGGCCTTTAGAAGATTCCTTACTTCACAGTTACTGCCATAGCGCCATCTTTTTTGAGCCCTTACAGCTAGAGCTGTGTAAACAGTGCTGTCCACGGAGATCTCATATATGGACAGAGGATCACGTAACCAATACAGTCGCCACCGTTCGAACAATTTAGGCTTACCAAGATGGCCACCAGGCTGCTACCAGCAGGCGCGCATCCAGGTGGGGGCACGTCCCCCCTTTTTTCGGTGACCAAAGATTTTTTTTTGAGCAAATAATGTGGAAAAGATGCTGAAAACTCGCATCTAGGAGCATCTAAAATTCAAATTTTCTTGCGGGAGGACCCCAAACCCCCCTCCGTGGCTTCGCGCCTTCGGCGTTAGCTCGTGGGCCTTCGGCCGACGGTGTGTGCGTCCACCCTTCTCAAAATCCTAGATCCATAAATGGCAGAACAATATCACAGTCCTTCATTCTATTTGTTGAATTTGACCTGAGCTTGCATTCTTTCGAAAATATTACAAGTTTCTCACACAATCTGTCGATACTGAGCCACTTGAGCAAGTCCAAACTTTTACACACAAGGCTATAGCATGCAGCCATATTGGTAAGCCTACTCATGTAGGCTACGTACGGTGACGACAATTTACGCATAGGACGGTAGTGCAATACGCTCTGTCCATACATATATAAGAAGTCCGTGGTGCTATCACAGTGTCATTTCGCTGTGTGGAACCGTTGCATAAATATCACGTTACTGTGTATAGGCCTAAGTCTAACGTTTACCGTTAGGCCTAATGTTAGGCAATGCTGCTTTGTAGGCATGTAACGTTGATGATTTTTGTGTAATATATTGGTTATTTTACCACCGTTTGCCACAAACTAGGTGTCAAACAAAAGGAAAAAGTGTGGCCAACATGCCCCTGTACCATAAACACAAATGTAAGACGATTTGCTTGTGGTTTCTATAGAAACGTAAACGAAGGCATTTGCCACGTTTATTTGCATATATAATTAGTAAACCCTATTTCTCAAAACTAATATGCTACATCGAATCCTCAAACTCTGTACTTTCCAGTGATATAAAGGTCTTTGGAAAAAAATCCTCTAGCACCAAAATATCAACTAAAATAAGGCCCCTCCCCTACACATTAAAAATGTATGGTCCCCGTATATGGGAGAGAGCTAACGGTCAAAACCGAAAAAGAAATGTTGTCAAGATATTTCAAGATAGGAATGATGGACAATTTTCAGACTTGGTATAAAAGATTCCTATTGGCTTTGATGGAGTACAAGACAGGCCCTTAGCCAGGGAGGGATTGTGATCAGAGGGGGCACTGGCACGGCAAAGGGGGCACCAACGAAGATTATTTTTGTAGCCAGTGGTTGCCACCATAGATGATGGCAATTTGCCGGAATCATGGGGGATGACATCTCAAGCTCACCACAGATAGTTTAAAGGAATCAGTTCTATTACGTGTGCACATGCGTGCGGAGCGCCCGAAAATTTTCCTTTCTTGGTGGCAATTTGAGATAGAGGGACGTGGGAACCCCCCCCCCCCCCCACCAGTAAACGGTAAAAGCCTATGATCATAATAATGCTTCGTTAGCTCAGCAAGTGCAGGTGAAGAGTTGAATGTTTTGCAAACTGTGAAAGGACCATGGGCTGCCTTAAGAACATGTCGCCAGTATGATTTTTGTGAGGACCACAGGAAAAGTCCCCGAGAAGTCTGAGCCATTCACAACGTGCATGGGCACACTAACATGGAGCTCCAAATGACACTGGTACCACATCACCAAGCTCTTCACAGTTCACAATTACCCTATATCTACTTTGAACGAAAATTTGAATAACAGCTTGCAACAGAATGAGCAAGAAGGAAGAAGGTAAAGATGATTAAAGGGGAATTTTCATTATCCCAGACAGTTCCAATTCTCCCAACTATGCAACTTCTAGCTCCTCCCATAACTGTATGAAGCTCCTCCTTGTGCAGGAATAAACCTGTTTTATTGCTTAAGGTCATGTCCTGGTGAGCATACAAGGCTATAGAAAGTAATAAAAGCGCTCTCTCTGCCTTGCGTGGAATGTGAGCTACTCTGCATCTTTCAGATTTTCAAACTTTGATGTCAATCAAAGAGCAGTCACCAACTGAGAATTTTGATACCCCTATACTAAAAATATACTTTGGGGTGATGAATGTCTGTCTTTAAATAAGTATGATTTAGAATGAATAATCCTTGTAAATGTGTTAGATAAAAATTTAGAGCCAATATAGGCCGTAAAGGATTTTTTGAATAAATTTGTGGTATGAATAAATATTAATTCAGATCATATATCCATTACGTGACAGATGCTACTCAAGACATTAGATTGCTACATGAAAACACCTTGATGCCCGTTTGCCCACCCGGCAGACATGTATTACTCCTGCACTTATATTGGCTGCACTCGTATGTACGCCAAAAGAGGAGTACATATTCGACACCTGCTAGAAAGGTAAGATGCCCGGCCTCTAACTTTGAGAGTACAATAGTTGTGGTCAGAATATTTCCAGTGTTATTGTGCTAATAATGTTCATACTGTAAGTGTTGCTACTTCAATTCGGAGGACTGCGCGCGAAGAGCGCCAAAATGTTGCATGAAAATTATTGGGCAGGGTTAAACCTGCATCTATACTCAGCCAGGGGTAGTGTTAGGAAATGCCCGACAGAATCAAGTTCCGCGACAAGGACCAGCAACCCGAAGCCAAGACGGATGGCGAAAGCACAACTTTAGTCACGCGAAGCGGGCCGAAAATTCGGGGATCTACTGAAGAAGAATGAAACTGTTTTGGTTTTTATGATAAAAAGTTGAAAAATTTTGGGTTTTCATTTAAGAATCTGTCCTCCTTAAGAGCAAAAGCAAGAAATTTGTCAGTGCGACTGGTCGTCGTCAGCCTTTCCAGATGAGGGATACTTGATGTCACCTCGTGTGTCAGCATTGAGAAACTCCTTAAGGATCTCCTAAAATGTATAGAAAAGAGGATAAAACTTGACGTCGATGCAACTTTGTATTACCCAGAATCAAGCCTGCAGTTAAGGTCAAAAGAAGTCAAACTGTGAAAACCTGGTATCTAAGTGTAGGGGATTTTATTCGCAGCTCGTGAATGACCCATGACATTTACAAGAACCTAATTCATTTTGGTCAAGGTCAAAGGACATGTTAGGTCACCAGAGGCCAAATTGTAAAATCATCGTAAAACAAGATATCTCCAGAAGGACAACTTTGAGGTACAACCCCAGTGCGACTAAGCATCTCCTTTCGGCAAAGAATCACAACCCTTTTGGCTTTCTAGTTTGAGACCTCGTAAGTTTTCAACGGAACAAGTGTGCATGCAGCCACCGTGTTATATAGTAGCCGTCACGCCCATCTTCCCCCAAGGGTCCATCATTTAAAAATATTTCAAAAAAGTTGGCATTTTGCTTTTAAAAAATGCATTTTTGTTTAAAAAGATAATTGAATTTGAGCAGCCAGAGAAAAGCCAAATTGTTTTTTAAACTTAGATTCAGAGTCACTGTAATAGGCTGTAACGGTTTAAGAAGTTTCCGGGTTATGCTAAATTTGTTACACCGCGGGTCATGTGTTTCACTTTCATTTCCTATAAAGTTGAGTGAGATTTGGCCACGACGTTAGTATGCATTTAATTTGCACTCATCACTCTTTCTGATCGTAAAAAACACTTAACAAGATTGAAATATAACCATTGTTAGGGGGAGGCGGATTAATAAGCAGTTATACTATAGCTATGAACATATCTAACAAGGTATCGCCCAAAACGAAATTTGAAAAATGCACTCCTCTAGGAAATAAATTCTACGTCACATACCCTACGAGAGTCTTATCCTGTATTGCATGCCTAGACTAATTGAGGGAACAGAAAAACTTAGAGCTTGACTGAAATAAAAAGTAGCGAATGAATTTTCTAACGTGGCGAGACAGTATTTACTATTTTTGGTTGCCTTTTTTGTTTCATCCGACTATTCGTGGTCTACAAGAAACCCAAATATCACAATGATTCTCGTGTATTTTTAAAGTTTACTCAAGATGCCTTGTAAATAAATGGGGAGTATAGGTTAATTATTTTTGAAAGATGTTGGCGCTCTTGAATTATGTTGAGCTACAGGGACTTACTTCCTTTGTTAGCAGTCATAATAAGACATCAAATACAAAGTAACGTTATTTCCTTATTAGGCGGGTGGTAAGGTATTTCTCCCTTTAAGAATTCACTTTCTGGCAAAGACAAAATAGTCTTTTATTGTGATGAAAATCATGATGCAACTTTACACAGTAAAGCATCTATGAAAGGGCAATAGAACAGCAAAACGTTTTACCATATAACACTATCTTTCAAGACGATAATCTCCAGACGAAAATTTCCTAAACTGTCACTAACATCACACTAAGAAGATGAAATAAGCTTCAAATTTACCACGTACCAAGTTGTGCCGTCCTTTGTGGATACTGCAACCGGGACGAATAACATCTCGCACATTGGGAGAGAGGTTAAGCACTTACCGAAGTAAGTTTTCTTTACTGGATTTGATTTTGAATTGGAAGACACTGTTGAGTTAAAGACTGTTGTCAAATTTCCATTAACAACAATGGAAGTAGAAATGTAGCATTACAAGTGATCAAAAATATGAGCATAGAGTGTGCATGGCTTTATTAGCAGTGCAACAATTTTTTTTTTTACTTTTTAAAGAGAGAGATATTAGTTTAAAAGTGCTCATCAAGGTTCAGTCAATTAGACAGAAGTTTCAATGTAAGAGATGAACTCTGATTAGAGACCAGTGAGACAGAGAAATAAAAACTGGTGTTGGGGGATTACACACAGCTGGGAAGTCACCTGCCTGCACACAAAGTGTGATGCATTGAGCATCAATGCAGGTTTTGTATATAGCAATGTAAACTGTTAAACCTTAGATGGTGATAAGTATGATCCGTCAAAAAGAGAGATAGCGAAAAATTGATAACAATGTTGAAAAGCATTCTACTTTGCTCGGTATTTAAGTTAGTCATTGCCAACAGTACGATTTTGATATCTATTACAATATAAAAGTAATTAACATCAAAAAAAGCTTTAAATCTAAACAAAAATATCCAGGAAATATCACTTTTTACGGCTCACATTGCAAATGAAAGTGGTTATTTAACTACATGTACAAAATTTAAAGTAGTTATTCACTTGAATGTGAAGTGAGACTAATGAAAGTGTGAGTCCGACAATCTTTTCTGACCATGAACCGAATGGAAATCCTAGGCGCTCGGCCACGTAATCCCTGCCACCCGTTATTCCTCTTGTAGGGTAATATCGCTTTAAATGTTTTTCAAAAAAGATTCTAGTACGTGTTTGGGTCCAAAGGTCATGTTCACTACATTCTGTGTAAGGGGAATCTAAAAGTTCTAATAGCTATAGTAATGGTACTGCCCTCTAATGCCGGTAGTAAATTCCGTAACATCTTACCTTATGACCCATGACCCGCAAACTTAATCCTTTCCTTAAGTACCGAGAATTCCCAGGTGTCCTTTGGCTAGTACAAAAGGGAACGCGCATACCTTTATCGAAACTTTCTAGACCTACCCTCAGCCTCATCATCAACCATTATGGTTTTCAAATAATTTCATTAAGGGCGTGGCAGACTTTTCGAACATCCCTAGAGAAACCAAAGAGGTGCGTTGAATTTGTTACTATTTTTACATTTCATGTAGGCATATATTTAGCCTGATAATTGCATCGTAATTTAAAGTAGATCCTCGGTGGGTCGGGAAATGGGCAAAGAAGGTGATTTATTGTCAAAAATGCGCATAACTCCATAAGGTGTAATTTAGTATTCAATACATGTTATATAGCTTTTCTAGTTCGTTGAGAGTATATTTTGTAGTTTTGTACCGTTTTGAAAGTCTATTTTTGTATATATGTATGTGCAGTTTCTATTCGTCTTGAATTTGTATTGTCGAATTTAGATGTTAACTGTCATTTTGTTCCGCAGTCTCCACGGAGGTAACAGAATAAACTTCGCTAATAAAAAAATAGATTGTCTGTGCCTTCTGTCGTATCCTTTGGTCTCGTTTTATCTTGGTCTCACCGTCGGCCTCCCTACAAACGGCTATATTCTGTGTTTTAAAATATTTAAAGTCGCCGGCAGAGACGAAATAAAGGTTTTAAGACGAAGCACTCAGTCTTTAGAAAGGAGAACATTAAGTAGAGGAACACCGTTGTGTTTCCAGGAACTTTCAGAATAGTAAAAGTATCATAAAAAGGCAATGCAAGTGGTCGTGGGTAGGGCTGAAATCAAGAAATGGCATGCCAAACGTCCCCCTTTGCAGAAAATTGCATACTTATACACCCGCAGCACTACGTCTACCTTGCGTTTGCGGCCAGTGTGTAAAAACAATTGGTATCCGAGCTAATGGTTGGAGAAATTGCAATTTAACATACCAATTATTTACAATTTGATGGGACTGTGATAACAACTTTCGGACTAACCAAATCTTCTTGCGTCCCTTTTTATGTAGGTGTATGTTGAGGTCCATTTGGGAACCAAAGTTGGGATTCTATTTGAATACACAAACAAATAAAAGCATAACAAGGTTAACATCTGTAGCAACATCTATATGAGTCTTTGAAAATAATAAACACAAATTAAATAAACTTAGAATACTTTTATCTTTATTGTAATACACTTTTAATAAACGTTGACTTATGTAATTTCCGTTCTGTAAGGCTCGGTTGGAACGAGAAAGGGAATAATACCCTCTCCCCAGTAGTGACTGCTATGTAACGACTCTCTGAATATTTCTTAATAATAGATCAAAGCCCCTAGGTTGCCCACCATCATCTGCATAGGTAATAATTAGCCATATTTAAGGATAATCATGATTACGCAATACAGTTAAAATGTAGACCGGCCATTTCTAATCAAGTCACAAAAGTTCACAAATTAATTTTTTATTCAATTCAAACATACTCGAACAGAACAGTCACTCTCAAAATCAACTTAAATAGTGTCATTGAATATTAGTAGTACCAGTCAATTGTAATTGTGGATTATTTTAATACTCAAGATACTGCTTTGCAAATGAGCTGCCCTTTACTTTGTCCTAAAAATTTAATCAGCAGGGCCGTAGCGAGCGGGGGTGTGGGGGGTGTCACACCCCCCAATATTTGGTCGTCCGTCGGCAAATTTTCGGTCTGTCGGCAAAAAGAGGAGAGGGAAAGGAAAAGAAGAGGAAAAGAGGAGAGGAGGAAAAGAAGAGAGAAGAAGAGAAAAGGAAGGGAAAGGAAGGGAGGGAAAGGGAAGACGTAGAATGAAAAGATAAAAGAGAAAGAGAGCACGGGCAAGTCTGTTATCGGCTATTTCGATTTTTGGCTCTTCATCTAATTGGCCCATTCAAGTTGAAGGCCCGTCGGCAAGTTGATTATGCATGTGACGGCCGTATACAGAAGTATCAACGGCCGTCGGTGTAATTGGACGAGTGACTGAGTCCCGTCGGCACCTCGGGGAAAGAAAGGGAATTAAAGGCTTCCGTATATGCATACTATTTAGGATCATATGACATTCTTGAAAAACCACATTCTTGAAAAACCACTTTCTGCACATTATTCCTCACTTTTATCATCACCATGGGGAGCAGCACCCGGACGCCAACGCCTGACGCGTTTGGTGTTCAAATGCTGAACACAGTGTTCCAATTCTGAACGACAGGTTCAGCTCCTGAACTATATTGGCATGACGGGAGGAATAGCCTAACACATTAGAATTAACCGGAATCTTTGCATTGGATAATGCATTATGAACCAAAATATAATGATCCTCCATGAGACTTAATTTTTTACCGAGAGATTAAGCTAAAATCTCAGAGCGTCCGGGGGCGAAGCCGGACCCCCACCAGGGGCCCTAAGACCGACCCAGTGTTTTAGCCAGCCCCTATTTGTGCGACAATGTCCCATAAACGGCGACAAATGTCGCACAAAAAAAAAATCTGATGCGCAAATTCTACCCGGGTGTAAATTTTGAGGTTCCTAATTAAGGCAGAAATCCACTCAAATATCGCACCATTTGCGATCTAGGCACCTTTCAAATTCCAAAAATTTCAAAAGGGGAACGGGAACCCCTCCCCTTAGACCCCTCCCCCCGGCCACAGATCAGTAAATGTCGCATTGAGAAAACGTCCAGGCTAAAAACTGGCGAGCCTCTTGATCCCAACAGCTTAAAACTATAGCGGCCTGACGAGAGGGATAGCCTAATACATTAAAATTAGTGGGGATCTTTGCATTTGATGATGCATTATGAAACAAGAAATATCCATCATGAGACTTAATTTTTCACGCAGAGGAATCCACTAGGGGTCCTTAGGCGGGCCCACAGTTTTAGCTAGCCCCTATTTGTGCGATAATGTCGCATAAACGGCGACAAATGTCGCACAAAAACTCTGACAAGCAATTCTACCCGGGGATAAATTTTGAGGTTACTCATTATAGGGCAGAAATCCACTCAAATATTGCACCATTTGCGATCTAGGCACTTTTCAAATTCCAAAAATTTCCCCCTCCCCTTAGACTCCTCACCCAGGCCACAGATCAGTAAATGTCGTATTGAGAAAACGTCCTAGCTAAAGCACTGGCGCCCCCCCCCCCCTCTGGATCCCAAACGCTTAAAACTATAGCGGCCTGACGAGAGGAATAGCCTAATACATTAAAATTAGTGGGGAACTAGTTTGTATTTGATAACGCATTATGAACAAAAATATATCCATCCTGAGACTTAATTTTTCACCCAGAGATATACTTAAACCTCAGAGCTTCCGGGTGCTGCGCCCCTGGACCCCACCAGGGGCCCTTAGGCGGGGCCCTGGACCCCACCCGCTAAAGCTCGTAATCGCACTACGCATTACCAGATCCGTCGGCAAAACATAATCTCCACACCCCCCAAAGATAACACCTTCGCTACGCCCCTGTTAATCAGCTCATTCCATGATTTTCTGGTTGTCCAGTTTTCCATTTACCAGCAACACCTATCATTAAAAGAGACATGTAAGCAAAATGTTATAATTTGAAGTTTTCCATATTTAATGAGGTAGCTACCTTTACAACGGTACAATTATCCTATATTTATTGTGGTGAAAATATGACGCTGTAACGTAGCAAAGTCTCGATGTTTGTAAATCTAGTGAGACTTACGTAGTATTTACACCCCAGCTATTAATCATTTTCACTATAATGAAATAACAGAGGAATATTTTACCTGTTTTAATGTACACAGATAAATCTGCATTCACTCTCTCTTTCTTTTTCGTGGCCTCTTTTTAGTTTTCCAGCATTGCCTACTTCGTAGTATTAACCACGATGTTGTACATTACATCATCAGTTACTTCACGACCTATGTGTTTTGCAACCGCTTTTAAAACTTTTGGTAAGTCCTTAAGAATCAACTTAAAGAAACTAACATGGTTAGCTTCAAAATCAACGAGTACCCCGTTTATAAGTTAATTAAGGAGCTGCAGTTATTACCTTTTAGTGTAAAGTGCAATGCATACATCAACATTCAGAATATTTGCACTAACAATAACTTTACCGGCAATGGAGGCAAAGAACTACTCTGTTACCAGATCTTGTTTATTTTATAATGTTCAAATTTAAACCAAGGAACTGCGAGAGATGCAGAAACATCAACCAAATCTGTAAGACAACATGTGCTAAAAAAGATTAAATCCCTTTTGGTTCCCCAGTTTGGCTCTTTGGGTCCCCAAATTTGACTCTTTGTTCTTAATATCTGCCACTGTTGACTTTTCTTCTTAACGATGATCTCCTTTTAAAGCTTGTAGTGATCCTGAAACAAATGACATTGTCAACATACTCCTTTGAAGCTCACTGTGCAGCCGATAGATGTGAAACGCTTTCGCTATTTTAGATCAAGACCACTGTACACGCATTTCTAAGTTGCACGATTCCTTTATTACTCTATTTTTTCACTAAGTAAGGAATATATCCTTACGTAAACCACTAGGAATCTATATTTTGATGATGACATTTCAAACGATTCCGGATTGTTCCTGAAAGAGCGGAATGTGTTTTTATGTTCAAAAGGTAACATGAAGATACACTGTGCCCTTTTAAAAGGTGGCACCTGCTGATACAGGATGAAATAAAATTTACACTCCTCGACGACTGCCAATGCGAATTAGTGAAACCATCTTATGAAACCCCTCAAATGTGGCAGACGACAAGAAAAGTTGTTTTCACTGCCTAATCTCTCTACGTTTTATAGGTGTTTCACAAACCAGATAACACGAAGCTTAAGTATCGCCAAAGCACCTAGTTTCAAAGAAGGAACAAGCGTTGTTTCGCCATCCCTCACGGCTCCCTGCTTAAGCCATTTACATATAAACCCTTTTAATAAAAAGTTTAAAAATTTAGTATCATAATTCCACGTGCAGCTGCTTCCAAGTATATCTCTTTCTTTTCGACATCAGATGGCCTTTCGTGAGTAGCAGTTAGGGTAGTTTTAAAACAAAGCAGCAACATGGCTACTAAAGACTGTTATTGGTGTATTTAAGAACCTAGTTACTTTTTATGATATTCTCACAATTTTCTCTTTTGTTTTGTTCTGTTGACAATTTGACGCATTCAAGGTGGTTTCGCCACTACATTTCGATGTTGTCTCTGTGTAGGAAATTGAGGACACCGACAGTGTTGCTACTTGTCGGGCTCTTCCTTTTGAATTCCAACCCAATCCTTTCACCTAATTCAGCTTTTGCAGCCATGTGTTCATAAGAATCGGATAACCTAGGTCTTTCTGAACCCACCGCTTACAGGAATCGTGCTCTCAGTGCATGCAAAACGAGTTTACTACCCACAATTGTTAGCAGTTACTTTCCGAGTTCCTTTGCATAAGTGTACAATTTATGTGAAGCATTTGCGACAGTCTTAGGCTAAGATGGGGTTGGTAATATTATATACTCCACGATGACAATACAATAGTGAGGTTTGATAAAAAGCTATCCATGGCAGTGAACAGCATGTTTGGGTCGATTTTCCATAATTATTCTATGTTAAAACAATGAACGTTACACTTTTCACCTCAGTGTTAATTTTCTTTAATTAATTGCTCCAGATTGACTCAGACTGAGGAATTGAATCAAATTGGGTTCCGGAATTTTACAATTTGTGCGGACTGTGCCCACCCGATATAACGTGAGGGCTATTTGATATGTTATTCCCATTACAGTGTAAAAGCTTGTGTAGATAGAGTTCCTAAGCTTTGTACCTTCATCCTTGTAAGCGTGGCTTGAGAACTGACGAAGTAACTCCTAAACTGTTCCTTTTTTTAATTGGTGTACCAATAATAAATTTAAATGTTTATACGATTCTCTCTCATCACAACTAGTAGCACGCATCAATTTATTCATCGTACTGTATGACTTATTTTAATTTACAACAATAAAGTACACATTTTTTTGTCCCATTAAATCAATTAAAAATCATTTTAAAGTATAAAAAAGGTGTAAACAATCAAGTCCTTAAATACTTTTTACGTTACAGTACCGTATGAAATGTACGACGAAAGCGATGTTTCAAGTTCTTGACTTGGACCGTAATTTATCGTGTATTTTGCATTTTTGAGAAGCATAATTGACTTGTAATCTGAATGAGGTTAGACGCTTTAGTCCTGCCAGCGACCGTCGTCATCGAAGGGGCAGCCTCGTATGATAACAAGCGTGAAAAGTTCAACGTCTTTTTGATGAAGCGTTGGTACAGTTTTTTCCACTGCATGACAAGATATTGGAGACAACTTTGTCGAAAACCAGAACCTTTAAAGTTACTTCTTGAACAACTGTGATGAAATGAGTACATATGTATGGCATTCGATTTATATGATAAATACGAAATATTTTATGTTATATGGCGGTCAATTTATAAAATGAGCGCAATTTACATAAGACGAAGTACTGTTATAAGGAATAAAATCTAAAGACCGCTTTAACCTACTCCAAAACCTATTTTGATTCCTTGACAAAGGCAAGTAGAATATGTGTTATCGTTAGGGATAGTAAATGCATGGATGGGTGTATAGTGAGATCTTTTTCTGACGCATAGCTTGTAAACGCAATATTTCCAGATAACTTTGCATACATGTTATATAAATTTGTCATATAAAGAGGAAGGTTCTCATTGTTTTTGATGGAAGTTAAAGGTCATTTCGGGTTATCAGAGGTCACACCATCAAATTTGCAAGTTTAGTATTCACTTGTATTATTAACAGTACATCTCTCAGATAATAATGAAACTAAGACTGAAAAAGTAACCTGTACTATTTTATTTCTGCAAGCAGTCATAAAACGGACGTTTGGCTCTGTTTTCTATAAAAGAAACACTTACATTTCCTCCCATACCCAGAACAAGATCGTCGTCAAGCTGAGTATCTCTTGAATGTATGAAATATTTGAAGCGTGGTCTCGTTAGCCTGGAAGTGATCGGTTAGTTTGGTTACATCGGGGACCTTCTATGGTAAAGTATGGAATTTGGTTAGTTTAATTGTGACACTGGAAAGATGTATTTGTTGCCATCGTCACCCACTGCAAAATGAGGGAAGCTGATGTAATTTTATGACGACAAACAGTAGTAGGTTATTCATGCATCTATAATTACGCAAGTTCATTTTTCTCCTAATGGATCTAGGCTACTAGCTCTTTCCTGGTGAGTGTACTTGGGCGGGTGAGGAAGTCCCTATATAACTGTCATGGTAAGGCAATGGAAATGTTATCATTTTCGATTTCTTGCCGAGGACGAGATGAACTTCCTATGCAATCACACCCACAAATAGGGGCGTCAATCCATATTCAAATGTGGGGGGACGGGGACATACATGACTTAACACAAACCAATCCCTTTGGTTTTGAAGAGGGGGTGTCTTCCTATAGGCCCTTTCCTCCCCCCCCCCCCCCATGATGACTGACGTTGTCCTATTCTAATACGAATTATCATTTCAAAGTTAACATGACCATCATAGATGATCTGCCAGGTCAAATACACGGAGTCCACGGAAATATTTCAAGATGTTATTTTCATCGTGTCCTAAAATAGCTGAAACCACGCTCCACAGGGTGGATCATTGTCGGAGATCATGGAGCCGACCAGGCCCGTTGCTAGGGTGACATGTTTAGGGGTGTGAAGGTCCCAAATTCCGACTGGCTGGATGCTTTTTACTAACTGCAGCGGCGGCGCGTATATTGCACCTTTTTATGTACCCTGCGTTTGTATACAGCAGTGGGGATCCTTCCTTTGTCACTATATAAAGGTGTCATTCTGGGAAGGGGTCTAAGGCGTAGCCCTCCCCTTTGAGAAATTTTTGTTAATTTAAGGTAGCTTTGATGCAAAATGGTGCTATCTTTGGGGTATTTCTGGAGCTAATCGTAGTATAGCAAACGTGTGAAGGACTAGCAAGGGCGTTTTCAGAATGCTTTTTAGTGGTAAGTGTATTAACAATCACCATCTATCTATACCGATAATGGCTTCGGCGAAGCGCTCGGTAAAAATTTTTGAAAAATGTTGAACGGCAACAACGCAATTTCAACCTTTCACATCATGCTACAAATTAGACTGAATGCAGTGGCGTACCCACGATTACTCTCAAGGGGGGCATGAAGTGTGTTGTGTGGCCGCCGGCCTGGGGGAGGGGTCTAGGGGTCCCCCTCCCCCTTTGAAATTTTAGATGTCCTTACATGCAATCTGGTGCCACATGTGTAACTTTTTGAAGTAAAGTTTGTGTTAAAGAATTTACGTTTTCTAGGAACTAAAAAAGGCATCAATGAGGGGGACCATGGCCCAATGTGGTTTCCCCTCCCCTCTGAAAAATTTTGAAAAAAATTGGTGTCCCTACATGCAATCTGGTGCCACATATGCTACCTTTTGAAGTAAAATTTGTGTTAAAAAAATTTACTTATTTTTAGGAGCTAAAAAATTGGCATCAGTGAGAGGGGCATGGCCCAATGGGGTGTCCCCCTCCTCTTTGGAAAATTTTGAAAAATTTGGTGTCCTTACATGCAATCTGGTGCCACATATGCTACCTTTTGAAGTAACAATTTGTGTTAAAAAATTTACTTTTTTTTTTGGAACTAAAAAATAGGCATCAGTGAGGGGGGCCCTCCCTCAGCGTACGTCACTGATTGAATGATCCCATATTGATGCAAGGCCCCTACAGATGTTTAGAGATGTACATCTGTTTTCGGAAAGTGTTGTGATCAGAATAGTTCCATGTATAATTACTGGTCATGCGGAGTGCAAACCGTGACGCATGCGCCGAAATTTTGTCATGAAATAAAATTTCCCTGACGAAATCTGCATTCAGAATCTTCATCGAGACACTTAACAGTTGCCTAGCAAACCTACATGCCATACAAAAAGTCTCTCGAATAGAACCACGACACTACTCTTTTACGCAAATGTGGGGGAGGGGGCATTTGATATTGTGTCCCCCAACCATCGAAATGTGGGGGGCTTTGTGAACCCGTTCGTCCCAGGATTGACACCCATGCCCGCAAGTGCATGTATGTTAGTGACGTTTGGCTTGTAAGCACGACATCTCAAGATAGCAATGATAGATACTTCTCATACTCAGTACATAGACTTATCATATTAAGGGAAAGAACCAGTCATATATTTGGGAAAAGATCAATTTATATGACTTCATATCCTAGTAGTTAGATCGTCCCTACTGGCAAGAAGGTGGTCCCTGTCCTGGTAAAGTCACTTAGTTTTTCACCTTATTAGGGATTTGTCGACTTTACGGAGTTTTTACGGGAAAAGTGCAGAAAACATCAGAAGTGGTTGTTTTGAGTACAAAATGTTCACAATTAATTTCGAAATATTTCGTCCCCATATAATTCAGACCTTCTTCAGGAAGATCATACCGAATGTTGTACAATAACTATCTTAGTCAAGGGCTGAAGATACCAGGTGCAAAGGAGGTGGCAATGGTAAAAAAAAAAAACTTGTCATTCAACGAGGATGAGGATAACTTACTATGTAACAGCGGGAGATTAAAATGCGCCACTACGGGGATTTCAAGAGCATCATTACAGCAAAGTGAAATTTTGGAGTATTAGACATTAGACAGGAGAAAGTCCTGATTTCACCTACTTAGAGTCCATCTTTACATAGATTGCCATGGATTGCAGTAGGAAATGTAAATAACATTAAAAGAATCGCAGTAAAGGCCGGGAAGTTTATGATGACAAAAATGTTTAGAACGTTGACACTTTCCCCGCCTGTGATATGGTTACAGATCCGTTGGTGTTTGATGCTGCAAAAGGGATGTCTAGTACCTCCGTAGTTGCCACAGATCATGTAGTGGCCTGTCATAGTTCTCTAAATTTCTGGGAAGTAAGTAGACTCTTTTGGAGGGGCTTCAAAATCGGGAAGTAGGGGCGGAAATGAAAAAGAGAGGCCGTTATTAGAGTTTTTTATTAAAAACGACAGGAGGTCATAGAGATTGATGGCCGCGGCCTTAATTTCACATGTCCTTGTTTAATAATATTGATCGGGTAGCCAAGAAAAAGAAGTGACACGTAACAGACTACAACGAGCAGTCGTAGTAAGCGGGGTCGCAGAAAATTTGTTAAGTGAGAAGGCGTTGGCAGGGGCGTAGCGAAGGTGTATCTTTGGGGGGGGGTTGTGGAGATTATGTTTTGCCGACGGATCTGGTAATGCGTAGTGCAAAAACGAGCTTTAGCGGTTGGGGTCCAGGGCCCCACCAAAGGACCCCTGGTGGAGTCAGGGGGCGCAGCCCCCGGAAGCTCTGAGGTTTAAAAGAGGTTCTCTTGGTGAAAAATTAAGTCTCAGGATGGATATATTTCAAATATATGCCAAATATCAAATACAAACTAGATTCCCACTAATTAAATGCATTAGCCTATTCCTCTCGTCTAGCCGCTATAGTTTTAAGCGGTTGGAATCCAGAGGTCCGCCAGTGCTTTTTAGCTAGGATGTTTTCTCAATGCGACATTTACTGATCTGTGGCCTGGGGGAGGGGTCTAAGGGAAGGGGGTTCCCGTTCCCCTTTTGAAATTTTTGGAATTTGAAAGGTGCCTAGATCGCAAATGGTGCAATATTTGGGTGGATTTCTGCCTTAATTAGGAACCTCAAAATTTACACCCGGGTAGAATTTGCGCATCAGATTTTTTTTGTGCGACATTTGTCGCCGTTTATGCGACATTGTCGCACAAATACGGGCTGGCTAAAACACTGGGCCGGTCTTAGGGCCCCTGGTGGGGGTCCGGCTTCGCCCTTGGAAGCTCTGAGATTTTAGCTTAATCTCGGTAAAAAATTAAGTCTCATGGAGGATCATTATACTTTGGTTCATAATGCATTATCCAGTGCAAAGATTCCGGTTAATTCTAATGTGTTAGGCTATTCCTCCCGTCATGCCACTATACTTCAGGAGGTGAACCTGTCGTTCAAAATTGGAACACCATGTGTTCAGCATTTGAACACTAGATGCGTCATGCGTTCAAATACGATAAGTGGATAGGCGTCCGGCGTTCGAAAAGGGAGAAAAAGTGTTCAGAATCTTAACACAAGCGTTCAAAATATGCTTTGAACGCCAGGATCTGGAGATGGGTTCTGTATCTGTTTCATTTCGGTCTTCAAAAGTTAAAAGCCTGAGATTGCCGTGAAGGGAAGACATGCGCGGCACTCATTTTTTCCCCAGGATGCTTGTGGGTAAATCGGATCCTCAGAAGTTTGCAAAATGTGTCTGAAGTCAAGATTAGGGTTAAGAAGACGGCTAAGGATACCCCCTCCATGGGTAGTCGGGTGCTGCTCCCGATAAAAGTGAGGAATAATGTGCAGAAAGTGGTTTTTCAAGAATGTCATATAACCCGAAATAGTGCACCTATACGAAGGCCATTAATTCCCTTTCTTTTCCCGTGTTACCGACGGATTTAGTCACTCGTCCAATTACACCGACGGCCGTTGATACGGCCGTATACTGCCGTCACATGAATAATCAATTTGCCGACGGGCCTTCAACTTGAATGGGTCAATTAGATAAAGAGCCGAAAATCGAAAGAGCCGAAAATCGAAAGAGCCGATAACAGACTGGCCAGTTCTCTCTTTCCCTTTTTTCTTTTCATTTTCCATCTTCCCTTTCACTCCCTTCCTTTCCCTTTCTGTTCCCTTCTTCTCTCTTCTTTTCCTCCTCTCCTCTTTTCCTCTTCTTTTCCTTTCCCGCTCCTCTTTTTGCCGACAGACCAAACATTTGCCGACGGGCGACCAAATATTGGGGGTGTGACACCCCCCACACCCCCCGCCGCTCGTTACGGCCCTGGCGTTGGCCATAAAGGTAATGGAACTGAAACTTCTTTTCTTGACCTACTGGCAGGTGCAATTAAACAGAGGTATCATTTCAGCTGCACTGCAAAGCCACAGACAAAAAAATCTCTCGCGACATGTCGATATTGTCTATGTGCACCTTGCTTAAAAAGCCAGTTGGTTGTTTGCACTCATTAGATGGACCTTCCAGCTTTCAGTGAAAAACCTATCTTCCAGTCAAGCTGAGTGATCGTTAATAAAACACAATCCACTATTCCATCAAGCGAGGGAGGGAACATATTACCTCTTATTTGGGCAAGATGAGACGCCCAAAGTTCTCAATTATGTACCTACCAATAGCAAAATTTTGATATTTTTCAATGTTTCAAGATGCATTTTACAAGTTTGCCAGGTCATCATAAAAAAAATATTGGCTGTTCAGTCCTTAGAAAAACGAAGACATCGAAGATAAAATACTTCAAAACGACGAACATAATTTCACCACTATAGACATAAATCCTCTGTATTTTCAACTGGCATCTTGAAGTTTTTGATCGCAAGTAGCAAAAGTGAAAACACATCAGAGTGATTCATAACTCTTTCACACCGGTAATCCAAATGGACTTTATTGTGATTCCTTATCAGTTCGGGAGATTTACCTTTTTGGAAGAATCTTTTTCCCCAGATTGGAGGGAAATTGGTCATGAACGACACCAGTTTATTCATTTTACCCACGATTCCCAACGTTTTTTGTATAAATTGTCAGTGGCAAATAGCTTTTGGAACACCTGCAAAATTTGTGGGTCTAATGTAATAGAACTGAATGTATAATCGGTAGGTATAATGTCATAGCTACCGAAAAGACAAGTCCAAATCCGTCGTTCTACAAGCTTTTCTGAGAAAAGTTTTGAGTGGTTTTGGTTCTTGCTAAACCTTGTCCTAGTTAGGCTAGAAAGACTATACAATATTTTGCATAAATATTTGTTTTTTTGTTTTACCCCAAACGGGAAACTCTCCCGGACTGCTAATAATCATTGGTTTCGTCACTTGATAGAGATCTGGTAATATTCACCAATCTTACCATGTACATTAGAAAAAAATCGTTAAAGAAATTTCAACAAGTTGTCTTAGATAAGCATCGAGTAAAGAGAATTAATTCCAAGTATCATAATAAATGTTTTGTCATCGGTGTTTTTTCAAACTGCTGAAATTTGCTGGTTTGTTAGTGGACATGAATTTTAAACATTTTAAAACCAATTGTCGTGCTTGCCTGAAATCTTATTTTTGATATTTAACGGGACAAAGCCCGTGTAAGACTATTGATGTATACCTGCCAGCAAAAATAAGTGCACATATGCAAGTAAGCCATATACCCCACCTGAGATTAATGTCAACTACCGAATGGGCAATTGTGTGGAGTTTTAGTTTTGCTACAGTAACAACATTTACCCTTAAGAGTAGCTCATTGAGTAATTTTGGTTTGGAAGTTATTTTTAATCCCTGATTACCAACTAAAGTTCCGGTGCGATCGTGTGATCAATTTTGGTGATTATACTACGTTAGATTTAATGTACAATACTAAGACCACTGTTATGCTTTTCAACATGGACTGCCGTGAATCACTATGCTCTTTCTAACACTCTGTTTTTTGCAATAAAGTCACTTATTAAGCACGTTCTTTTGTGGAGTAAAATCCGCAGACAATTCCCCAACGTTAATCTAAAGAAAGTATCTCCGGCAAGTTTGTAAAGTGTACATAATAGGTCGATAGTTTTCCCGGATATAGCCCAATGTTGACGAAAAAGTCAAGCTCGACGTAAAACCAGGGAGGTGATATTAGAACTCCCTGGTAATACCAGATCTTTGAAGACGTTCGTTCTTGCCTTGCTAGCCATTATACAGCAGCTTATTCCATAATCAAATTTCAAAAGACTTCGAGTTTCAGGTGATTCTAAGGCTTCTGGCAAGTCACCGACCCGGGGCCGTTACAAGTTGTTCGTGGATCAATGGCTATTGCTTTTACTCTTATTCTCTAATTCGTTTTTGTGTGCAACTTCCATAATGCCTTTCCTCACATCCGGTCGAACATTCCTACCAAAATGTGTGATTTTAGTGGATAAAAAGGACGTCAGTTTTCCAGCAGCTATTAACTTGATGAGCTGCAGACCGTCATCGCTAATCGTTTTAGTGAAATTAGTTACCAAATAAATGCATTAATTTTCAACCTTTATGAACAGGTATTTATTTATCTTGGACTTGTTTCGTGCAACTATGGCAAGGAAAAAAAAAGGAAAGTAGGCTACTTAAATAGAACGGTATGCTCGAAGGCACTCCATGGTCCAATGATTTCGTCGGCTGCCTTCCGAATTTGATGGTCATGTAGTCACCCCAAGTAGGAGAAAGCCAATGTGAGGACGGACCTTAAAATCAAACTTGTTGCAAATCATTTGCTTAACAATGAAAGCTTACGATTCTAGCATAGTTTCCTCTTTAAGTAGCTACAATAATATTGATTAGATACGTGCTTAATGTTGCTAACAAGGACTTGACTGAAAATGTTCTCGTCGTGTAGATGGTAGTTCTAATCAAAATACGTCTTTGCAAATTGTGTGTCCTTGACCATTTCCCTGAAAATCTCGTTCAAATGTTTCCATGTTTGTTCTGAGTGATCTTTCTTCCAATTTCCAGAGACGCCTGAAAAATATCAAATATAGTTTGTCATAAATTTCTATTTCAGAGGACGATATTCACTTTAGATAAAACGTAGAAAAGAATGCTTATAGCATAAAATCAGAGGTGAGGCAATTTAAGGTAAAAAAAAATAAATCCGGGAAACTGGAATATGTATCTTCGAAAACCATGCATTTAAGCATACAAAGAAATTTTCGTTCTGACAATCTTAATAGTGGTATTTTATGATATTTACCTGTTTTTATGAATTTTGACAAATCAATATTCACTTTCCTTTTCATTTTATTAGCCTCTGTGTAGTTTTGCCTCATTGCGTCTACGGTGCTATTCGCCAGAGTTTTACCAATGACATCATCACTGACTGGACGGCTAATGTGCTTTGCGATTTTCTTTATAACAGTCGATAAGTCCTGGACGAATAAAAAGATAAGCGTGTAGTTAAGGTTAACCTTTAAGAGTAATTTTCCAGCTTCCATTTATTGTATATAGCCCGTTTATAAACGCTACTCATACGTGATAGTACTGGGCAATGTTTTTGTTGGGCAAAAGTTATTGCTCATATGTTGGTCGAACTTTGCCAATATAATGGTAAAATTTCACTTCCATGTACCTATATATTGTACTATCCAATGACTGGTTAAATTGGTGACAAGCTTTTACACAACGGGTGGGCATATTTTCGCTTTACCTACTTTTCGGGCAATTAATTACTAATTAGCATAATGTTTGCCTAAAGTTGGGTACATTCTTTGCCGCAGGTTTTGCGTCGAAACAACTCACGCTTGACTCGATTTTGTTTCGCATTTCTTCTCATAATTAAAAACTGGTTCCATAATCTGAAAATTTCTTTTGATATCTTTGCCATTGGCAAAAGAGGAAAACTCGTACATTACGTATGGCCATAAAATCGAGCTCTATTTCCATTATATTGTTAAAATACTACTACCAACTAGCACACATTTGAGTCAAACTTGACAATTCAGACTTATCGCCAAACGGCTATCCAATGAGTTTAGAATCTATGGTATTCTCTGTCATGTCCGAATGTGGGTTAACATAACAGACTTAGAAATAGTTATGCATAATGCTATTTCTGTGTTTACTCCAGTATTTGAACGATACGGAACTGCTACAGTAGTTCTCAATCTGCAGACTTGTGTTTTGAGTCCTTGCCGTAGGCAGGCAAGAAATCTATGCGATGGTGATGTTGTGTGTGAGTATGTGTGTGTGTGTGTGTATGTGAAGCCGAGCTTGTAAACACGGTATCTCAAGATAGCAATGACCGATACTTTTCAAATTTGGTATCTAGATTTGTCATGTTGAGAGGAAGAAGTTTATTGTTTCTTTGGAGGTGAAAGGTCATTTGAGGTCACCAGAGGTCGAAAACCGAAAACCTTGTAAACACGATATCTCAAGATAGGAATGACCGACACTTTTTATATTTGGTATACAAATTTGTCATGTCAAGAAAAAGGGACTTACTGTTTTTGGTAAATATCAAAGGTCATCTGAGGTCACCAGAGGTTAAACTGCGAAAACCTCTTAAACGGGTTGGAAACACGATATCTCAAGATAGCAATGACAGACACTTTTCATATTTGGTTTATATTTTTTTCATGTTGAGAGGAAGAACGCTATTACTTTTGGTAGAGGTCTAAGGTCATCTGAGGTCAATGGAGGTCAAACTGCAAAAACCATGTAAATGGCTTGTAATCACGATATCTCAAGATAGGAATGGCCGATACTTCATATTTTCTATACAAATTTTTTATGAGAAAAAGAACACTGTTGTTTTTGGAAAAGGTCAAAGGTCATTTGAGGTCACCAGAGGTCAAAGACGGAAAACCTTGTAATCGCGATATCTCAAGATAGGAATTGCCGGTATAGATTTTTGTACGTTGAGAAAAAGAACCTATTGTTTTTGTTGGAGGTTAAAGGTCATTTTAAGGTCACCAGAGGTCAAAGATCGAAAACCTTGTAATTTCCATATTTCAAGATAGGAATGACCCACACTTGATATTTGGTTTATAGATTTGTCATGTTGAGAGGAAGATCCCTATTGTTTTGAAAGAGGTCAAAGATCATTTAAGGTCACTGGAGGTTAAACTGCAAAAATCTTGTATAAATGGCTTGTTAACACGGTATCTCAAGGTAACACTACATGCACTTTTCATATTTGGTATATAGATTTGTCATGTTGAGAGAAAGAATCCTATTGTTTTTGGTAAGATTTCGTTGGCTTGAGCTCTGGACATTCACACTTTGACCTTGGTTTCCGAATCCAGCAGTGTAGTGGGGCATTTTTGTGGTTAACCTGAAGACACTGGGCATCCGCCTTCAACAGATTTTTAAGGATCGATTTTTATTTCCACGTATGATGTGACTAGAATCGGATTCAGTGGCTAAATTAATTACCAAATGAATTTTAAAGCATGAAAATAGGTTCAGATTTAGTGAAGTTATGCAAGGAAATAAAATTCAACAGTCTGTCAGACAAAACTCAATAATCTGTAAAATTATTGATATTTGAGAGGAAACCCATACCAAGTAGGTGATACATGTTCCGACATTAACAAATAGTTATATCATTAGCTTATAGCTTATAGCAAATAGCTTACCATTGCAGATGAGCATTATTTCTTGATATTTTTAGCAATGGGGTACACCCCTAGTCTTTGTTCGGGCTGTGAATAGCTGGTAGAAATACCAAGGTCAGTTTGTTGTTTGCGGTTTTCTATCGTTAAAAAACGGCCTAGTCGTGACGCTATCGGCCAAGTCATGACGCCCAGTTTCAAGGGGCAGATTTTTCTAATGAAAATCAACGGTTATCTGGGGTCACCGGGGGTCAAACACTGAATACTTTGTTAACACAATATCTCATCCTGGTAGGAAGGTTGGATATATTTCATATGTGGGACGTGGATGCCTTATGGTCCAAGATCGTTATCTTGAGTAACTAGAGGACAAAAAGCAAAATTCCCCAAGAATTCCCAAGATCGTCATGTGGGGTCACCAGGGGTCAAAAAGCAAAATTTTCCAAGAATTCCCAAGATTGTCATATGGGGTCACCAGAGGTCAAAAAGCAAAACTTCCCAAGAATTTCCAAGATCGTCTTCAGGGGTTACCAGAGGTCTATAGCAAAATTTTCCGAGTATTCCCAAGATCGTAATCCTGGGTCACCAGAGGTCAAACAGCAACTTTCCCAAGAATTTTCATGATCCAAGACCCATTGGAGCTCGAATCCCTTTCAAGTCACTTCCGTTTTTCTTTTTTGTTATATTTGGTAGGTTTCAAAGGTCATGTCAGGTCAGCAGAGGTCAAATTGTTAATACATCATAAAAGGACACAGTCAAGAAAAATAAATTTGAGGGATAAACCTCAGTGCAACAAAGCATCCTCATTCGGCAAGGAATCACTAAGCCTTTGGGCTTTCTGGTAATTGAATAGCATCATTCCACAGTCACTTTTAAAGATGATTGTTTTAGACACATAGGGAAGTCGGTGGCAAACCAAACAGATTAGGCCAAGGCATTTGAAATGTACATCGCAATATAGGAACATTTTCGTAATGTTTTCCAACAGCGGGTATTATATTTTGATTTAGATGAAGACATTTCATAGTCTAAAATAAATGACACTATTAACACATTTGTTCAGACTTTCATTGCCTTAGTTTCCAGTGATAGGGGCCTAGATATACTAGGCCAATATAAAGCGCAAATAAACATCCAAAGATTAACTGCCTAGGAAGTGGTTAATGTCTTTCCCAATAAATTAATACAATTCCAACAACTGCTGTGAAGAAAGTTCGCCCAACTCTCCTGGGAAAGAAATGCCAGAATGCATGCTATGCTGAAGTAAAGATAGCACCAACGGGTAGGCAAAGATGGTTCACATAAAACCAACGGTTGGTTAATGGATTTGCCCAACAGCTTGATGTAAGAAGTGCCCATCAACTAGATACCTTCTGAAATGCTTAACATTGGGTAATTTTCCTCCCAAAGATTGGATTCAAACTTTACCAAATTTGGTTGCTTTAAATTTTGCCCAACTTTTCAGTTGTTCTTTAAGAGTATATGTAGATCCGTCATAGAAAATGAAAGAATGCTATTGCATTTTGGTGGAGGTCAAAAATCATCTGGGGTCATTGGGGTCAAACTTCGTTAAGACGATATCAAGGTAGAAAGATTGGATACTCTCTTAACCTTTAGAGTGAAAAGTCACTCTTTTAGAGATGTAAATTTGGATTGAAAGATTGAAGAAGACTGGAAGAATATTCAGTCTCAATTTAAGACGCGTCCTTACTTTCACTCTTTTGGATTTAGAGAGTAGAATTCATAGTTGGTATGTTGATGGCTTATGATTATGGAAAGGACCCTATTGCTCATGATGGAAGTCAGAGATCATCTTGGGTCACCAGAGGTCAGAAAGCAAACATTCCTAAGAATTCCCAAGGTGAAATATGAAACAAAACTGCATTTTTGCATTCCGGTTTTGTGGTGTAGTAAAGCTTGTAAAGGGTTAAACACAATATCTCAAAAAAGCTTACAATGAAATACCTCAACTTAGCGTGTGAATGAACCATGTCGCGTGGATGATCCATAATATTATTAAGGACGTCAAAGGTCATTTGAGATACCAGAGGTCAATAGGTCAATTAAGCTGTAAAGAAATCTCACCTGAGAACTTGGTAACCTTGGTGAATCTGACACTTGCTATCATGATGTCAATCTGTTTGATCCCTCCACAGATCTTTCATTTTGCTTGTAAGTGTCAAGACAGTAACTTTATAACTCCATAATGGGACCGCCAATTTGAAACCACGGTCAGGGATTCCGCCAGAAACTCAAAAAAGGGGGGATTTATTACTGCTAAACCCTGAGTCCAACTTGATGATGACCTAGGCCAAAGTAACAAGTGGGTTCAGGGGGAGAAAAGCTTGCTTTAAAGCCCCTATTTGTTGTAATTTGAAGGGTTTTAAAGGCCATTTATTTATGTAAGTTTAAACATTGTTGCAAAAGTGTCTTTTTCTTAAGTAAGAAACCAAGATATTGACAACTTTTATGTTTTTGTGGAAATGAAAGGGGGGATTTTACCTTCTTCTGGGAAGGTGGGAACAAATCCCCCCTTTCCCCCCTTGACGGAAACCCTGACGGTACTATTTTATACTGTATTCCAAAGGCAACAAATCACTAACCCTATTCGCTTTCTGTTTTTTAAGACACATATTCCCTCTAAGCTATTCTTTTACCATATTGCATGCCAAAAGTGGGAAGTCATTGTATGCAGACAAAAAAGTGCCCTTGCTCGAATTGTTGCACTAAAATGTCATATGAGCTGACAAAATCTGAGAAAGGAGTAGCTGCAAGTTTACCGACTTTGTCTTCCTTCCCTTTCGGATGGATAAAGATATGCAAATGTTTGAATTATGACACATCCAAACAGATAGTATAAAACTTTTAAAAAACTGAAAACTCTCACTTTTGAGTGGAATAATAAATACCTTTTTCATGTCCTCATAGTAAATGAAAAGAATGTTCTCCCCATTTTTGAAACGCTCCTCGTAGCTCAATGCATGCTCACACCATCCTCCAAAGGGAACTGTAAAGAATGTTTAAAATGTGCTGAAAGTGGTTATAATCTTTCCACAACGAAAATGAACAATATTACCCCCCAAATGCTTACGTTGAAAGAAAAAATTACTGACGAAACCTAGGAACATGCAGGCAAGTGTCACGTGGTACAAAATCGATTTAAGACCATACTAACGTACCTATCGAATAGCTAATTGCATCATTTCATAACGAAAATTTCCATTAGTTGTAATGAAAACCAGACATTTGTTCTGTGATTCATTGCCAGAAGAAGATTGTTTGCAAGATCTTTCATTCTGGACGGTACCGGGTGGAGTCTGACAGAGGCTCTTAGCAGTCGCCGGCAGATTGAGAGACTTTTTCATGTACTGTCGCTTCTTTTGTTAGTGTTGGTCTGTGCGATGATCGACCATACTGTTGAATATTCCCTTTTCTGCTTTTTGAGTTCCCAGATGAATTTGGAAAGCTCTTTTTTGTTCTGATAGGCTTTATTACGGAATGATTTTGCATGGTTGTTGACTCTTCCCTTCAATTCTCCTCCACACATGCTTATATGTAGGTGTGCTCACCCATGTTTCACCGTGGCCTTATAAATAAGGGACCCAGTCAGGCTTTTTCCGTTCAAGGGCAACGGCTGGGCGCTCTGAAGTTGCATTTTCTTGGCGGGGAGGGGTGCTTTGGGTCTTGAGTATTCTGTTGTTGTGGGTCTTGATGATTGTTTTTATGTTGCTCACGCAGCTGAAGATGACTTTCACGTAATTTTTATTAAAGATTTTATGCAGTCTGTCAGACTGTATTACCGGGAAATATATATATATATATATATATATATATATATATATATATATATATATATATATATATATATATATATATATATATATATATATATATATCAAGTATGAAAAGTACCTTTCATTCCTACTTTGAAAAAACTTCTTTAGAAGGGAATCGTTAAAAACAAGCCAAACATATACAAGCTATCGTTATTGTGAAGATTCCTATCGACTCCAGGGGAGGAATATAGAAAATAAACAATTATAATACAAAGGTTTTTGCCACATCAAGGGCTCTTTTGTCAAATTATAAAAGTACCATACCCTTTCCTTTAATGTACTCTGAGAGATATTGTTCAAAACTTTTCCCTTGTAGGAAAGGCTCCCCTTCGCGTAGTTGGAAATGTTTCATAAATTCGTAATAAGACAAAACAGCATCTCTCGGATCTCTGAAGACGTAAACAATCTAAACAAAAATCATGAGAACATTTCTTTCAACTGCATGAAGTTATGATTTAATTTCATATTAATTTATTTAAATGAGTAGGCAATGCGGAATGAATGGCAATACAGAATACCAATACGACCATGGCAACAAAGTGTCCCAATATAAAAATCACTGTTTTGCAAAGTTTGACACATTTTTTGCATGCAGCGCTTACTGTCTGTATACGCAGCAAGAAATAAGATCAAGATCATTTGAAAAAGGGACACAGTTTCCTATTTTTTATTGCATTTGGCATATCAGTTGTTTTCCGTACGTCTAGTTTATTCCAATTTTACCATTTAACATTAAGAAAATGTTACGACTAAGTTGACATTGGCTTATAAATACATAATACTGCAACTTAGTTGAAGTATGACATCAATGGTAATGGTGCAATTTGAATTGAAAGGATTGCTCATTTCTCCATCAAATAATGAAGTGCGTTTAAAAGACAAAGTTTGATCAGACTTTCCAACCAAATTTCAATGCTAACAAGACGAACTTGTCAACCAGAAAAGAGACCTTCCTCAATAGGTATGCATGTAACTGTAATAAAAGAGCTGCATATCTTCCCGGCAAAACCAAAAGGACGGAACACTAGCTTAGTAATCTATTACATGACCAAAACATAGTCACCGGTATTCTTTTCTGCCACGTTTCATTCGAAAGATAACTACTGCACAGATGTGTCATTAAAACACGTGGTGAAGGATCTGTGTCTACCAGCTCAACACTTGACTTCACTTCCCCAACTTTTGAGAAGTCTGTAGTATCTGCTATCTCAAGACATATCCTTCGATGTCTGTGGTCCAATTTGGTCGGATCACCATCGTGGATCATCAGTTGAATCACTTCATTGACAAAATGTGTTCCTGTATAGTAACCAAATAAAATGCAGTACAAAGAAAAGAGTTACATTTCAAGTTATATTCAATTTAGCCTGAAATATTTTAATTTTAATAGGACCGGTGCATCCTCTAAAATTATTTTTATACCAGAAAATCCGGTCTGTGATTCCTTGCCGAAAAGGTAGCCCTCGTCATCTTCAGTTTTGTGAAATGAGGTAAGGTGAGGGTTGTGCCGGGCGGTGCGATGTGAGGAGGTACGTTTGGACGGTACTGGGTGGTGTGAAAAGTGCCTCGCTGTGCTGGGCAGAGGGGAGTACATCATTTCTATCTAAAAAAATCGTGTTTACAAGGTTTTCCTATTTGACCTTTGGTGACCTGAAACTGACGTCTAACCTCAACCAAAAACCAGTGACGTAAATCCCGGAGGCAATAGGGCTTCGGCCTCCGAAGTGAAAAAATGAGGGAGCGAAACCGTAATTTGGACCCCTTCCAAAAATGTTAATAACAATTGTTACGGCTTGTGGTCGCGAGTTAAACCAATAACAGCGAAAGATCACAGAAGAACGAGATTAAAATTCAACAACTTAATGATTATTTACAATCTCCTTATCTTACTTAAATTTACAATAATTAATTAGACTTACTCACAATCCTTTACTTAATATTTGCCTGGTCTGGTCCAAGGGCTGGTAGTGCATGCACGTTGACGATGGCACAGTGGTAGACCTGCAGCGTGCTGTAGCGTAGGAACTGGTTCCACGAGCGAATAATGACAAGGCTAGGTAGGCGATGGATGATAACAACCTCAATGCACAGTGTAGAAACGGCGTAAGGCAATTTGTCACAAGTGTGAATTGTCAGTGGCTGGCCTCATATGATTCGGTCAACAAACGGACAGCAGAATAACGTCTGGACTCGATGGTGTCTCTCATTGTTAACAGTTGTTGAACTGCCTTTTATATGCTAGGCTTTTATTCGAGAACTCTCCAGAATTTAACAGAAACTTCTAGTGTACACAGTCCAGTAATTACGAGAACGTTTCTTAATAGAAACTTCTAGAACACACAGTAGTTGAATAACGACAATTGCAGCTTCTTCGAAGTGTTGCCAGGTCGCTGCTATAATTGGGACATAACGTAAACAGTTCTCACTTCTAGACAGTTCTAGAAAGGCTGCGTTGAAGTTGAATTCTCTGGAACTTTCCATTCGCTCGTCGATGGATTCAATCCGGTGTTCCTGACGGGTCGTCTTGTAACACAATGCTCAAAATTTTCGGTACTTGGTCATTGTTTAACAAAAGTGCAGGATTTATGGTCAATAGCTCTTTGCCTAATACCCCTGGAACACGGCTATTAATTTTTATTGATAAAACTAATTTAACTTTTGACATTCTTTTCCTGACAACAACTACAGTTATACAGCAGCTATCGTATTAGATGTCAATGAATCGAAGCCGAATAAAATTAATTTACATCAAAGGCTGAGTCATTATTTATTAAATAACCAAAACCTAGTCACAGGTTAGTCACAGATGGTTGTAAGTGGAATATGCATACTCTATGTTATTTAAAAACAACCATTAAAGTTAATTATCAATTAAGCAAGCCAATTTCTGGTCGTCTCCGGTAACTATTGAATTTTGTCATTTTTTACATTTAAAACACATCGTAGCTCTTGCAAACCTTTAATCAAGTGAAGCACATTACTAATATTAACTATGCACGCAAACTATCCCTTTTTACAAGTCTAAATGTACTAAAATCCAGGAGATTACACTGGAAAATTTCCGTTCAAAACCGTTTTCGTGATACATTTGAAATACTAAAACTCAGGAGTTCCGGGGGGCTTTCCCCCTGGACCACCATGGTGGCTCTTCCCCTAGACACAACCCATTTTGCGCTTTACGCTTCGCGGTACACAGTTTTCATGTTCACGCGTATACCATATGCAACCCCAACCTCAAACAGAGATTTGCGCCCCCGCCAAAAAAAAAATAATATATATGATCCCTCCTATCAATTCATACCCGAAGTATGGTAAGTAACAGAAGACAAATGTGAATAACAAATTCTGAAGAAATATGTATCTAGGACGGGAATCGAACCCGGCCCGTAAGAACAAAAAACCGGACATTGCCACTGCACCATCACATTTACTTCACATTGATAAGGTTTTTCCAGCGAAGTTGTGGTGACAGCATTCCTCAAACGATTATCTTAATTGGGTAACTAGATTAGAAGAACTGGATTCCATGCCGAAGGCAAAAGGAATGTATGCGATCAGGTGGGCGATTGTGTGTGAATGCGTGCAATATTCATACTTGGGACACAGGATTATTATATAAAAAGAAAGATCTTTATTGTTTTTGGTGGAGGTCAAAGGTTATGTGAGGTCACCAGAGGTCAAGACCGAAAACCTTGTTAACACGATATCACTATGTAGAAAGCATGGATGCTTTCCATACTAGCTTGGCATGTGGCTATGTTGTAATCAAAAGATAAACTCTATTGATTTTGGTTGAAGGTAAACTGCTATCTCAGATCACGGAATTCGAAATACGAAATTCTTAAAAACTGCTTGTAAACACGATATCTCAAGATAGCAATGATGGACAATTTCATACTTCTTTGTATAACTTAATTACATAGAAAGAAAGAACCCTGGTGTTTTCGGTGTAGGTCAGAGATCATTTGAGGTCATCAGAGGTCAAAGCCGAAAACCTTGTAAATGCACGATATTTCAAGACAGGGATGATGGATCCTTTCATACTTGGTATACAGATGTGTTACCTTACGAAAGATTGAACCCTACCCTTACAAAAAATTGTGTGGCAAAAGTTCCAATACCACACGTGAAGTACTGTGTCGAACTGTGCAAAACTATGGTGCGGTGTGGAGAGGCGTGAAATTTCTGTGAATTTTTGCTTGACAATATGTGTAAGTAATAAGCAGTTGACACCCTTTTCAAAAGTGCCATGCTTTGACCAGCATTTTCACAGTTTGGACATGACGCAATGTGTGGAAAACCGAAAATCACGCTTTGACACATGCAACAGGAGGCAAACTGGGGTAAAGTAGGCAAAGTGTGGATATGGGTGGAGAAGTGTGGTACTGAGTAAAGTAAATTTACTAGTTCCATTTCGTTCACTGGCCTTGTTTGCCACACTTTGCCCTGGTTTGCCACATGTGTCAACTTGACACAGCTTTCCCCACTTTGACCCAAATTTCAAGGTGTGACAATCACGCAGGGAAAAGCGTGGTCCTGCGTGTCGGATTGGTTCCAATACCACATTTGTCACCACGCATAACCACACTTTTTGCCTTCTGTATTTTCATATGCTCTGCCACACATGATTACGTGTGTTCACATGTGGCATGCCACACTTTTTTGTAAGGGTATGTTTGTTGGAAGTCGAAGGTCATCAGAGGTGCACCTACGAAAACTCGTAAACTTATAGACAGTGAGCGGCAGGGCCGTAGCGAGCGGGGGTGTGTGAGGGGGTGTCACACCCCTCCCCCAATATTTGGTCGCCCGTCGGCAAATTTAAGGTTTGTCGGCAAAAAGAGGAGAGGGAAAGGGAAAAAAGAGGAAAAGAGGAGAGGAGGAAAAGAAGAGAAGAGAAGAAGGGAAAAAAGGGAAATGAAGGGAGTGAAAGGGAAGACGGGCCAGTCTGTTACCGGCTATTTCGATTTTCGGCTCTTTCGATTTTCGACTCTTTATCTAATTGGCCCATTCAAGTTGAAGGCCCGTCGGCAAATTGATGATGCCTGTGACGGCCGTATATAGCCGTATCAACGGCCGTCGGTGTAATTGGACGACTGACTGAGTCCGCAGGCAACTCGGGAAAAGAAAGGGACTTAACGGCTTCCGTAAAAGTGCACTATTTCGGGTAATATGACATTCTTGAAAAGCCACTTTCTGCACATTACTCCTCACTTTTATCATCACCATGGGGAGCAGCACCCTATTTCCCATGGAGAGGGTATCCTTAGCCCGTCTTCTAAACCCTAACCTTGACTTAAAGCACATTTTGCAAACTTCTGAGGATCCGGTCTACCCACAAACATTGTGGGAAAAATAATGCGTGCCGAGGGCTAGTTTTTTATTCGTAGGATGAAAATGGAAAAATCGGTTTTTCAAAAACTTTTAAATTTGTTTCAAAATCATGGTTGGGGTTAGGAATAAGGTTAGGGTTACTTGGACAAGGGATATTTGACCTGTTCTTTTATAATCCTGCGTCAGAATCACCCAAATTAGTCGAAAAGATGTTATTTTGGAATTAGGGGTGTGGCCAACTTCTAAGAAGCTGATTCGTCCAATGGCATGGTTCTTCCACTCTCATTCTACGAAAAAAAAAACTCGCGTGCCGCACAAGTCTTCCCTTCACTGCAATCGCTGGCATTTAACTTTTGAGCCCCAAAATGAAACAGATACAGAACCCATCTTCACATTCTGGCGTTCAAAGCATATTTTGAACGCTTGTGTTAAGATTCTGAACACTTTCTCTCCCTTTTTGAACGCCGGACGCCTATCCAATTATCGTAGCGTCTAGTGTTTAAATGCTGAACACATAGTGTTCCAATTCTGAACGACAGGTTCAGCTCCTGAAGTATAGTGGCATGAAGGGAGGAATAACCTAACACATTAGAATTAACCGGAATCTTTTCATTGGATAATGCATTATGAACCAAAATATACCAATCCTGCACGAGACTCAATTTTTTACCGAAAGATTAAGCTAGAATCTCAGAGCATCCGGGGGGCGAAGCCCCTCGGACTCCCTCCAGGGGCCCTTAAGCCGGCCAAGACTGCGTGTTAGGTCTAGTGGTAGAGCATCCGCCTCTCACGCAGGAGGCCCGGGTTCGATTCCCAGGTCGAGTCACACCAAAGACTTTAAAAATGGAACCTACTGCCGTTGTGCGTGATGCTCCGCATAAGAAATGGAGTTATGGAAAACAAGCCAGTGAGCCACAACTGGAAAAAAGGCCGTGTCCGGCTCCACTTGAACCAATTGGTTGAAAACTGGAAAACTGGGCCGTTAAACCTTATCTAACCTAACCTAACTTTAAGCCGGACCAATGTTTTAGCCAGCACCTATTTGCGAAACAATGTCGCATAAACAGCGACAAATGTCGCAGAAAAAAATCTGACACGCAAATTCTAGCCGGGTGTAAATTTTGAGGTTCCTCATTAGGGCAGAAATCCACACAAATATTTCCCCATTTGCGATCTAGGCACCTTTCAAATTCCAAAAATTTCCAAAAGGAAGGGGATCCCTCCCCTTAGACCCTCCCCAGGCCACAGATCAGTAAATGTCGCATTGAGAAAACGTCCAGGCTAAAACACTGGCGGGGCTCTTGATCCCAACAGCTTGAAGCGATAGCGGCCAGACGAGAGGGATAGTCTAATACATTAAAATTAATGGGAATCTTTGCATTTGATGATGCATTATAACCAAGATACATCCATCCTGAGACTTAATTTTCACTCAGATATATACTTTAACCTCAGAGCTTCCTGGGGCTTCGCCCTCAGGAATCCACTAGGGGTGCTTAGGCAGCCCCTATTTGTGCGACAATGTCGCATAAACGGCGACAAATGTTGCACAAAAAAGATCTGACAAGCAAATTCTTCCCCGGGTGTAAATTTTGAGGTTCCTCATTAGGGCAGAAATCCAGTCGAATATTGCACCATTTGCGATCTAGGCACCTTTCAAATTCCAAAAATTTCCAAAGGGGGAGGGGGACACCCCCTCCCCCTAGACCCCTCCCCAGGCCACAGATCAGTAAATGACGCATTGAGAAAACGTCCTAGCTAAAGCACTAGCGAGGCTCTGGATCCCAACCGCTTAAAACTATAGCTGCCTGACGAGAGGAATAAGCCTAATACATTAAAATTACGGTGGGGATCTAGTTTGTATTTGACGATGCATTATGAACCAAAATAAATCCATCCTTAGACTTAATTTTTCACCCAGAGATATACTTAAACCTCAGAGCTTCCGGAGACTGCGCCCCCGGACTCCGCCAGGGGTCCTTAGGCGAGGCCCTGGACCCCACCCGCTAAAACTCGTTTTCGCACTACGCATTACCAGATCCGTGGGCAAAACATAATCTCCACACCCCCCAAAGGTAGCACCTTCGCTACGCCCCTGGTGGGCGGTACCTCCAAATTGAATTCTCTTACCCTTCCAAAGGTAAAGTAACAGGGAACATGATTTATTTTTTCACAAGTCTAATAACAGGCATCAAAGTGATCCTATATTTCTTATTATTTCCTATATATTTCAAAAAATCCTATATTTCCCATATTTGGATGATTTGGGGCTTGTTTTCCTATTTTCTCCTATAGTTTTCTGATTTTGCCCCCCTCCCCCAAGTCTGTGGTGTTCTGGAGTGAAATTTTCAGATGGATTCTTTTTCCAAGATAATTGTCTTAGACTTAAAGTGGCTTAGTCAAACAGGTAGTAGTGTATAGATGCCAAGTATCTTAATTAGATGCAAGCACATCTGAAATATTATCTCATGAAACTGCATTGGACACTAATAAGCTCATGTTTCATCAACCATAAACGTGCCACTCTCACACATTGGATTTTAAGAACTCCATGATTTCATCTCTTTGAAGTAATTGTATTGGTATTGTCAAGGGGTGGATGAGAGCCTTCCACCCGGCATCCACTGTGGTCATGCAGTTTTCCACATTTTAAAATCCTTGAACCATCACTTTGCATGCACAGATAGCTCGTCTGTGATATAATTCTTAAACTCAAGCTACTGTAGTAAAGTGGTTCTAAATACCAATCGTTTTCACTGATATCTACTTCTTTCCTCAGACTGACTTAGCCATTAGTTCAGTGGATTGTTCAAAGTGTTGTACAGTTATGATTTTCCCCTAAAGATGGAGAACTTGGTCCTTTGAGAAAAGAGCCTCACTCTAATGTCTACAAGTTTACAGTATGCAGATTTCTAAGCAAGGTTTCCCTAAACTCCACTAGAGGCTCTATGGCAGGTCCCTTGATGTCATGTCAATTTATCCAACAGACCAAAGTGGAAAATCTGATCCATGTACGGGTTTAGTGCTTCAGTGCCCAACATTGGTGTAAAGTGGGGTCACTTGACCCCACTTGCCCTCAGTTGTCCTTGACCCCAGTTGTCCTTTCCCAATTTTGTCATGTAATTTGCTCAAGTGTGATTTTAGATGTTACGTATATTAATGCACAGACATTTTTGCATACTGTAGCCATCTTTACATGTGGACTACACTGTCCTGCCAAGTTGTACAAAATTAGTTGAGCAGTGAGATTTTTAAGGGGGAAGGGGCCCAGTGATGCTGATTTTTTTTAATTTAACCCCCCAAAGCTCCCATGAGACAGTTCTGCCCACATATGCTACAGAAAAGTGATGTTGAAGTTGTTCATAGCAACAGTAGTTGCCATAGGCCCATAGGATCTAACATGTCATCACCCAGACAGTATCTTATACTATCAAGATTAAACTACTGCAGCAATACATTGTAAATTTTATAGCAAAATTGTGTCGTAAGAGTTCATTTCCTGCAATTTAAGCAACAAAAAGTTCAAACATTAATTTTCTCAACTCAAACCCATTATTATTGGAGCTGAGGTGAATTGTGTCTGTGTGCTTTGGGAAATACTGTAAGCAACAGTTCATTGTCCACATTAACGACCTGTCCATTTAAAGCATCGAATATAGTCACATTCTGTGTTCACAACTTTTGTAGCCTCTTTGGTATGCACTAATAATAACATTTATGGACACTTTATTCCAGGCTCAATATATGCAAATCCACCAGTCAGGGGATTTACCCTTACCCTTCCACCAAAACACTTCAGTGGTTTCCTAAATTCCGTGCTAATGGTAGAACCACACTGTTCTGCCACATGGCGCACACTTGTGATACTGTTAATCACATGTCTATCATTTAATTTTCTAAGGTACAGTGTTTGCCTCATCCACAACTTTGAGGAACTTTGAAGTTGATAAAGACTGCTAGTGTGTGACATTCATATATTTACTCTCTATTTTCCTGGAAAAATCCTATAAAATCCTATTTATTCATCAATATCCTTCCTATAAAACCTCCTATATTTCTGGATTGGACCACTTTGAAGCCTGGAATAATTGTAACAATAAATATCCTAATTCAAATTACCTAATTATACACGTGTGAAAAGAATGCTGTGACTACAGCATGATTGGAAATACCCTACGCTGGACGACTTCTTTGATGGTGTAGTGGATTGGAGCTCAGTTTCTCACGCAGACGGTCCGGGTACGAATCCTTCCTAAGACACGTCTTTTTTTCATTTTGTTGTTCACTTTTTGTTGAGGTTCAAAGGTCAAATGAGGCCAGCAGAGTTCAAGTTGTGAAAACATCATCAAAAAGATATAGTCAAGAAGTATAAATTTGAGGGATGAGCCTCAGTGCAACAAATCACCCCTTTCAGGAAGGAATGCCTAAGCCGGTGGGCTTTCCGGTTATTGTACCGGTGTAATGTTAGTGAAAAAAAGTACGCAATTTAACACCCTCCGTCTATTCAGATTTTCGTAATTTCACATCTGTGACCTCAGATGACCTTTGACCTTCACCAGCACCTGTAGGTTTCGTGTTCTTAATATGAACAATCTACATACCAAGTATTGAGAGACTTCATCATTCCTGTCTTGAATATTATGTTTACAGTTATTTCGGTTTTGACCTCTAGTGACTTCAAATGACCCATGTTCTCCATCCTAAACAATAAGGTTCTTTTTTCTTAAACTGATATATATATATATATATATATATATATTTATACATATTATATTTATATTTATATATATATATATCTATATATATATATCTAATATAAATATAAATCTTTGACCTACACTGAAAGCACTAGAACTTTTTTCCTGACTATAACCCATCCACATCCAAGTATGAAAAAATACCTATGCCTCCTACCTGAGATATCATGTTTATAAGATTTTTAGTTTTTACCTCTGGTGACGTCACATGACCTACTACCAGCATCAAAAACAACAGGGACCTTCCTCTTAATATGATTAATGAATATAACACGTATGAGAAGTATCCATCATTCATAACATAAACTATCGTGTGAAAATCTAAGCGTCACACAAGCGTACACACGCACACAACACGCCTACATACACATCTCAAAAGAACCTTACCGCACTTAGGGTAGGTTGCAACCAGTATGTCGTCCTCCCTATATGTAAAGCTCCGCACTGCATCGATGGCAGCATCTTTTATTAGGGGGAAAAACGGCGTAGGTCCCTTGTAGTAACGAAGCACGGGATCTTCTTGTATAGACATGCCGCTTCTCAACAATCTGCATATTAAAACAAGTCAAAAACTAGCTGTTATGCTACTCGACGGTTCCATTTGCAGAACACTAAAGCAATTAGAGGTGTTACTCATGGACCTATTTTTTCCACCTTCCTTACTTTTGCCAGCAAGTTACAGATAATGTCATTAAAAGATTCTTGGTCAAACATTTCAGTTATAAGATTCATTACTTTATATGGTAGATGCCTAGGCTTTGACTGGAAAAAGTACATACAATTTCAACGAAGCATTGATTTACCTATTTCCCTAACTATGCAATGAAACATAACTTTACTGTGACCCAAAGAATCACAGGGACCTGACTGGACGTACGATTTCGTGGATGACTGCCCCGTTTAATTAAATACTCTTTCATGAATCCAGCCCATTGGAAACCTCTTCTTATAATACACCATCAGTGAATTTGAAAAATATTCAAAAATATGGTACAACCCTCATTTGACTGCTGCATAAACAAAAGGGCAGGGATAGTTGTGACAGGGGCAAGTTGTTACAGTCGTGATATATGCAATTCAAATAGAGCGAGCGCCCTCGATCTATTATTACTGGCACATAGGAACGTACTAACTAAAAACAACCTGGAAGCTGAACAATTCACCACGCCGTCAGAAAGGTATGATGAAATTATGTTTTTTCACCTCTAAACTTATGGCATTTGTGTACTGGCAGTGTGCAGAAAGAGGAGAATTCTGTTTTAAAGTTAATCAAGTTGTAGACCTAAATTAAAGAAAGTAAATGCTGTATGAAATAACCCCATAACCTTTCTGTGTCACTTTTCCCAAGGTTACAACTTTCCCGTATATGGGGTACATTGCTACAAATAATTATGTGTCCTTAATTAAATATAACTAATGAACGAATGCCTGTTACCAAAGATTTGACAATGTCAACGGTTAGGTACAAGTAGCTACCCACGTCGAATATATACCGTTGAATCATTATCGCTACTTTTCTAGTACTTATCAGTGTTTTAACGAGTCACTCAATTTTGCATTCTAGTCAAGTCATGTACTACTTTCAATGTGACTGGAATCGAGTCAGTGACTCGAGTCACTGTATTACTTCTATAATTAAAGTTATGATGCAATTGCTCGAGTCATTTCCCCTTTGAAAATTAGTGACTCGAGTCATGACTCGTTACAACACTGGTACTTATAGCCCAAAACATGAAAATTGTCACACCAAGCCACACTCTCCCTACCCCTGTTGATGTAGCAGATGGAAGAGTGCCTTGGTGACAATTTAGGCCACACATTCTCTTTTAAAGCCTGGGTGGAGCGGCATGCCAGAGGATTCCTACTCAAGGACACTACATAATCGGCAGGAAGGGTATATAACCAGCAGTCTTGGATCAAAAGTCCATCACCTTCGCTTCATCTTCAACATAGACATATGTTATTCTATTTAGGAATCTTATGAGAAATGTCACTGTCAGCTACATTACAAGCCTACATAAAATGAACACACCCCTTTGTGGAAGATTCTGGTGAGAGAATTTTATGTACTCTTGTTCCCTCTCTCTGGGTCCTGAATTTATACTAGGTACACTGCTCCGATGAAAGTGATGGGGTGGAGATTGGGTCATTGGAGAATCATGACTTGCTTGATGGTGCAGTTGGAAATGGAAAGGACAAGCTAACAAATAATGACTCCACAGAGGCTCAACTCCTAAACAATAAAATAATCTAAGTAGTAGGCAAGGCTTAAATACAGGGATCTAAGAGCTTCACATAATCCTAAAGGTTCCTCAAGGCTCCGCATAATCCCTTGAAGTTCCACACGGCTAAGCAAAGCTGACCACATCTGACACGTCTAACCCGCCAGCGTTACAATATTATCACAAACTTATCCTACTCCTTATAATGCTTAAAAGAGAAAAAACAAAAGGCTCAAGAGATAAAGAAATATTAATTAAACATTCCTTTTTTAAACCTTACCATTTGCTGTAAGCTGCTCGTCGTTATAGGAATCTATGTGAATAAGCGAGTATTGTTGGACAGGATGCAAACTGTTATTGGAAGTTATCATATATGAAAAAATATTCAAGTCACCTTGCCATTCCTCACGTTGTTGACCTTTGCTTATGGTTAATGGCAAAGAGGCGGTTTCACTGTTTATTTTAAAGCACGGTTGCTTTTAAGTAGAGCTGTTTGCTATAAAATGTTTCAAACATTGTGTGAATAGTTTGAATACCCTTACATAGCTCTGAGATGGCGGAGTGTCACTGAAATGTTGCAGCATACCCAAGAAGGATAAAGGTGGTTTTTAAGCCGGCTACAAGCTTCATTTGATGAACCAAGACTGCCGTTTGTCGATTTTAGTCAGCTGTTCTGGCTTATGGAAATACGTTTTACATTGCTTGGTTCTTACTAGAAAGTCCGAAGTTATAACATAAATTTAATTATAGTTTCATGCTAGAAAGCCTTATATCAAATTTATCTTTGGCTATTTATTTATCGTCTGAATACTTTGGCAAGCGTAATTTGTAACTTTGTATTGAATCCCCCCCCCCACCCCCCCCCCCCCCGATAACCAACAGAACATCTCCAAACTTTTGGTCCTTAATTCTTTACATTGCAACATCTAAAACTTGTATTACAAGAAATGTTACGTATTTGGTCTTAAGTGATCAACGAAGGTCTTTCTCGAAAACTGAACGCTGATTAAAGGTGAACTTCATACAAAAGTTAAAGTTGCTTAGTTGAAATTCTGTCGCCTTGGTGTAATCGACAGTGTTTAATGCAGCTGGCAAAGGAGCAGCTGTCGCTGTACTTAGCACTGCAAAATCTGATTAATACTTTTTCCTCTAAGCTAGCTGACAAGGCTGATTCGTACATGTCTCCGTCTTGAATTCCTGAGACATTTCATACAATACCTCAGTGACATAGTTTCGTTACTAGTTGAAGGCAAATTATCGTCTGTGAATGTCCCTATCTGTGAATGTCCCTAATGATACCGCTAACAGAACTTCTTGTCACTTTTACTTGTGCTTCTTGTCACTTTAGATATAAGTGCACTAAATATACTGTAGAAACCTTATGCCTTTTACCTCCAAAATAGACACGAATTGCCTTATACTGAAAGATAAGGCAAGTGACAGGATACGAGATACGAGACTTGATGTCCACTGTAGCCATATTATGCCCAGGTTCTGAATGTTCAACTCGAACTTATTTTTATTGTTTTTTGCAGGTTTGGTATTCCCCATTCCCACGTTTTTAGTTCTCTTGCCAAACGCCTGCATGTTTCTTGTGATGACCGCCTTGCATAACTTGTTTATGATCGTATTATTACAGCGATAACTTCACTGCGTTGTTTTATTGTGTACATATTCAGACACTTTACGACCGGCACTAACGTACACACCTCTGTTCAGTCGAGTAGGGACTTTTTGTTTCATTTGAATCACGTTTTTTTTCGATCGGTATGTATATATATATATATATATATATATATATATATATATATATATATATATATATATATATATATATATATATATATATATATATATATATATATATATATATATATATATATATATATATAACGCTAATTCCCACCTTAAGGGGAAATTGTTATATCTGCTTGTACATAGGGCGTAAAAAAGATAATAAAATACATAAGAAATAAATTCGCCCTAACGTCTAAAAATATAATTAACGTTATTTCAATGGGCAGCCATCCGTTCGTGTTAACAGCTAGGTGTCCGTAAATTTGACAACTTTGAAGTAATGGCATCTAGTTTGTAAATCTAAGAGGGCGCCCTTGTAAGTTTACGTATTCCTATAGAAAAAGTGTTTGGAAACGTTAAGGCGAAACTTATATTTCACCCGAAATTTTTTTCCCCTTAAGGTCGACTTTTCAACAACAACTTTCCCCCTAAGTGCCGAATTAGAGAAATATATATATATATATATATGAATGTGTGTGTGGGTGTTTGGAACGCTTGGCTGGTAAACACGGTATCTCAAGACAGCAATGATGGATACTTTTCATACTTTGTATATAGAATTATAATATTTGGGACGGGTCTCCTATTGTTTTTTGTAGACGTCAAAGGTCATTTGAGGTCGCCAGAGGTCAAAACCGAAAAAATGTCAAGCTATTTCAAGATAGGAATGATGGACACTTCAGAATTGGTATAAAGATCCCTATTGGTTTTGATGGACTCCAAGACAGGCCCTTAGACAGGGAGGGATTGTGACATGGGGTGCACTGGCACGACAAAGGGGGTACCAACGAAGATTATTTTTGTAGCCAGTGGTTGCCACCATAGATAAAGGCAGTTTGCCGTAACCACAGGGGATGACATCTCAAGCTCACCACAGATAGCTTAAAGGAACCAAGTCTAGTACGTGTGCACAGGAGCGCGGAGCGCCGTTAAATTTTCCTTCCCTGGTGGCAATTTGAGATGGAGAGACGTGGACCCCCCATCAGTAAACCGTACAAAGCTAAGGTCATAATGATCATTCATGAGCTAAGGCTCAGCAAGTGCAGGTGAAAAGTTGAATGTTTTGCGAACGGCGAAAGGACCACGGGCTGCCATAAGATTATGTCGTGGCCAGGATAATTTTTGTGAGGACCACAGGAAAAATCCCCGAAAAGTCTGAGGCATTCACAACGTGGGCACACTAAAAATGAAGCTTCGAATGACACTGCCAGAACACCACCAAGCTCTTCACAGTTCACAGTTACCGTCTTTTAACTTTGAACAAAAATTTGAATAACAGCTTGTAACAGAATGAGGAAGAAGGTAAAATCAAAGTGGAAGATGATTAAACAAGTAATGATTTAGAATGAATAATCCTTGTAAATGAGTAAGATAAAAATGTAGAGCCAATATAGGCCGTTAAGGATTTTTGGAATAAAGTTGTGGTATAAATAAATGTTAATTTAAAGCATATAGCCATCACGTGACAGATGCTACTCAAGACATTATATTGCTACATGAAAACACCTTGATGTCCGTTTGCCCACCCTGCGGACATGTATTACTCCTGCACTTATATTGGCTGCACTCGTATATACGCCAAAAGAGGAGTACATATTCGACACCTGCAAGGAAGGTAAGATGCCTGGCCTCTAACATTGAGTGTAAAAATAGTTGTGGTCAGAATATTTCCAGTATTATTGTGCTAATAATGTTCATACCGTAAGTGTTGCTACTTATCTACTAATCGCACTGACGATTGTGTCTCTGTCGATGGATTCAAGATCATTCGGGGTGACAGAGACCTGGAGGCAGCCGGAAAACGTAGCGGAGGAGGTGTGTGCGTTTACATAAATAGTAACTGGTGCCACCCGAATAACGCGTATAGAAAGGATTATTTATGTACCCCCCATTTGGAAATGTTAACTGTCGCAATACGTCCATACTATTTACCACGCGAGTTTTCTCATGTACTGTTTTGCACCATCTATATCCCCAACAAAGCTGTTGCCACGGCGGGAAGCACTGAACTGGCTAATACCATTCACGAACTTGAAGCTGCTGCCCCAGACGCACTCATTGTCATAAATGGTGATTTCAATCAGGGATCGTTAAAACGCCCTGGATTACAACTTTTCCAACACGTTAAATGCCCAACACGAGGGGAAACAACAATGGACCTCTGCTACACAAACGTCAAAGACGCTTACGTCTCATCCCCATTAACAAAACTCGGTGAAGCCGATCATGATCTTGTGCTGTTGCTGCCGAAATACAGGCCAATTGTTCAACGCGTCACATCTATAAAACAGTGGACAGATAATGCCCTGGAACAATTACAAGATTGCTTTGACCGTACGAATTGGGACATGTTTGTTGATTCAGCATTAGATATCCATGAATTAACTAATACCATTAATTCTTATATCGGATTTTGTGAGGACCTTGTTATCCCCCAGAAGACGGTCAAATGCTATCCGAACAATAAACCCAGGATTACCAAAGAGATAAAATATCTGTTGAATAGAAAGAAGCACTTGTTCAAGTCTGGAACTAAGCAGGAATTGAAAATAATTCAGTCGGAAATAAACACTGCCATAAAACGCGAGAAGGATGTTTACAGACGGAAAATTGAAAATTACTTTACGACTAACAACATAAGGAGTGTCTGGGATGGGATGCGAATGATGAGTGGATATACGAACAGTAGGCCCAGACACTGTCCATTACCTGATTTATCGCATACTTATGCTGATCAACTCAACAACTTTTACAATCGCTTTGACAGTCAGGATTTTTCGGAAGAAATCGATCGTCTGTTGAGCCTAACATCCGATGCTTCTACTCCTTTCTTGACTGTGACGGAGAGTGAGGTGCGCCGACAATTCTCGAAGTTGAATGTATCGAAGTCTGCAGGTCCCGATAAACTGTCCTCACGTGTTCTAAAACAATGCAATCACGAACTTGCCTATATTTTTACCATTATTTTTAATATGTGTTTTAAAACTGGAATCATCCCTCATATATGGAAACAATCTTGCATTATACCAGTTCCTAAGAAACCAGTTATAACAACTATGAACGATCTACGCCCAGTGGCATTGACTTCCATTGCTATGAAGACATGTGAACGCTTCATATTACAATATCTAAAGGAAGCCACTGCTGACTTAATGGATGATCTCCAGTTTGCCTACAGGAAAGATCGTAATACTGAAGATGCTATATTATATACATTGGACAATTTATACTCTCATCTCGAAGATTCTAGATTTGGTACCGTTTCAGCAAGTATAATGTTTTTTGATTTCTCGTCTGCATTTAACACCATAAAACCTCATATTTTGGCAGACATTCTCCTCAAAACAGGCGTTCTCTCGTGTGCATCAGCAAAGTGGATCCTGCATTATCTTACAAATCGTACACAATTTGTTCGTATTAACTATAGTGTCAGTTCTGATATTACCCACTGTAGCACTGGGGTCCCCCAGGGCACTGTTCTTTCCCCCTTCCTTTTTACCTTATATACTGCCGGTATCCGTTCTGATGACCCATGTTGTCCTCTCATCAAGTTTGCCGATTTGCTGATTGGCTTAATCAGGAATGATGATGACAGCAGTTACCGGCAGCAGGTCTTTAATTTTGTTAAAAATGTGAGCAGAATAACCTTGTATTAAATGTTGATAATACAAAGGAGATGATTGTTGACTTCCGTAGGGTTAATAGTACAGTACCCGGGCCATCCATCCATCCATCCATTCATCCATCCATCCATCCATCCATCCATCCATCCATATCTATCTATATCTATTTCTATCTGTCTGTCTGTCTGTCTGTCTGTCTCTCTGTCTCTCTGTCTCTCTGTCTCTCTGTCTATCTGTCTATCTGTCTATCTGTCTATTTGTCTATCTATCTATCTGTCTTTCTGTCTATCTGTCTATCTGTCTATCTGTCTATGGGAGGACTGCACGAGAAGCGCGCCAAAATTTTGCATGAAAATTATTGAGCATGGTTAAACCTGCATCTATACTTAGCCAGAGGTAGTGTTAGGAAATGCCCGACAGAATCAAGCTCCGCAACAAGGGCTAGCAACCCGAAGTCAAGACGGGTGCCAAGGGTTGCCAAAAGATGGCGAAAGGGCAACTGTAGCTGGCCGAAAATTTTGAGAACTATTGAAGAAAAATGAAATCTTTTTGGTTTTTATGATAGAAAGTTTTCATTTAAGAATATGTCCTCCTTAAGAGCTAAAGCAAGAAATTTGTCAGTGCGACTGGTCGTCGTCAGCGTTCCCAGATGAGGGATACTTGGTGTCACCTCTGATGTCAGCATTGAGAAACTCCTTAAGAATCTCCTAAAAGGTATAGAAAAGAGGATAGAAATTGGCGTCGATGGAATTTTGTGTTTCCCAGAATCACGCCTACAAGACAGAACAGTAATTGTGGAACATTACGGTTGAATAAAGCCAACGTGTTTGAAACGGCGGGTGATTACGTAAAGTACAATTAAAGATGAAAGCATTCGAAGCCCGCAAAAAATTTAGCAGTTATAAAAAAGAGGCGTTACAGAAAACAAAATACTTCGGCATATTAATGGCCTTTTGGGATAATTTCAAATTTTGGTCAATAATCGCTTGGAGGCATGCCGTAGCCAATGTTCACAGGTAGTAAACTTTTGTTTTCGTTCGATATTCCAAGTGGGGGCACATTGGTCCGTACGGGGGCACGTTCCCCGTGCCCCCGCCTAGCTACGGGCCTGGTAAAAGGCCATCTGAGATCAACAGATGTGAAACTAAGAAAACTGTGTAAACTGTACATTAACACGAAAGTTAAAGCATAGAAAATGGGCCGCATCTCTAAATCGTGTCTTTTCATGGCCAACCAAAAGGGGGGTTTGTATGTTTGTACCATTCCAAGGATATCTGTATAGAGAACATCATATATCTTTTCACAAGCATAAATTTAGTATATTCATAAGTAATTCAAGTTTAATTACTTAATGAAAGACTTGTTGAAGGATGCTATGACCATATTAAAAACAGCTTACAATTTACGTGTATGGTGATTGTGTAGTGGCAACTGGTCGTTTTCCCATTCTCACTACCCCGGTTCGAATCCCATGTAAGCACGTATTTTAAGCACGTTTTTTTATGTTTTTTGTCTTCTGTTACTTATCATACTTGGAATATAAATTTTCGATATTACGAGAAGAACCCTATTGTTTTGGCGGAGGTCATCTGAGGTCACCAGAGGAGGTAAAAGGGTTTAAAATCTCTGAAACATCATATCTCAAGATAGGAATCATGAATGTATTTCATTCTTGGCATGCGACTACTTTCTAGTTGGCAGGTTGGAGAAATATCCTATTGCCTGCGGTATATTTCAAATGTCATCTGAAGTAACCGGCGGTAAAATTCCGAAAACCTTGTAAACTGAGGTATCTCATACTTGGATGCACCATTCTAATTACAAAAACGTTTTGTGTTTGGTAGAAGTTAAAATTCATTTACACACAATAGGCCATAAAGGGAAATCTCGTCGGGTTTTATAGTTTCTATGTGGATGATGTCCTGTTTTGCGTTAATTCAATTGTATTTGGTAGCAGTCAAAAGGCATTTGAGGTCAAAAGAGGTCAAACTGTGAAAACCTGGTGTGCAAGTGTGGGGGTTTTTATTCGCAGCTCGTGAATAACCCATGACGTTTACAAGAACCTAATTCATTTTGGTCAAGGTCAAAGAACATGTTAGGTCACCAGAGGCCAAATTGTGAAAACATCGTAAAACAAGATATCTCAAGAAGGACAACTTTGAGGTATAAATCCAGTGCGACTAAGCATCTTCTTTCGGCAAAGACCCTTCTGATTTTCTAGTTTAAAAGACCTAGTAAGTTCTCAACAGAACAAGTGTGCATGCAGCCGTCGTGTTATATAGTAGCCGACAAGCCTTCTTCCCTCAAGGGTCCATCATTTAAAATATATCCCGAAAAAAGTTGGTATTTTTGTTAAAAAAGATTGCATTTTTGTTCAGAAAGATAATTGATTTTGAGCAAATACAAATTCTGATAAAGAAAAGAGTACCCTTTTAATTCCAGTATAACGAACATAAATATTACAATAAAAAGAGGTTTGGACGTCTGTGAAAACCAATAATAAGAACTGTGTTTGTTATAAATATAATAAAGCATGTTGGAAACTCTATCAGAGATTGAGAATCCGTTACCTGTATTTTGTGGATCCAATCAGCAACTAAAAAAAGACAGATCGTAACTACACTAGTCATAGAAATTTTTAATTTATGTAGCCTTTTATTAATGCCTGCAGCTTAAAGCAGTTGCTTCTAAGTGTAGGTTTTAAGTCATCTGCCAAGAATTAGAGAGCTTAAATGTAAAGGTGTAATAGCTGTCTGTTATTCACGGCTGTGGACAGCTTATTAAGACATGTTTCGCTTCTCGAGCTATTGGCTGGCGTCGTGGGTCACATTTTGTTTGTGCAGTCAGAGAAAAGCCAAATTGTTTTATAAACTTAGACTCAGAGTAATAGGCTTTAAGAAGTTTCCGGGTTATGCTAAATTTGTTACACCTCGGGTCATGTGTTTCACTTTCATTTCCTATACAGTTTAGTGAGATTTGGCCAAAACGTTAGTATGCATTTAATTTGCACTTATCACACTTTCTGATCGTAAAAACACTTGTTAACTAAATTGCAACATGCGTGGTCTCCTGCCTTCTACAAACCATTGTTAGGGGGAGACGGATTAATAAGCAGTTATACTATAGCTATGAACATATCTAACAACCTATCGCCCAAAACGGAATTTGACAAATACACTCTTCTGGAAAATAAATTCTACGTCACATACTCTAACGAGTGACTTATCCTGTATTGTATACCTGGACTACTTTAGGGAATTGAAAAACTTTGAGCTTGACTGTAATAAAAAGTAGCGAATGAATTTGCTAACTTGGCGAAACAGTATTTACTATTTTTGGTTTGGTTGCCTTTTTCTGTTTTATCCGATTTGTGTTCTACAAGAAATCCAAATGTCACAATGATTCTCGTGTTTTTTAAAGTTTACTCAAGATTCCTTGTAAATACCGCGGGAGTGTAGGTTAATTATTTTTGAAACTATAGTGGCGCTCTTGAATTAGGTCGAGCTATAGCTACTTACTTCCTTTGTTAGTAGTCGCAATCAGACATTGAATACAAACGGTATTTTCTTATTAGGGGGTGGTAAGGTATTTCTCCCTTAAAGATTTCACTTTTCTGGCAAAGACAAAATAGTCACTTGTGATGAAAATCATTATGCATTTTTACACCGTAAGACATCTACGAAAGGGCGACAGTTCAGCAAATCATTTTCCCATTTGACACTATCTTTCAAGACGGTAAACTCCAGGCGAACATTTTCTAAACTGTCACTACAATCACATCAAAGAAGATGAAATAAGCTTTGAATTTACCACGTATCAAGTTTTGCCGTCCTTTGTGGATATTGCAACCGGGACGAAATAACATCTCGCACATTGGGAGAAAGGTTAAACACTTACCGTAATAAGTTTTCTTTACTCGATTTCATTTTGAATTGGAAGATACTGCTGAGTTAAATACTGCTGTCGAATTTATATTAACAACAATGGTAGTAGAAATGTAGCATTACAAGTGATCAAACATATGAGCATAGAGTTTGCATGGCTTTATCAGCAGGGCAACAACGTGCGGTGTTTTGTAAATAGAGAGATAGAGATAGTTTAAAAGTGCTAATCAACATAAGAATTGATCCCACAGAAGACACAGTCGTACAAACCAATAAAATACCCGTCGGCCTAAAATTTATCTAGTTATAAAGCAGAGCTCATAAGCGAGGTGTTCTCTAGGTGCACCTACTCCCTCACTTGAGTTTTATTGACCTAGCAGATCGTTTTACAATATTTCATTTTATTTACCAAGTCGTGTGCATCCAATGAATTCTGTGGTGCTAAATGTCTTGATGGCAGGGAGTAACTTTAATAGCTGTCGAACAGGTGTTAAGTTATGGTGATTTATTGCTGACTTTTCTTTTATCATTTTTTGGGAGGCTTTAATTTGACAAAATTTAGATCGATGCAGGTGTAAATTTTTCCATAGAATCTGATTTTTTCAATAATATTATTGACGAAGGTGTCCTTTTGAAGAAAAGCCCTTTGTCATAATATACCCAGTACCAGTCAACCTTGAGAAGTCCATAAAATAAAGTGGCAGTGAAGGGCATATCTCCCAATTCGTTGCCAGACCTTCCTAATTCATTGCCAACTCTTACGACCGTCAGTTCTGTGGAATCATCTTGGCATGAAGTTTCAGTCAATTAAACAGAAGTTTCCAGTTCGATGTAAGAGATGAACTCTGATTAGAGACCAGTTGGGCAGAGGAATGAAAACTGGCGTTGGGGGATAACTCGCAGCTGGGAAGTCACCTGCCTGCACACAAAGTGTAATGCACTGAGTATCAATGCAGGTTTTGCACATAGCAATGTAAACTGTTAAACCTTAGATGGTGACAAGTGTAATCCTGCCAGAGAAAGATAGCAAAAGTGAGAATGAAACATTCTACTTTGCTCGGTATTTAAGTTAATCATTACCAACAGTACGATTTTGATACCTATCACAAGATAAAAGTAAGTAACATCAAGAGATGTACATCAAGAAATGCTTTAAATCTTAAAAAAAAAATCCAGGAAATATCACTTTTCACGCCTCACATTGCAAATGAAAGTGGTTATTTAACTACATGTACAGATTTTAAAGTTATCCGAGCTGAAGGTTGGAGAAATTGCAACTTAGCATACCAATTATTTCCAATTTGATGGGACTGTGATAGCAAATTTCGGACTAATCAAATCTTCTTGAGTCCCTTTTTATGTAAATGTATGTTAAGGTCCTTTTGGGAACCAAATTTGGGATTCTATTTGAAAGCAGAAACAAATAAAAGCATAACAAGGTTAACATCTGTAGCAACATCTATATGAATCTTAGAAAGTAATAAATACAAATTAAATAAACTTAGAATACTTTTATCTTTATTGTAATATCGACGGACACTTATAATAAACGTGTTCTTATGTACTTTTCGTTCTGCACGGCTCGGTTGGAACAAGAAAGGGAATACTGCTCCCCTCCCAATCAGTGACTGCTACGTAACGACTCTATGAATACTCCTTACGATCCAAATAATAGATCGAAGCATCTAGATTGCCCACCATCATCTGCATAAGTATTAATTATCAGGGCTGTAACACCCGAGTCCTGACTCGGACTCAATTCCGGACTCGAGCCCGGTTTTTCTTGGACTCGGAATTGGCCCGGAATGGGCTGCAACTGGACTCGGACTCGGAGCCGAGTCCAGCCGAGTCCACCTAAATGAAAATTTGATCCCTCCCTAGCACATTAGCTCATATTTACCACTGGGCTACCAGCCTATTGTCTGGGAAACAACAGTGGGGGCATTGGAGTTGTTTGCAGAGAATCAGCTGGGGTTGAAACTTAGGTTGGAATTTTGGAGGTGGGGCAAGGGCTTTTTCTTGGGGACAGGATTTGCTACAAAGTTCTCCAGGGGCTCCAGGCTAGCCAGGGGTAGGCTACATGGGGAAAATTAATTGGTCTGGTCTTGTAACCGATGAACAATTCAAGAATGTATGAAATAAAGAAGAGAAGGTTTTAACAAAGGTGGTCCTCTAAGTTAGTTGGAAAAGTGCTACATGATACGTCCTGCCTGGTTGAAACTTGTAACATGCCTAGTTCCTGCAATGGCAACAGTGGCAACCATTGTCATTACCCAGCTCCAGAAATCCTTTGATTGAAGACTGACACGTCCTTTCAGGTCATTCAACTTACACTGATTTATCTATTCAAGCAGTGACTACCAGCCTGCAAGATGTGAATTTAAATACAACAACAGTGAAGGTTACTGTTGGGCATTGTTGAAGTTAAGTCCACGAACTGTCCCAAGTCTGAGCAAAGTCTGAGTCGATTGATCGTCAGAATCTGAGTAAAGCAGAGTTAAGAAGGCCTCGAGACCAATTAGTGTCCGAGTCAAACCAGGATCTGAGTCAGAGTCGAGTCAGAGTCTGGCAGTATTTTTGAACATCTATTTTGATGGGGTGTATGTACAGGTAGTGGGGGTGCTCACTGACCTCTAACTGACTAGCTGAGACCTATAGTGTTTACTTAGACTTTAAAAGCAGTCTGAGAATAGTGCCATAGGCTATCAGTGATTATGCCAGTACTGCCTGAGGGGGCAGGGTGCCCAAAAGTGGGGGGAAGGGGGCAGCAACTTGAAACCTGACAATGGGGAGGGTAATTGTGTAAGCACATGAACCTCAAATATAAATAATACATGCATCACCTAGGGCTTGATTTTTGGCCTTCAGAGGTAAATTTTTATCAACGTCATCAAGTGAAAGGGCTTGAAGGCCAAAGTGCATGCAGGCTCCAGCGTCTCTGGTTATGTTCCAGGGTCTTTAATATATATGACATATTCTATCTGCAGCTACTGCAGGCTTCAGGTTGTATGGACATGTTAGTCTACTAGTAAAGCCAACAGGACAATGTGTTTGTCAATGCCCATGCAAAACCAGCTGCAGTCATATATGTCTTCATGCATGTACAGTGCAGTGTATATGTATTGAACCAATAAATAGTATACCGTACAGCACACATATCAAGCTGCAGCTTGAACAGAATGAGTTGTTATACTGAGGCATAGGCCCAACAATACACTCTTCAACTTAAGTCCTTACGCTGGCTGCATATGAAAGTTCTACAGTACACGTCCAGTATATATCAGCAGCTGGTCTTGTTGGCAAGTGGTTACGAGCATTCCTAGCGCTTGCTAGATAGATTTAACCATTTTTTTTTAAAGCCTCTTACTCCTACTGTGTCTGCACCGTGTGCTGTCCATGAGGGAGATAAGTTGTTCATGCTGCAGTAGTATACGTGATGATGAACTCATTAAAACTGAACCATAAAACAGTCAATGAACTGTTTTCCCCAGGTAAGGCTACAGTATACTATAGGTAGCAAGTAACGACTACGTAACTTAATGTAACACTAAACTTTCTAGCAGAACTGGTACCATATGTACAAAGCTTTACAGTTAGTACTGCAAAATTCATGAAGAAGATTCATCGGCAGAAGCTATTGACCTAGGCCTATGCCGTTATAGACAGTTTGTTTACATCTGATCAGGATAAAACTTACAAATGCAAGAATTACCCCCTTTGTAGCAGTTTAATACTAAGGCTTCCTTAGTATATAGTCTACACAGTATATAGCCTTTTTGTAAAATTTGTAAAAGAGACAGGATGCAAAAAAGTATCACCCCCTTCAGAGCCCATAATAACTTTATGGTTTGAATAGGAGAATTTTAGGAGATTTTCTGAAAATGTACAGCAAGGCAAGGCAAAGACCTATGTTCACTGTTTGCATTGTGCAAAGTGTATAGCAATCAATAGGCACATATTGTACCAGTGAATGGATTAGGTTCTACTCAAGGTATTATTGGATACCATACAGCTAGTGTAGTTTGTACTTTCCATGAATCTTCCAGTGCTTTGGAGATTTGTATAGTCTCCTTTTAAAATCCCAGACCCAGCAAATTGACTGCTTTTGTTGTAAAAACTGTTAATTGGCTGTACAGGCATCAGCAGGTGCAATTGTAAGGATGTAGGGACATATTTTTCGGGGGGGGGGGGTAGGAGTGGGGCTACAATATGTAGATATAATTTGCAGCTGGGCTTTAATATGTTTTAAGCTAATATTTCTGGGGTATCTATGTCTTCACTACTAGTCTTTTCACTACTAGTCTTTATGAAGTTTGTGCAATTTTTGAGGGGCTAGGAAAAATTTGTGGGTGCCCCCCAGAGAAGGGCACCTGAGCATACCAGACATTGCAGTGACTGTGTTTTAGAACTTTGCACATATTCCAGATATTGTATATGATACTCGTAAAGAGTGGCTGCCAAACTCATTACTAAGTACACCTAATTATTCTTGTACTCATGATAGCTAGTAGCTGGTGGTGCCAATAATTACTTATGACCATCTACCTGCACCCATACCACCTGGTCAGATCCATACCCATGCTCATTAAATTTCTTCAAGTTTGAACTTACATACCCACACTTGGGTATGAAAGTTCCTCGTGACCTAGCCATTATCATGTTGTGGTACCCCTAGTCTAATCTCAAGTTCATGACCTGGGACTTGCACTCATACCAGCTTCTCATGACCTAGTTGGCACACATGCCATACCCAAACTCAAAACCATGTACTCATGACCAGTACCCGTGTCCGGGCTCATGATCGACCTGTTACCCGTACCTCTACCAGCCCCCACTCGTACTTATGGTCCGGTTCCCATATACCCGTACCCATACCCAAGACTTGGTACCAGCAAACATGACCAGCTGGTACCTGTTCCTGCACTCATGCTCCTGTATTCACACTACAGGGCTGCCAATTTCCAAGGATTTTACTGTACATTCACTTGTGGGATAGACTCGGACTTGGCTCAGACTCGGGTCCTCTGGACTCGGACTCGACTTGGACTCGGGGGGGGGGGGGGGGTACTGGACTCGGAATTGGCCCGGAATTGGGGTCACTGGAATCGGAATTGGCTCGTACTCGGATTAGGTGGACTCGGTTACAGCCCTGTTAATTAGCCATATTCATTGATAATCATGTTTATAATTTCGCAACACAATTAAAATGTAGACTGGCTATTTCTAATCAAGTCACAAAAGTTCACAAATTAAATTTTTATTCAATTCAAACGAATTTTGAACAGAACAGTCACGCCCAAAATCAACTTGAATAGTGTTATTGAATATTAGTTGCACCAGTCAATAGTAATTGTGGATTGTTTTAATACTCAAAATACTGTTTTGCAAATGAGCTGCCCTTTACTTTGTCTTTAAAAATTTTATTCATCTCATTCCATTTATTTTCTGGGTGTCCAGTTTTCTATTTTTCAGCAACACCTATCATTAAAAGAGACATGTAGGCAAAATGTTAAAATTCGAAGTTTTCCATATTTAAAGAGGTAGCTACCTTTACAACGGTAGAATTATCCTATATTTATTGTGGTGAAAATATGACGCTGTAACGTAGCGACGTCTCGATGTTTGTAAATCTAGTGAGACTTAGCACTGTAGTGTTTACATCCCAGCTTTTAATCATTTTCACTATTATGAAATAACAAAGGAATATTTTACCTGTTTTAATGTACACAGATAAATCTGCATTCACTCTCTTTCTTTCTCGTGGCCCCGTTGTAGTTTTCCAGCATTGCTTCCTTCGTAGTATTAACCACGATGTTGTACATTACATCATCAGTTACGTTACGACCTATGTGTTTTGCAACCGCTTTTATACCTTGTTGTAAGTCCTAAAGAATCAAATTAAAGAAAACTAACATGGTTATTTATCTTGATTTTCAAAAAGTCGTTGATAAAGTTCCATTAGGCAGACTTATGGTTAAACTGCATACGTTAGGCATCAAGGGCAGTTGTGCTGACTGGATAAATTCATGGCTCAATGGTAGAGAGTTGTTGTTAATAGTAATTTCTCTTCTTGGAAAGAAGTTACAAGTGGAGTTCCACAGGGTTCTGTTCTTGGCCCGCTTCTTTTCTTAATTTTCATCAATGATATTGATAGCTCTCTCACATCTATTATTTGTAAGTGCGCTGATGATACTAAGCTCTTTAGGAAGGTTAGTGATAAGGATGATGCCTCATTACTGCATCAAGACTTGGATAGGTTATTTTCATGGTCTCAGACTTGTCACATGTGTTTGAATGCAGATAAGTGCAAAGTCCTTCACTTTGGTCCTAAAAAGTTAAGCTTTGATTAACATGAATGGTAGTATTCTGAGTAATGTGACTTTTGAGAAGGATCTGGGTGTAGTTATTACAGGTGGTTTAAAGCCATCTAGACAGTGTGTAGCTGCTGCTGCTAGGGCTAATAGGGTACTTGGATTGATCAAGAGGAATTTCAGTAGTTTTAGTAAAGAAATTGTACTAAATCTGTACAAGCAGTTGGAAAGAACCCCACCTCGACTATGCAGCCCAGGCTTGAAGTCCCTTCTATTAAAAGTACAATTCTCTTTTAGAGCAGGCTCAGAGGAGAGCCACTCGCCTTATACGCGAAGTGAAACACCTACCTTATCATGTTAGACTTAAGCATCTTGGGCTTGCCACCCTAGAGATGAGGATGATTAGGGGGGGACATGCTTCAGGTGTAAAAATTCCTCCCTGAAAGGAATCCTTTGTCATCTTGCAATTATTTAAAGGTTCAAAGTAATTCTCGGGTTCGAGTCTATTTTAAGAAGTTAGTTAAGTGTTTTGCAAGGTTCGACATTAGGAAGTTCAGCTTCTCTCATAGAGTTATTAATGAGTGGAATGGTCTGCCTGAGTGGGTAGTTAACTCCACATCTGTGCACTGCGTTAAGGTTAACACTGAAAAGTTCTTCCATAACTGTGATAGAATCTAATTGTGCTGGGCTCGTTTGGTGTTGGTTGTTTGCTTGTCTTCAGTTAAGGTTGTATGGACTTCAGGGCATCCTTAGCTCTCCTTTGCCCTTTAACCTGTTATGTTATGTTAGCTTCATAATCAAGGAGTAACACGTGTATAGGTTTTTTTTAAGGAGCTGCAGTTATTACCTTTTAGTGTAAAGTACAATGCATACATCAACATTCAGAATATTTGCACTAACAATAACTTTAATTACCGGCAATGGAGGCAAAGAACTACTCTGTTACCAGATCCCGTCTATTTTATAATGTTCAAATTCAAACCACGAAACTATGAGAGATGCAGAAGCATCGATCAAATCTGCAAGACAATATGTGCTTAAAAATGATTAAATCCTTTTTGGTCCCCAAATTTGGCTCTTTGGGTACCCAAATGTGACTCTTTGTTCTTAATGTCTGCCACTGTTGACTTTTTTCTTCTTAACGATGATCTCCTTCTTTGAAAACTTATAGTGATCCTGAAACAAATGACATTGCCAACATACTTCTTTGAAGATAACTGTGCAGCCGATAGATGTGAAACGCTTTCCCCCTATTTTAGATCAAAACGACTGTACACGCACTTCTAAGTTGCACTGTTTTATTGTTACTCTAATTTTTTCACTAAGTAATGAATATCTCCTTTAGAAAACAACTAGGTATCTAAATTTGGATGATGACTTTCAAACGATTTCGCATTGTTCCTGAAATAGCGGAATGTGTATTTATGTTCAAAAAGTAGCATGAAGATACACTGTGCCCTCTTAAAAGGTGGCACCTGCTGATACAGGATAAAATAAATTTTACTTTCCTCGACGACTGCCAATGCGAAACCAATGAGTGAAACCATCCTATGAAACCCCTCAAATGTGGCAGACGATAAGGAAAATTGTTTAACTCTGCGTAATACCTCTACGATTTAGAGGTCTGTCAGGAACCAGTCAATGCAAAGCTTAAGTAAGCCTTAGCTAGTTCAAAGAAGGAACAAATGTTGTTTTGCCATCCCTCACAGCTCCCTGTTAAAAAATTTAAATATAAACCCTCTTAATGAAAAGTTAAATATTTAGTCTTATAATTCCCCGTGCAGCTTCTTCTAGTAGGTATCTTTCATTTCGACGTCACATGGCCTTTCGTGAGTAACATTTAAGGTAGTTTTAAAACAAAGCAGCAACATGGCTACTAAAGACTAAGTTATTGGTGTATTCAAGACCCTAGTTACTTTTAATGATATTCTCAAAATTTTCTCTTTTGCTTTGTTATGTTGACAATCTGACGCTTTCGAGGTGGTTTCGCAACTACATTTCGATATTGCTTTTCTGTGTAGGAAATTGAGGACACCGACAGTGTTGCTGCTGCCGCGCTCTTACTTTTGATCCCCTACCCAGCCCTTTCAACTAATTCAGATTTTGCAGCCACATATTCATAAGAATCCGATAATTTAGGTTTTTCCAAACCCGTCTCTCACAGGAATCGTGTTCTCAGTGCATGCATAACGAAGTTTACTCCCTACAATTGACATTATGACAGTCTCAGGTTATGGGGTTGGTAATACTTTATACTCCACGTTGACAATAGAATGGTGAGGTTTGATGAAAATCTATTCAACGCATCGCTCAGCATGTTTGAGTTGAGTTTTCCATATTGTATGTTAAAACAATATACGTTCCTTTTTTCTCTCTGTGTTAATCTTCTTTTATTAATTGATCAATATTCAGATTGAGAAATTGAGTCAAATTGAGTTTCCGGATTTTTTTTTCAATTTGTGCGGACTTTGCCCACGCGATATAACTTGAGGGCTATATGATATGTTGTTCCCATTACAATGTAAAAGCTTGTGTAGCTAGAGTTCCTTAGGCTTGTACCTTCATCCTTGTAAGCGTGGCTTGAGAATTTACGACGTTACCCCTGCACTGCTCTCTTTTTTGGATTGGTGCACCGATAAATTTTTTAAAATTTTCATAACATTCTCTGTCATCAGAAGTAGTAACATTAATTTATTCATTGTACTGTATGACTAATTTCAATTTACAGCAATAAAGTACATTTTGTTTTGTACTATTACATCAATTAAAAATCATTTCACAGTATAAAAAAGGTGTTAACAGTCAAGTCCTAAAATACTTTTTACGTTACAACACCCTATGAAATCTATGACGAAAGCGATGTTTCAAGTTCTTGACTTGGACTGTAAGTTATCGTGATTTTGCATTTTTGTGAAGCATTTTTACTTGTAATCTGAATGAGGTTAGACACCTTAGTCCTGCCAGCAACCGTCCTCGGCGGGACAGCCTCGTATGATAACAAAGCATGGGAAGTTTAACGTCTTTTCTAAACAGGACCGATGAAGTGTCAGTACAAAGTTTTTCCCATACTGCGTGACAAGATATTGGAAACAACTTTGTCGAAAACCAGCACTTTTAAAGTCGTTTTTTGGTCTTTGAAGAACACACGTTTGGACGGGGAAGTAAGGTTTGCACTCTTTCAACTAGAAATCATGCCACATGGTTTAACGTGCAAATACCGGGTGGAGTAGTTGTATGGTGCATGGCGAAAAACAATCACAGAAAGCTTAGTAGTCGCGTACTGTGACGTTCTCACAATATTTAATGTGTCCTGAAAACTCTTTAGAAGATAACACTGGGTCATCAAGTAATTACAGAAGTACTTTTAAAGGAAAAATTTGATTTATCTTAAACAAACTATCAAAGTGTATCATTCCTGCAGGTTTAGACAAAATATTAAGAATGACGATGTATAGTTTCAGAAAATGACATCTCAAGATCCAAACAAAAATTCCACTTTTAAGCATTAGTCAATCAATGAAACCTTTCGTAGGACGAAATAATGGCCAAATTCAGCCAAGTTGATAAAAATTTCAAAATTATAGTCATTGAAAGAAACTGTCGTCAAGCTGTGACAGACATGGAAGCTGTGCACGATCGCTTAACTTGTAAATTTGTGCTATGTTTGCCCAATAAATCTCAAACTATGCTGTCATAAGAAAAACAGGTAAGAGACAATTATTAAATATAGGTTATCTACAAGATTGTCTTCATGTTTATTACGTTAACAAATTTTTCATCATATATCAGATTCTCGTACCCCATGTTTGAAATGTCGTTCTTTATTTGTGCAACGTGTTTAAAGCTGCGGGGTCTTTTTAATCCAATTTGCTTGCCGACGGCAGTAGTTACACATAATATTCGTACGTGAACCGAAACGGTCGGACAGGTGATTAAACCTAGGATAAATTCTCATTATATATTTAATAAACTTGTAACGAATGATTCATTTATGCATTCATTCTTCAAACGTTACCTTCTGCATGTCTTCGTAAGTGATGAAAAGGATGTTTTCGCCTTTCTCCAAAAGAGCCTCGTAACTTATGGCGTGTTCACACCAGCTACCAAAGGACACTAACAAAATTTAACCACGTTATCCTACCGTACATATTTCCAGTAATGTTACAAGTGGTTTGAACCTGCCAGGGTTTGAATTGTATGTCGCTAAATAATTAATTGTTAAACTTGTGTTTCACAATTGTATAAGGCATGGGCGTCAATCCTGGGGGGACGGGGGGACAAGTCCCCCCACATTTCGATGTGTGGGGGACACAATATCAAATGTCCCCCCACATTTGCGTACAAGAGTAGTGTCGTGGCTTTATTTGACTGGCTTTTTGAGTGGCATGTAGGTTTGTTGGGCAATTGTTAAGTGTCTCGATGCAGATTCTGAATGCAGATTTCGTCAGGGAAATCTTATTTAATGACAAAATTTCGGCGCGCTTCGCGCGCATGCGTCACGGTTTGCACTCCTTCTCATGACCATTAAAAAGGTAAGAACATGGAACTATTCTGATCACAACACTCTCCGAAAACAGACATACATCTCCAAACATCTGTAGGGGCCTCTCATCAATATGGGATCATTCAATCAGTGGCGTACGCAGAGGGGAGGGCCATTCCGCCATGCCCCCCTCACTTATTCCGATTTTTAAGTTGGTTTTGTTCTTAAAGACAGACACTCATCACCCCAAATACATTTTGGTTGGGAGAAAGCAAAATTCTCAATTGGTCATAGGTGAATACCCTTTGATTGACATCAAAGCTTACAATACACAACATGCGCAGAGAATGTTCTGGTTACATATTATGGCCTCGTATGCCCAACAGGATATGCCCTTAAGCAATAAACTAGGTTTGTGTCTGCACAAGGAGGGGCTCAACACAGGTTTGCAAGGAGTAACTTAGTCACAGAAACCCAAATTTTTTAACCTTCCTTAATAAGAACCACTTATTTTCAATTTTTCTTCAACAGAACCCCAAATTTTTCGCTGGCCGCCCAAAATTTCGCGTTAGGTATCCAATCTGTAACCCATTGCTTCTGACAGGGCTTCGGGTTGCTGGACCTCTAAGGGGAGCTTGGTCCCTTCGTCGGGCTTATCTTTCCACCACCCCTTGCTGAGTCTGTATGCAGGTTTTACCGGGGTAAATAATTTTCCTGCAAAATTTCGGCGCGCTTCGCGCGCAATTCTCACAAGCGAAGTAATGTCACCCATGAACATTATTAATACAAAAATTCAAGTGAACTCTTCCAGCCAAAGCTAGGTGAAGCCTCAAAGTTAGATCCCGGACATCAAGGGGCTTTCATGTAGTAATCTAGTACCTTGAGTAACATTCGTTCCGCGACGACTGTACGGTTTGAAGCTAAATTTACTCGTACCAAAAATTTATTCCAAAATTTAGTTTTTCTGTTTCTTTTTTCATGTAAAATTTCTTTCAAAGTAGAAATACGATAATGACCATCCGAATTGTGAACTGTGAAGACATTGGTGTTCTCTTACTGTCATTCAAAGTCCTGCTCAAAGCTCCATGTTAGTGTTCCCATATTGTTAATTCGCCACATATTCGGGGAATTTCCCTCTAGGTCCTAACAAAATCATACTGGATCACACCAAGCCTGCTTAATGGCAGCCCCTGGTCCAGCTTCGCCGTTCGCAAAGTACTTAACCGGCTTCACCTGCGCTTGCTGTGCTGAAGATGCATCGTGATTATAGTCGTGTTCCCTTCACTTGTGGAGAATTTCTACGTCTCTGTATTGCAAGCGGAGGGAAAAATTTCCATCAGAAGAGTGAAATTTTCCCGCGCTTCGGCGCGCGTATGTGCACACGTAAAACCGATACCTTTAAGCTATGCGTGGTAAGCTTGAGATATGATCCCCTGTAGTTCCGTCAAACTGTAATCCTGTAATGGCACTACAGAAAACAAACATAATCTTGTTCGGTGCTCCTCTATGAGGTGTCGGTGCCCCCCTATATCAGAATTCCTGGCAACGGGCCTGTTATTAGAATAGGGCGTCAGTTATCATAAGGGGGTAGGAGGAAAGGGCCAATAGGAAGACACCCCCTCTTCAAAACCAAAGGGATTGGTTTATGCTAAGTCATGTATGTCCCCCGTCCCCCCCCCCCACATTTGGATACGGATTGACGCCCCTGGTATAAGGGATAAAAAATAAATACTTAATACTTGTTTTCTTGCCATAACTTTAGCCCCTCTTACACCATCGCCTCTTCTAAAGGCATTGACTACTATACCATACAGGAAAAAAAACTAACTCTAACATGCTTTTAGAACGTTCAAGGAGGGATTTACTCACACGCACAGACACACACATATATACATATACTCACACACATATGTATATATATATATATATATATACATACACACAAAATAAACAGAAGAACAATTAACTGGGTGCTATTCCGTACTTCCATATAACACTCACTATGGTCTATTTCCCGCGAAGACTCTTAAGGTGTGTTGTAGCTGAGGCAGTCCAGTCAATCAACAGTAATAGATGGATTACGTAAGCAAGGAGGAACTGATTTCATTGTTAACATTTATTTTATTTATGTCCTCATTAAACGATCAATTTGAAACAGGATAAAGCCCAATCCACTCTTCATAGCTTACTCCAGTGATGCAATACGTCAATGGTGGAAAAGTTCCCATGTTTTAATATTATGACTCATTCGGCGTAAATCTGAAATTGCATTCTGGTTCTGTTCAGATGTGAGTCCTGCTTCACATTTCAGAACTTTTATAGACGCCGAGGAAACAAAGAAACCTGGACGTAGTTATATGACACAATAGATTGACATTTCGCCTCATATTACAGCCAATATTTTTAATTAGGTGGAATAACGCTGTTACTGTACTCCTAAGCCCATAAATTCACTACGCGTATGTGACTTGGACCAGTGGGTTCTTTTTCAACTTTGTGAAATACAATACTAAGGCCGGTTTAATGCTTATTCATATCACTGGGTGACTATGTAGAAATGCTGTCAGGGAGACATGAATTTTTAGGAGAGCAGTCTTCTGCAGGCACTTTGAATGTATCTTCCAGGCATCATTTCGATATACATCTATTAGTACGCATGTCACATACTTAGGAGTTCTACAACAACCTATTGGATGTATAAACGTTTTTAATGCAAATGTACTAGCTCCTATTTGCTGTGAAGAAAATTTTGAGATCCCAGCACATTCGGTTCCAGGTTCTTGGTACATTTCTCTTTAATCTCTTTAAAATGATTTTGCATTTCACTTTAATCATGTGCTTACGAATTTTTTACTAAAAATCATCATATAGTTTACTACCTTTCCCTTCCACAAAATTCTTTAGGAACTCGTCAAAAGTCTGTCCAGTCTGAACAGGAACTCCTTCCCTGAAAACGAAATCTTTCCCAAAAATCGTAATATGATAGAGAGACATCTCTCGGGTCCCGAAAAATGAAAACTATCTGCAAGGAAAATGATCAAAAGATAACAGGAAGTATTACTAAGGGCAGTGTCTTATAAAATATCAAATTATTCCTAGTAAATACTGTCACTTGGACGATCTGTTTTCATTGATGTACATTCTAGCTGAAATTGTTGCCACAGATATTTAAAAATATCGATGGCAAATGAGGTGGCCAAAGATGTCGAAACCGTAAAAACGAGTGAGGCTTACAGAAATTACCAACATAGGCTACTTTCTTCTGACGAGATTGAAGATAAATTTGTAATAGTCTGTTAAAATACATAAACGAGCACTGGAATGTAGAAATTTTTCATACTTTCAGTTGATCAGAAAGAGCCATGATGCATTTTTCGGAGAATTTCTTAAAGTGTCATATCCCAGACTCTTCAATGAAGCACGTATACTGCGTTCCATATTTTGTGTTTCTAAGTACCGGACACACAGTAAATGAGAAACATAGTACGGTATATTATATTCTGTATTTTCATTATATTCTGTATTTTCAGTGTGACATGTATGCTGGACGACTTGAGTAAGTCCAAACCTAACCAGGTAACAGCGAAGACATTATCTACGACCACCTTTGTAAACCTAGACGTTTAAGTACGGTGGCGACACCGTGCCCTCGTATGTTAGGTTAGTGAAGTGATCTTCCGTTTTTCTTTTTATTAAAAGAGGTCTTTGTTTCTTATATAGGTATGCATTCACGTCTGTGTTACTCTACCTTGTGACCTTTGGCTGATAGTGGAAGGCTGAAACGAGGAAGGTAACGAAATGAAGCTATGCGAAAGGAATAACAAAAGAGGTACAACGAGTACATAATTATCTCTTCATCTCTAAAAATTTATTTTAATTTAAAATTTGGGACAGCGGTCTCCGAGCTAAAATGAAATAAAAATAATTATACATTTTTGTGCAAAAATGCACATTACACTTTCAAATGGAATGTCAAAAAATAAAACTACATTTCTCTTCATTGCACAATTACCACTTTTTGATTAATTTTTAATAGGTTTTTAAAAGTGTAAGTGAGGTAATAACTGTCTTAACGGCATATGGGTCATCCTATGAAATGATTGATATTCTAAATCTGGTGGAGAACAGGCGCGGATCCAGAAATTTTGAGGGGTGGGGGGCCCAAGATAGAAAACCTCATGTGCACCGAAGGTGCACCACGAGCGCGAAGCGCGAGTCCCTACGCGTGGGGTCCAGGGGCCCGCGTCAGGGCCCCTGGCGGGGTCCAGGGGCGGAGCCCCGGTGGGGGTTCAGGGGGCGAAGCCCCCGGAAGCTCTCGCAATATTGCATTTTAAGAGCACAGAAATCGGCTCCAGTTCTTATGTCAGTGAGATTTTATACCCTTTCATGGAATTTGATGTGTATGGCTCAGTATAAGTTATTATATGTACCTGCAGAAGTTACGGAGAATCTAAGTTATCTTAAAACTTACACGCCAACATTATGAGCCCGTGTAGGTAACTTGAAATGATTTTTGCCATAATGAGTGTTTTATTTTCGTTATACGGTATTCGGGTATAGGACGTCAGATGAAACAATTGCGCGCGAAGCGCGCCGAAAATTTGAGTTTACATTTAAAACCATTGCTATGACTAACGGTGTCAATTCCCTTTATGTGTGTCTATCAATTAGAAGGTGGGTTCTATACTAAGTTTTCAGTTCTCATAAGAAGTGGAGGGTGAACCCCACCGATGGTAGAACCCCACCGATGAGTAATGCGAATACGTTTGGAAACTTATTGATAGTAAAAGGAGCAATTCAAGGCTAACAGTGCGCAGATCAAGCAAAAATCAAGAAATATTGAGAAGACTTTGCAAAAATCGTGAAAGATTTCAAATGTTTTTTGGTAAAAAGTGATAAAATAAATCCATCACTCAATAAAAACGTACCTCTCTCCGTGAGCGTAAACAATTGCGCGCGAAGCGCGCCGAAAATTTTCGGTGTAGAGCCTCCCGGGAGCTCTGCATTAATTGTACACTGAAAAGGGGGACCAACAGGACTCTCACAACCTTACATCCATATGGGAGGAGAGATGATATATCACCTTCTTTATGGACTTCTGAAGGGTATACCCTTCAGAAATCTATGACCGATGGTGTCGGCGGGAGTTGGTGATTGGGGGAACCGCAGATAACTGCTAAACAGTGCCTTTTTAGGCAGTGGGATTTTGTATACGCTATATACAAGAGTGGGAGAGCCTTTTCTTTTTAGTTCATGAGCGTGCAATCCCAGGAAGGGGTTTACCCTCCCCTTTGAGAAATTTTTTTAATTTTAGGGGGCCTATATGCAAAATGGTGGTATCTTTGAGTCATTCTAAAGTGATTGTATGTTTAGAAAATGTCCACAATTTAGTGAATTCTAACTTTTGTTGGGGTGAAAAAGGGGAGTAAGAGACGGTTAACATATTGTCTTCAAACCTGCTTAAGTCCCAGGAAAAATCATGGCGTGGATCCATCTCCAAAAGTGTGTGTGTGGGGGGGGGGGGGACTTTTTCACATTTGTGAATCGCCGTCCTGGTGGCGCGAAAGAAGCAGTTGGTGGTAGTCAGAATTTGCGTCACGGGGAGGCAATTAGTTTTGTAATCTTCGGCATGGGGGAGGGGTCTAAGGGAAATTTTTCTAGAACTGAATGCCCTCAGATGCGATTTGGTGCAACAAAAGTATACGATTTTTAGGTTATTTTTCTTCTAAAAATTTCGTTTTCCTAGGCATAATTGCAGTCTGTTCCATCATTTTTGAAAAAGTGAGGGGGATTTTTGACGATGCCCCCTTTTCCAAAAAGTGAGGGGGACGCGCTCCCCCGTCCCCCATGATCCACGCCCATGGGAAAATTGTACACGCAATTATACCTGCGTGGAGTCCACAGAAACATTCTTGGACTATATAATAAAATTTTTCCTTTACATTTTAAAAGGATATCCAAGGTTGACAGAGAACAGTATAGAACCTCCCGGGAGCTCTAAATTAGTTACAGTATACAAAAGAGGGACCAACGGTATTCTCACTACCCGACATCCATATGGGAGGAGATATGATATATCAACTTCTTTTTAGGTATAGCAAGAGGGATGGTGGACATGCAAAATTCGTTTCAGAAAAGATTTTCGTCATTATTGAACGTTGCGGTAAGATGTTTGGAAAATAAGCAACGGCAATTACGTACTTTCAATCTTCCAAATCATGTGCTAGACTAGATTAGTCAAAGATCCCATAATGATGAGAGCCCTACAGAGAAGGAGATGTACTTTTTAGAAAAATGTTGCCTTGGAATAATTTCTTGCGTCATAGTATTGTCGATGGTATATAAAATCGGGTGTAAACCCTGTCTTATGCGCGCGAAGCGTGCCGAAATTTTGGATAAAATATTAGTCCATGACAAAACCTACATTTCAGAACCTGCATCGGACACTGTCACTTTCCCACCAACCTATGCTATTCAGAAACGAATCTTCCGACTGAGAATTCTTATAAAGCACTTTTGCTCCTTTGTTCGCCGTGAGTAGTTACCGAAAGCTATTGATAATAAGGACAACTCTGACACAAGGCTTGACGCTAGCGGAGCGTGCGAAAATTTGGAATTTGTCAAGAATTTCCAAAACTTATGATAGTTTGAGAACAGTTTGTGAAAGAAAATGGTTAGAACCAATAAACCAGTCATCAAAAATACATCTCACCCTACACCCTCCACAGAAATCTGTAGCTTAAACGAATTTTGGGACCATTTTAAAACTTTTCAAGAATCGATGGGGGAGGGGGACACACGTCACCCATTGCCCACTGTGCCGACACCACTGTCTGTAGCTTACAAGCCTTTTGAGTTCATTTTAAAACTTTTCAGACAGTTTCGAAATCGAATGGGGTATGCACGCCGCTACTTTGCTGCAACAGCTGGTGCCACTGTGCACAATAGCACGTCACCTGACAGCTTGTGTTTTGTATTCATTTTGCAAGGTCTGTATGGCGACAACTTTGCCTCTCAATCCCTCTAGATTACAAAAAATTTCACTCTTTAACACAAAATTGTTACTAAATTTCAGTGCAGCTAGCCGGGCCCATACTACATATGTCACGATGATTACTCATTTAGATCTTAAGTCAAGGACCGTTACTCGGCTATTCACCTGTTTTCGAGCACTGTAGCTCTCCTTTCGTCACCAACCACTCTGAAAGATATGTAAAGAGATAATCCAGCGATAGCTCCATCCAACCCCTACAGAAATATATACTTTAAATACGTTCTTAGACACTTTTATTCATTTTTTGCTCTTAAGTTTTCTTTCTCCTTTTCTTTTTTTTTCTTTTTCTTCTTTTTTTCTCCTTTCGTTTTTTTTTTCGTGGCGAGGGGGGGGGGGCCGGGCCCCCCAGGCCCCCCCCTGGATCCGCGCCTGGTGGAGAACCACGAATCTCAGTGTACGTTGAAAACATTGAATACATGCTAAAAGTTTCATAAGCATACAATTTAAATTATAACGTCGCTCAGTCGATTATATTCACTGTTGCACCGTCTCAATATATACCCCAAAAAATTGTAAAGAGAGGTAGTGCGATGAAAGACTTTAGAGATGTTAAAGCGCTGTATCGAGGGTTTACCTTTGGGCATGTAAAGAATGGGAGGGCCATGGTGTAGTTGATAGACCAAGCGATGTAGGCGCTCTAATGTTATTTAAAAGAGAACAAAACTCCTTGTTAATACTGGTATTCTGTTCGTCATGTCTCTTCGGAAAGGTAACTAGGAGGGAGATGGGTCATGAGAACACGTAGAAAAGGATCTCCATCGATGAGCTCAAAAGAAGCCTTTACTTCGGAAAGCTTGGAGAGATTTGTTGTGTCCTTTACCTCTAAGCACACCCCTGTGAAAACATAACAATTTGCAGCATTTTGTCGAGTTGCCGACTTACAGTAACTTGACATCACAACAAAATAAATTGTCACGATGTCAAGATGGGCATAACTCAACAACATGACATTTTGCAGCATTTTGGCGTGCTATCGAATAACAATAACTTAACATCACAACAAAATTGAGTAAATTGTCCTGATGTCGAGATGAGCAGAATTGGACAACATGACAATATGCAGCATTTTGTCGTGTTGCCAACATGCAGTAACTGAACATCACGACAATTAAAAAACAAAATGTCGTCCATATCCAGATAGGTATAACTCTACAACATGAAATAGACGAGTTGGAAAACTTCGATGTGCAATGCGTGCTGGGAAAGAAAGTGTACCACAACAGAGACTGCATGTGCAAGACAGATATTTTGTATAATCAAGCACAATTTTCGAGTTTAAAACTATGGTTTTTTAGACATCAGTCTATGAGACTTTTCTTTACCGGAAAAGTTCTCTTTGGAGTTTATCTCTTAGTCTTGGACCGAAAAGGTTGGACAGAATAACGGTAAATTGTGGTAGACAAAAACAGCAGTCGTTCGCAGCCGTCGTTATCTGTGCGAAAATGTCCGTGAACTTGATCTGTGGTACTACGTGGTACATCAAAGTCTAATTTCCCAACTCGTCTATTTCAACCTTTTGTCGAGTTTTTACGGAAGCTTAAATGGCCATCAAGATCACACGATCGTTTTCCATTTAAGTTGACATTTTTCATGTTATGTTTACATCACAAAGTAATATCTTTACAAAAAACAGAAAAATAATGAATTGCCTACTTCGAAAGATCAAATGAATTCAACAGTTTTCTTCAGAATGACGATTTAACTGCTTCCACGATCTCGTGAATTCAACAATTTTCTGCAAAATTTTTGATTGCTAACTTTTTCCCACTGAACAATGTATCAATAATCTGTGAAATATAAAGTAACAACTTATCAAATGTGATGTCAACAATTTCCTGCCAAGTGGTTAATTACTGACTGCTTTCTAAGTGAGTAATTTCACACTTCGCCAAGAAATCATAAGCTGACAGTCTCTAAGATATCGTAATTGCAACAGTTTTCTCCAAAATGTTGAATTACCCATTGCTTTTTAAGCGAGCAATTCAACATTTTTCTGAAAAATCATCAATTGAGGGTTTCTTATAAGATCTCGTGATTCCAGCATTAACTTGCAAAATGCCTAATTACTGACTTCTCTCCCAATCGTGCAATGCGACATTTTCTGCAGAAAAATTATTGAAATGACAACTTATCAGATCTCGTGATTTCAACATTTTTTTTTTTTGGCCAAATGATTAAACGGTGACTTAGCAAATCAATTAATCTCCTACGGTGGTTCTAAGGAGACATAGCGTTCTCTGTCTTAATACGAGAGCAAGACGAAATTATTGATTGTCTTCATGGTGCTTTCATCATTGGTTTTCTGAGCAGACATTTGCGCCAGTGTTAGCTCGACGGGAGCGGAGGGGCTAAAACATTTTTACAACAATAATCCCGAATACTGCAGGTTCGGTTCCGCTAGGATGGATTCGGGAGATTGAAGAGAAATTACATTTAAAGCTCTACAAATACGTCGGCAAAGAAACAGGAGAGGAGATAGGGTGGCGCCAAGATTTGACAACAATGGGTGGCAAGTTGATGCTCTACGTGCCGGGAGAACCAAGACAGGGAAGGGAATATGAAGAACAAAATTTTAAGAGCAGGGAAGAGAGAAGGGTGTTAACTGGAGAGTTAATTAAGGATGGGAATAATTTTTTACACATTCCCATTCCATGTCTTAGTGCATTAGACATCAAGTGTGCAGACTTGAAGTATCAAACCAGGCGTGGATCAAGGGCCTTACAAAAGGGGAGGCACAGTTTGTAATGGATTGTTCGTAATGAACCCGTGAGCGTCGAAGGCGCCAAGCGTTGACGGGGTAGGCGTCCAGAATGGGACAGGGGTAGCTCGAAGAGCTGTCCGAGAATCTCCTACCTTTTGCAGAAAACTGTTCAAGCTACATACCGTATGTCTTGTTAAGCCACTGGTTGGGGGTTCTTGAGAGGAAGAATAGGTACACAGTTGGGGTAACTGATGGTACGTCAGGGATTACATACTTCGTTAAGGAAGCTGGAAAATTTCGCGACTCGGAGGCCATGATCCCCTATTCCAACCTTGCCACACCTCATGTATAACATGTCTTGCATCGTGCCAACACGTATGTCCTGAGAGTTGATTTCCCGGGTAGACTACTGTAAGCTACCGCTCCACAAACACAAGGCGACAGCTCGTCCCCTTTTTGGCGTACCGACGGATTGGCAAAACCCAATTTTGGTGTACCGGTACGGTAGTGACGAATCTGTTTCCGCTTCCAAGTTTACATAGTAACGAATGTTCCCTCAACTGGAAATCATTTGCCAGGTTAATCGTTTCTTAATTTTAAATTGTACAAAATAAAAATATGTTACATTGTAATTCCAATTTTTAATGTTGAGATAAACAGGGTGGGACTAAAATTGCACCCGTCTTCACGCCAAAATGAACAAACAATCCAATTCGTCAATGTGTGCAAATTTCAAGGTTTCGCCTATTCGTCAGTACCCCAAGAAGGGGACTTACTAGTTATGCGACTGAGGATGGAATTCTCACCCTTTCCAGAAAAGTGCGTTCCCTATATTATTCTATACTATTCAATCATGTATATAAAACCAAAGTATGAAAAACGCCATGAAACTAGAGCGCGAGAACTGCGCCCCAACTTTTTGTAGCAATAATGAATGCAGTGAAAAGGTGCTCGCGAAGCGAGCCGGAAAATAGCCTTTTGCTACCATAAAGTGTTCGCAAAGTCGTCTCATACTCTCAGTTGTAGGCCTATAGGCTTAAACTACCAGTAATATCAAAGGAAATTCCTGAACAAAAACAAAGTGTTATTTTACTTCTGTATGGTACATCGTGATACGCTTACATTTCACCATTTTGACCGGTAAAGTAAGGGTAGGCGGTAGCACAATCTGACGTTGCCATAGTCGGTGAACCTTGCACATTTTTTAGGAAAGGCCCGAAATCATCGTGCGTGACTTCATGCGAAAGATTAATAGGCTCTTTAAGGTGGTCAAGTTTGAATGTAAAATGTTTGGTTCTTATATGGCCAAGCTAAAACGAAAGTTTGGTCATAAAACCCAAACATTTTACATTCAAACCCCAGCCACCTTAAAAAGCCTTTTCATCTTTTACATGAAATCACTCACTATGATTCCGGGTCTTTCCTGAGAAAAATGTGCAAGGTTAACCGACTTATAGGAACGTCAGATGGTGTACCGCCTATCCTTACTATACTTAAAAGGGGGGACACAAGCTCCTCTGTGCCCCTTGGATCCTCGCCTGGAATACATTCATTATGTTACACCTACCGCACCCCCACCCAACCAAGAAAACGCTGGCTGCCCCCTCTGTGGAATGTGCACCCTTCTGTATTGCCACAATGAAGACTTTTAGAAATACTAAATAAGAACGTTTTTATTTGCGGAATATATAGCAGTTTTGCAGAAACCACACAATCTTATACATATAACGAACATCAAGACGGACCTCCATTAATCCATTTGTCACGGTGCAGGCAAGTGATCGTCCACTGATGATTGCGTGCCAAGCTACCTGTCGTTTAGATAGTCAAATGTCCTAAAGGAACCGATTGATTCGTAAATACAGCATGTTTCCCCATTGCTCGATATTTGCTTAAGAATACATAAAATACAGTCTTCTCAATTGGTGCCAAAAGCTCTTTTAAAAACACTTTAAAAACTTCATGAAAACTTCTCAAGGAGTTAAAAATATTTTTATGTCATTATCGTTCGTTAGTAATATGATAAAAACTAAACTCTGGGAATTTGTCATGTAAACAGAATAAATTCTACATGAAATGGTTTGTTTATAAGTTAAGAATAGACAGTTTCGAAGTTGGTCTTCTATGTCAAACCTTTACACACTTTTATTGAGGAAGGAATCATAGTAAATAAACATATAAAATATCTTCAAGTTTTTTGTTTGTTTCGTTTTACATCGTCGACCTCAATTCTTATTCCTAGCAGACAACCAGCGCATAGACCTCTTTCCTCCTTCAAAAAGGCAAGTTTTATGGCAACGTTCGAGGTAGGTTTAGTGTTCGGCAAATGACACTTTCTAGTGAGTAATTTTATAGTTGCTGTGGCTAATCTGGAAAACGTCCTACTTTTAGAGGGTTGTGCCTGTCAATCGCCCGTCTACTCTTTTTTCTCCCTTTTTTCCATAATAATTTTATCTGCTGAAAGGTTCGATGAACGAGATTCAGTCGATCTATGCTTTCCTTTCGGTTTTCAGAAACAATGTATTTCGGCAAACGTGTCCTTGGCATGACCCTAGGAATCTGGTCGAATATGATTTTTTTCTGAAAACCTAAAATCAATTCAGGGGCCGCACAGACAGGGTCCGGGGGCCGCATGCGGCCCTAAGGGTCGCGTTTGAGAACCACTGATCTATACCGATAATGGCTTCGGCGAAGCACTCGGTAAAAATTTTTGAAAAATGTTTAACGGCAACAACGTACTTTCAACCTTCCACATCATGCTACAAATTAGACTGAATGTAGTGGCGTACCCAGGATTTCTCTCAAGGGTCAAGGGGGAGGGGGGGGGGGCATGCAGTATGTTGTGTGACCGCCGGCCTGGGGGAGGGTGTCCCCCTTTGAATTTTTTTGAAATATTAGGTGTCCTAACATGCAATCTGGTGCCACATATGTTACATTCTGAAGTAAAGTCTGTGTTAAAAAATTAACGTATTTTTAGGAACTAAAAAATAGGCATCAGTGAGGGGGCCATAGCCCAATGGGGTGTCCCCCTCCCCTTTGAAAATTTTTGAAGAATTAGGTGTCCTTACATGCAATCTGGTGCCAAATATGCTACCTTTTGGAGTAAAATTTGCGTTAAAAATTTACGTATTTTTAGGAACTAAAAAAATCGGAATAAGTGAGGGGGGCATGGCCGAATGGCCCTCCCCTCTGCGTACGCCACTGATTAAATAATCCCATATTGATGCGAGGCCCCTACAGATGTTTGGAGATGTATATCTGTTTTGGAGAGATACGTGATCAGAATAGTTCCATGTTTTTAATGGTCATGAGAAGGAGTGCAAATCGTGACGCATGCGCGCGAAGCGCGCCGAAAGTTTGTCATTAAATAAGATTTCCCTGACGAAATCTGCATTCAGAATCTGCATCGAGACACTTAACAATTGCCCAACAAACCTACATTCCACTCAAAAAGCCAGTCAAATAGAGCCACGACACTGCCCTTTTACGCAAATGTGGGAAGGGACATTTAATACTGTGTCCCCCACACATCGAAATGTGGGGGGGGGACTTGTCCCCCGTCCCCCCCCCCCCCCGGATTGGCGCCCATGGTGTAGCCTTCACTGAAGTGTGTAATAGGATTGCAAAACTTAAAGCAGAGTTGGGTGAAGATTTTATCAGCACTGGGAACGCATGTGAGAATACACAAGTTGTCCAATAATTGTTGATTTTTAGGTTCCCCGAGAGGCTGGTTTCCAAATTAGTGCTAACTATTATAACCTCACAGTAAACCCCTTAATCAACAACTATTGGGCAAACTTTACACGATTTCGATATTCTTACATACGTGCCAATGTTAATTTTTTCAAAACTTTTTTAACAGCTAAATCAGAGAAATGGTATAACGAAGTGTATTTGCCAACTATCCGAAGAATAATAAGACAAACGTTGGTGTAGTGATATATTATTATAAAGTATTGTTTCTAAATTACATTTATGAAATGCCTCACCGGCCGGGTCATGGTAGTGAGTTCGATGTATACACTATGACGGTGCCATTTGTAAAAACAAAACTGCATTTAAAATTTCGATAGTTATTGGAACAAGGCTGTTAAACCTTAAACTCATCCTCAAGTATCAAACAAATACACCAAATGTGTTCAATGACAAATATTCTTCCTCTCAAACGCAAATCAGGACATTCCAGTATTATATTTTACTGCTGTCTTTTGATCGAAACTGGAGTGTCTTAGGCCCTAGATTACAACAGTTAGACCATAATGTTAGGGTTAAAGGAGCTGAGTGGTGGCGTACTTCGGAAATAAATACGTCGTACTAAACGAGATGTGTACCCTCAGTGTAATACTAATATTGAAAATATTCCTCTTAATGCGTTTTGTATTCTCAGTTAAAATAATTTTTGCAATGTAATTCAGTAATTACTTTTGTGGTTTATTTCTTCGATTTTTTATTTTTCACTTGCTACATATATAACAATTTGTTTTTTGAATTTATATTTCGTTACTTTTTCTTCTGGCACGGGCAGTTTTGTATCGTTTCAACTTGTAACGGTTCTGATCAATAAGCCTTTTCGCAATTCCAACTGCGCATGTGCGAATGTACCTAGATACGACCAACTGAGAGATAAACAACTCGGTATAGCGCGACGTACTTTCACAGTCGAAGTGTCGATAGATATTCGTAGGAAAGTGATGTAATGTAGCTTTTAAGACTTCAAAACAACTTTTGTATCAACATTTTGGTGTAAAATGAAATCGTAGAAGGGCCATTTCCTACTTTCGCGGATAGGGTATCTACGTGATATGTACATTCGCTGTAACATAGCATAACGGTAAGCCCTAAACTTGTTGTGTTTGCAAACAATGAGTTTCCATTCTTCCCCATAATAGATTCTCTTGTACTAACTACCATCAAACTCATTATAGGCTAACTAAGAAAATCGTAGGCCTAACTCAAATTACGTTAGGCCTAAAAGTAAGCAGTAACGTACTAAAACATGCAACACTAATATACTACACACGTACGTAAGTTGTGTGTTGTGTGTACTAGACAATGCATTTCGGATCGAAACGATAAAACAAGAAGCATAAGAGGATGTGACGTAACGAAGTCGGCAGGTCCGACAATTTATTCTGTTTTGGCGACTACTCAGCTCCTTTAATAATTGGAATGTTGTTGCGGTATACTGAGCAAATTAAATACCCCTGTTGTTTTCGATAAAGTATAAAGGTCATCTGAGGTAACTGGTGGTTAAACTACGAAAATCTTGTAAACTGGGGTATCTTGGATGCCATATACGTATTACTAAACCCTTCTGTTTTGTTGAAATTGAAAGTTCATTTGGAATCACTAGAGGTCCTATGGTAAAACCTGGTAATCACGATAGGTAAAAAGGGTAACCATGTGGATCTTGTCGTTTGAATGTGGATTTTCCAATTGTAGTTTTCGTGGCGTTTGAAGGTCATTTTTGGTCAAAGTTACCAAACTGTGGAAACCTGGTTTGTAACTGTGAGGGATCTTATGCACAGAAGGTGGACGACCTATAATAATAACAGGAGCCCCATTGTTTTTGGTGGAGGTTAATAGACGTGTGGTCACGAGAGGTCAAATTGTTAATACATAGTAAAACATGATATCTCAAGAAAAATAAAGTTTTCTTAGGATTATCCCTTAGTGCTAAAAACATTCTTTCTGGAAAGGAATCACTAAAGCCTTGGGCTTTCTGGTTGAGCCATAGTTCAATATGCTATTTTATATAACACCTTATTAATTTCTCTACATTTGATTGGAGGACTGGTGGTCACATGCCATTGGTGATTCGGCACTATCATCAAGACTGTGGTGCTCGACCGTTGGTTAGTATATACTAACCCACGGTCGTTGGTTAGTATATACTAACCAAAGGCAATGACGTCACCGATCATTGCAGTACGTACAAGCTATGCCGCGACTCAAATTGGGGACCGGACCGTACATTGCATATCGTACGTAAGAGGCACGTAAACGCGTATCGAGCAAACGACAAACCATGGAGTTGCGCTACACGGACAAACACGAACCATCGTGGCCTCTAAAACACAACTTTAACCAACGACTAGATCAAGGGAGATAGTTATAAGGTGTTATATAAAACAAATAATGAATGCTTTTCATTCGTGCGATAGTATGAATTACATTTCATTCGTTGAAAGATTTAACATTCTATTCAACTCGGCTTCGCCTCGTTGAATAGAACGTTCAATCTTTCAACTCATGAAATATAATTCATACTATCGCACTCATAAACATTCATTATTTGTATAATATTATATTAATGTTATTACTGTGTATTACTGATAACGTCAACGTACATAATCGTGAGCTGTTAGTATGGTAACCTGTAGCAAGCTCTTCAACCTGACTCTCACTTTTCCCCAAACCTTTACGAACGTTATGTCGTTCATGACTTATCCATAAAAAGAAGCTCAATCGTAAACCAGATTGGATAGGTGGTTTGCAGGCGATGGTATTAGACATTGGTGACACATATGCTACGTACTACTGTACTTGAAAAGTTGCCTATGGAAAATGCGCGCAATCGCTATTTATATGCAGATCGATCTATTGGGGATATCTGAGGATGAATGCTTGTAAGTGTAAAGACACTCATGGTCGGTAAAATCTGCCAAAATATCCTTTAGGCCTAATGCAAGATGTTTTTCTATTAACTAGGCTTCATAAGGGGGTAACCATAATTGATTTCATTGGGGCAAAATAAGAACCTGCCACTATCTAATCCAAGAGCCATCATCAGTTAGAACGAAGCGTTACAAGGAAATTTGCCAAAATTGCCTCCCAAACTACCGTAAACGACACTTACAGGGATTTTTTCTCTTCCACACCATATCTCAAGTTAGAATTCACCTCATTATACTTAGAGGTTACCAGCGGTAAAACTACGAAAACCATGTAAGCTGAGGTATTCTATCTTTGTATACCACATACTAATTACAAGAACCCTTTTGCTTTTGGTGGAGGTGAAAGTTCACTACGAGTAATAGAGGTCGTATGGTAAAAACCCCGTTAACACGATAGCTCATAAAGTGTAATCTTGACGAGTGTCATAGCTGTGTGGATGCTCCCATATTGTGTTTAATAATTGAATTTTTAATATTGGTCAACTTGAAGGAGGTCAAACTGAAAATTGTTGTATATAACTGTAAGTGATCTAATACGCATCAGGTAAGCTACCCGTGTTGATTACAAAAACCCAGTTCTCTTGGTGGGGTTCAAAGGACATGTGAGGACACCAGAAATCAAATTAAGAAACAACGTAAAACATGATATCCCAAGAAGGATAACTTAGAGGGATAAACCTCAGTGTGACAAAGCATTTCCTCCTTCAAGGAATCACTAGCCTTCTGGTTAAACGTTGCTGAATTCAGAGAGCTGTTACAACAAGCGTTCGAAATAAGTAGGATCAAACTCATGAGTAGGGTCAAACTGAAAATTGTTGTATAAAACTGTAAGTGATCTAATACGCATCAGGTAAGTTACCCGTGTTGATTACTTTGAAAGGTCTACTTTGTATAAATATTGAGCTTACTAAAAGCTTGCCTAAATATCACAAGCGCTGCCGAAAAGAGTTGCTGACTAGGAGAGAATGAAAGGGATGCAACTCGCAAGGTCAAATAACCCACTTCATATCTCGAAATCTGCAAAATTTATCCTTACCTTTAAGAGACCTAGAACCCTTAAAAATCAGGAATACAGGCATATAGATATCTCTTTGTTGCCTTCCAAGACGCCAGAGAGGCTTCTACAAAAGTTGGCAAAGGTTTATACACCACATGTGAAAAGGTAAAAAGTTCCTCCTCCATATCGCCCTTCGTAGCGCACAAAACACCACTTCCCTACTCTCACTAGTGTGGAAACCTCTCCTTCTGTATAAAGGCGTAGACTGCAGCGCCTTTGGTAAGAAAATTTCGTTTTTGATAGGGAGGAGGTGGGAGTTGGATTCGCTAAAACGGACCATTATGGAACCACCTTAACGATCAGTTGGCACTTAGGGTAAATGTTACGGGTCATGAACGGCTTGCCAAGAATGCCAGCTCGAATCCTTGGACGAGTGCAAGTTCCAGAAAATGCTAACTGTGATAACTTCGAGTCTTTTCTAGAAGTTACTGTCTATCCGCTTAGGCGTCATTCTGGAATGAGCCGTGAGTCCAACTCTAGACACTAAATAGCAGTGATCCTGTCTAGAAGCTTCACTTCTTTAATCGGAATATTACAGAATCGGTTAATTCGAGAGGTCTCTTGAATAAATGCTGGCTAGTATAAAAGGAGAATCCCTCAGATTATCAGAGAGAGATCAACCAGGGAGGTGTTATCAGCTAATAACACCTCCCTGCAGTAACCTACCATCGTAGACGTTACATCGTCGGCCAAGACTAGCGATAAGTATAAAAGTTAATAATTGTAACCAGGCCTAAGCTAAGATCTAATAATTGTGTAAATTAAGGAGTGGGGGATTTTAATCTTAAATAATAATCAAGTTGCACCGATAGCGGAATGCGCATCAAGAATTTCCACAACAAAGTAAATAATGTGCATTTCAGGCTGTTAAATTTGGTCTCTAATGAGTGACGTTTCTCCTTTTTGGTCCAAAATTGCTTAAGTCAAGCTAATGTTTGAGTGGAATTAAATAAATAGTATCATCACCTTGAGAGGACCCCTTCCACACCTACGTATATTTCGCTTTCATATTTTGCCCCTACAAATGAGTTCTGGATCCACACCACTGGTCGATGGGGATGATTGCAAACAAAATTGAAGTGAGAGGCCATTTTTCCACATTGTACCCCTGCAGGTGTGGTTAAAGAGTGCAGCCACGAAAAAATGAGGGCGCCCTATTGTACGGCAAAACCACATGATATGTTTCCATACAAACAGTGGACATTCAACTTTTTTTAGTTTAATGTCGTTTTAGCCGATTTTGTTTTTCGAAAGATTAAGGGTAATTTTAACAATGCTCTGTTCGTACCGGACCTTAAAGGGCAATTAAATTCCGGTGCTAATCGACCACAAATGTGGCAGACGTTTATGGCTTATAAATTTTTACAACGAAGATAAAGCATGGGGACTAAGTGCTAGGTCTTAGTTCGGTACTCCTCACTAAAAATACTGCCTTCAACTTCCATATTTTGGGCGATTTTGACCCCCGAATGCAGGACAAGATGTTTTTATTCGAGATATTACTCCCATGTTGCAATGTCAAATATGCCTTAGCCGTTATGTTTGTACTACGCGCCTGTACTTTCTTACCGTAAAAACCAGTTAAATGAGTAGCTTCCCTACAGGTCGTAGGACGTCATTCTCCCTTGCTTCAATTTATGTGTGATTACCACAGGTAGCCTTAAAAGCAAATATAAAACAGTTGTGTAGTCGGAAAACAATTTCTTAACGCTGCAATAAAATTGAAGAAAACGGATGGTCTTTTATCGAGAAAATTTGTAAATATTGCAAATCTAATGAAATACGACTTGTAGGGCCAATTTGTTGTACAGTAGCAGTAATATTTCTGTTTAAAATGATGTCCAAACATATAGACAAGACTTAACATCGAAGCATTTTTTTTTTTCGAGACTTTGTCCCTTTTTATTTGTTTGCAGTGTTCTTCAAAGCGGAGTACCTGTTAGTGAAATACCTAAGTGAACTTTATATTTACTACAAATGATTTCAACTATATACAAGTCATTTGAGATAAAATTGTGTGTATGATACATGTGAGCAAGATTAAATGTCGAACGTCACTTGTTTTGTCTTAAAAATGCATGTGTAGGCAAAGGAATGTCATTTTTTCGTAAGGTTTGTAAAAGATGTAAAGTTGTCCTAATTTTCATCTCTTCTTGTGTGATACATATTTGCCTTTACGACACCAGTTTGTCTCTTTGTGCGCCAAAGACATTAATTATGATAGAAATCACTAAATATTGACGGAGCACTATAAAGCCCCGTCAATCTTATCAGTAGAGACGACCATTTTCATCTACCAAGACATCATTTGTATCCCTATTGACCATTTTCCTGATATGGCGAATCGGTTATTTTCTTCCTGAAACTGGAAGGAGGGAACTTCTTTAACATAGCCACTGGAGAAATGGCTGCATTAAATCTAATTATTATATATTAAACATAGAAACATTCATTATCACTGCAAGGTGTTACACTCAGTCAGCCATGTAATTTCACACTTCTCGTTTCTTTTGGTAGGACACAACAGCGTTTATTATCATGCACAGCTGTGCCGCAATTCCTACAGTTTCTCGCCCACAACCCCAATAAAAGATTTTTAGAAGTTAAGCACTTTTTTATTTTGAAGGCTACTGGCAAATGTTTGCATGTAGTAGAGGATATTTGGGAGGACGTACCTATCGCCGTCTGAGGTTTTGGTCACAACTTTCAACCTTAGAAGCATTTCGAAGTCCTAATTATCGAATATCGTCTACCTTAAGGTTCCAGTCCCTACTTTTTAAACATTGTCTGTCTTAGGTATGAGACCGATATCCGTTAGTTGAGCCAAACCTTTGTGAAAATTAAGTACATCTGTAGGTAGCTGAGAAAGCTAGAGCGAGTGGCTATAAAGGATAGACATCCCTGTGAGTATATTAACACTCAAACAAAATAATTACAGAGCAGCGGGGATGTTGTAGAACAGTGAGATAAACATGGGACGGATATTAATTTGTAGTAAACTTTGTGTATAGAATATGTAGCCCTCAAAGTTTGACATTGACTGAAACTTGTCTTTGACATCACTTAACTATTTTTGTGTAAAATTCCGCAGTGACGTTACCAGGATGCATTATACCTACAGTAAACCCACAGTATATTAACATGACATTGCTAATGCATTCATACTCTTAGCAGGGTTCATGTTTGTACAGTCTTTTGCCGTCCAAAGAGGGCTGATGGATTCGTGGAAGATTTACTAACTCTTGTGTGAATATTGTGTGAGTTATCTAATAAATATATTAACAACTTTAAATTACAAATATTTTTATTTTTGTAACTAAGAAGGTAGGATGAGCCTAACTCACACATGAACGTACTATATAAGTGCCTGCACATGACTGCATCCTCCATCACCGAAAAAATTTCGTAATAATTCCCTTTTTAATCATTCATCAGTCCTTGTTTGCATTACATGGTGCCTACGTCTCTCCTTAGCATCAGCTGGTATTGTTCAGGGGAAGTCTCTGTTTTGATGTTGCCATGATGTTGTAGAATGTAACAGGAAAATACGTGACGTCATTACTGAGGAGTTGATCAGAGTTATTTCATCCTCTCACATATCCTTATCATAGTGTTTCTTAGTATCTGCCTACAGTTGATTCGTTTTAGAAGACGGATAACTCCAATCACAGCCTCGACTGTCAAAGAGGAGAGAAAAGTAAAAAGACCATAATTCAATTACACTTTTGAAAGGATTTACAAGAGAATGGTTTCCCTTTTGTGATTTTTGATCGTCAGATTCTCATCCAAGGTGGACCTATTAAGTCACGTAAAGTCCAGAATTGAAAGGCACTCAACATGGAATTCTCATTTATTTGTATACTAGCCTCTGCATATTCTCTTAGTTGCGTAAGCTACATCATTTCTTTCAAGATTTGAGTGTAAAGTGTATAGAGTATGACATAACTGTCAAATCTGTCGGATACCGTGACTTTGTTTGGATTCTTACTTTTGAGATCAATCGCAAAATTACTTTCAAATATGCATAGGAAACGAAGGGTAAAGGTTAGTACTGAAAATGCCTGCGATGCACTTTCATATAAAAAGGGAGTATGTGCTTGTTATAAAACGATTCACATTTTTAGTGATGCATTTATCAAAAGAAAGACAGCTTCAAAATCTGATTGACTGGAACACGTACCTAAAATAATAAGAATCACAGCAATATTTAAAATTGACAGTCCAATCGATAAGGCACCTTCGCATTTGTTAACTGGAATCTCAATCGCCGCTACTTGTAAGTTGATGAGAATCGCTACCAAAGCGAACATCTGCAGCGAAATTTAAATTATGGTTTCATCGTAGTGGTGAAAACTTTTTATATAAATTAGTAATTATATGATTTCATCTAACAGCTTTTGTGTTCAACATATACACTGCAATTCTTATACACAACACTTGGCACATTTCTATGTGACATGGTTAAATGTATGATGCAAAATTACTGCATTTGTCTTACACCTTACTTGTTAAAGCTTATAAAACACATACCTGTAGACTTTGCTCAAAATTATTCTTCATGGGCATCAATCTTGAGTGTAGAATCAGGAATAAGACAGATATGCCGATCGTTACAAGAACTGTAAGTTTATGCTGAAATCCAAGCAAAGTAATTAGCACGGTCTGTGTGACTTTTCTTGCCAGTTCTACGATTTCCCAGTACCAGTATTGGGGCTTGTAATTCTCACAGAGAAAGTTCAACCAAACGGGTCTGTTAACGTTGAAGGAAAAGCCAGCTAAGAGCGGCTGTGCTTCCTCTTCCTGGTGACTATTTACTGGTGACAAAATATCGTTGCAACATTCGGGAGATGAGTCTTTTAAAACATGTTTCCTCAGAAGGATATACAAAGTGATGGGAAATGCGAGGACATAGACCACGGTGAGAATGTATGCACACATTTGGTAAGCTTTTATATCCTGGCAATGAATTTCATAATCAGCTCTTAGAACCGTCATATTTTGCCTTTGTCTCTCATCTAGGGAAAACGTTTCGCATGATTGGGGGTAGAGTTGAAAGATTGCTGTACAGATGGGTGGGTACGTCACAAACATCAGTATTAGAACAACGTTCAAAATCTTAGACTTTAGACTACAAAGATAAAATGCCATGTGCCGGTTATGGAGCCTGTAATCTTCCGACAACTTGTAGCATTGCTTTTTAACGACGTACACCAGAAAAGAAATAAAAAGTAATAAAAAAATAAACAAACCACCAACTATCAACTCAACTTTGGGATTGATGACAAGGTTCTCATTGAAACACTGAGGTTTTACAAGAATTTTCAAAATATTCATCTGAATAAGAGATATGAATTCGCCAACGATTATAAATGGTTCGCATGAAACTTGATGAAAGGATTCTAGATATTCTCCTACAACCTGGTAAAATCCAAGAACAATTTTACTTCTAGATATGATTATATCAAAAGTTGACCTTGTACCATTCTTTGGACGAAGTTTTGATTGATTATATTGCCGTACAATTGCAACATATGCCAAGATAAAAAGGCACAGAATAATTAAAATTTCAAATACCAAATAAAACATCCCTGGGCATGGCATACAGTTTCCCATCACTTCGTAATAGTTGCTCCTACATCTACTACAAAGCCACCCTTCAAAGCCTGTCGCACATTTAACTTCTATTGTACCCTCTGTATTATTACAGCTATCTTTCCGGGGACACTTATGGGGTTTGGGCATCTCCATAGTGTACGACTGCGGGCCTGTTCCATTTTCGGCAAAGGTTGGTGACTCATTCAGCAAATTTGTAACAAATTCTTTGTATTCTGTTAAATTTGCATTTGTAAAGTTCCACCTCCAGAAAAAACCGTATTTAATTGATTTAAAATCCTGCCAAGATCTGCAGTCGACTCCCTCTCCCAGACAGATTGTACAGTTTCCGAATCTGTCTCTTCTAGCGTAATTGTCCAAACAAGGGCAAGCTCTGTAACCTGCGTGGCTGTTTTTATCCGTTCCATCGGGACATACTTTACACATGGCTATGGATGATGCCCCGCCTTCTATCACGAAAGTTCCTTTGTCACACTGTTTGCATGCTATGCTGTTAGAGTTGTTAGGCGTAGCACCAATTTCATCTTGGTAGAAGCCCCCTTACAAAAATTAAAAGACAATACATAATACATGAAAAATTATAAGGTACTCGTTACTAAGCTACGTGCCTAATAACTTACCAAAGAAGACCTTCAGACCTTCATAAGAGCGGGACTGGACAACCCTAACCGAAGTATTCCCACGAACACTTTTCTCCTTGGACAAACCCCCCCCCCTTCCTCAATTCTTTCGCTCGGACAATTCCCACCAGGAAGATTAGTACTCAGCAATCCCCACTGGGATAATAACTAACCATGAACAGTTCCCGTAAGACGAATTCTCTCTATAATAAGTATTGCTCAGGGTGGAAATTAACCTAGTAAGAATTAAAGGGGGTTGTGGTCATCCTGGATTGGAATCTTCAGGGGGTTGTCCGGGAACCCTGTTAGGCAGTGCAAATGGAAGACACAAAGAAATTTAATGCAAAGAACCTACCGTACTTCAACTTACATCAGCTTGGAACGAAACGATGATAGTAGTAAGGGAACCTCGTTCAAACCCTTTTTGAGCAGTATATAAAGAAAGAGCCTACTAAAAGAGGTATTTAAAAGAACTCATCCTCCTACCGAACGACTAACTTCACTGTTGTTGTATTGAAACAATTATAATTCATAGAATATTTGCCTACAATGATGAGTAGTGAGTAATCAAACACGTACCTGCTGGACACGGAACACACTTATTCCATCTCAGACTCCCGTAGGTTCCCTTTCCACAGGGTGTACAACGTGCATCGTATTTCATGTAATGACATTGAAAACCCTCATTTTGCAATTTTTCGGCCACTGCCGGCAGAACTGTAAACTGTGGAACAAATTTGTCGTGGACACAATTTCTGGGATACAGGAAAAGAAGAAGAGGCTGAAATAAATTTGGTTCGTCCACAAGGATATAAAACATGGAGAGAGTTTTACCAATCTCAAATTGCCATAGAAGAATTATACCAGTTTGGGGGCTTGAAGTTAAAGGTTTTGAAGTCATCTTTAATACAAGTTTTCAAGCAATTAATTGAAAAGCCTTTAGGATGAATGCTGTTTGTCGACGTCCATGGGTTTCTTTTAACTTGTCAAAGTTGCTTTCAGTTAATTTTTACGCTTTTCACGGACCTGATGATTTATGTAGATTTCACGAAATATTTCTATGTCGTTTGTTTGATACTCACAAGTTCATTTCTTTTGTTTTCACTTGATTGAGAAAGTTGCAACTAAGATATCTGTGAAAATTCAAAAATTTCAAATAAGGTGGGAAAATTTCCACTTTAAAAATTAAGAATAACAAATTTGCAGACAATTAGAACCAATAAACAGATATGCATATATCATCAATATGTCTTTTTGTCAATCTGAGTTGCTGTCGAATCTTATTCACGGCACTGTAGCACTTGTACTGTTTCAATGTTATGTCAGTCATGTTACGTTAGATAAATCGCTGATGTAATTCCACTATAAAAGTCTAGTCTTATACTATATACTGTACACTACTTGGTTGACAACACTGCGCTGATACACAGCGGGGACTACTGAAGCACTGCAGTCCACTTGCCTACCCGTAAACAGAACATTCTATGGTATTCTATCAATAGACAGAATGAACGTTTTCACAAAGAATTAACAACCGTACGGCGCTGTTTATAAATACAAACAGTACAGTACATTTCCAATACAGGTATGTACGTGGGTCAGAAACTCATTCTGACGGTGCATGAGACGGCACACATAGTACTTAGTCATAATTCCATCACAAAACGTTGACGAGAAGGTAGACCAACTGATAGATTTTGTTGCAGAAATTACTCCCACATGTAGTAAAGAAGTTAAAATTGGATATCTAAGGAGAAATATTTCATATAAGCCAAGTGTCACGTAACTCCAGGGGATTATATCTCTTTTAGCGTATTCCTTTGTTAATAGTTCTTTAAAATTCCTATACATCTAGACTTTTGAGGTTTTAGTTAATCTTCCGTTTTGGGGGTGAGACAAAAATTCATCCCGGATTTTAGTCTGCGCGCAAAAAGCATGCAAACATCAGGTATTCTTCATAGGAAAAACGAATTGTGGTCTTTTCTGGCAATGAATTCAGGCAATCGGGGACCCGAAGTTTATTTTGGGCGATGATCTGCTCGAGTTTTGTCTTTCTTGTCCGACGTTTGGCCGATTGTCTGGATGAAAAGATTGGGGTGAAACTCATTCATGTCGCTTAGGTCCGTACGCTTACGAGTTCACGGGCAGGAGAAACAGGTAAGTGTGAAATAATTATACTTTAACAATTTTCATAAATGCGAGAAATGTGTAACTTACAACTTTGTATTCGAGGTCTTGTTTTCCGAAGCAGTCCACGTTACATTTTTAATCTCATTTCCATAAAGGTGACTTGAGAAATTAAGAATAACAATAATACAATGTAACAAATGACAAATGTTTAGCACGAAAGACAGGTTATCAAGACAAGTTATCCGAAGGTAAATGTGCAAAACTCAATTCAAAGTGGTGTTGAATTTTGCCCCCCCCCCCCCCCAAAAAAAAGCATATTTCCGACATTTAAACTTCACTACATTAGAATTATCAAATTGTCACAAACGTAATCTCAGTTTAGAGTATATTGTGTAACTGATATGATTCAAACGGTTTGTTTAGGAATCGCGACAGCAAATCATTGTCATGCAACGTCAAAAGATCTTTAACGCAAAGGGTTATGGTCAAGTTTTTCTTCATTTTGTACAAAAACGTCTGGATCAGAGTGGCACCAACCCCTAATTCGGATCATTTATTTCATCAGATTTGGGTCAAAAAGGATCCGGACTGGACCATTTTCATTCAAATCTGGTTATCTGATTACTGAAAATGACACGGATTTAGGTCGGTGCCTCTCCGATTAGGATTAGATTCAAATTTTATCCGGAAGTTTTTAGAGTGTATCCTGGTGAAAAAATATGAGTACCTAAGCTTTTCAAAGAATTGAAAACATAAAGCGTTAAATGAAGTTAGTCTATAACCACCACCGGTCAATATATTTGTTTCGATAGACCTTATGCATATGACGTCACAGTACAGAAAGTGCGCCGCCTCCGATGGAGGCAAGCAAGAATCATTACAACTTATACCAACAAATGCAAACAGCTTATTTGTGAACCGGTCGGATACGCACGAAAGTCTACTACGCGCGTGGCGAAGTCTACGTCGCGCGTGCAGTGTGTTTCGAATCCCTGCTTACCTCCAAAATGACATCACGTGACGGTAAGGTCTATAAAACGCTTGTGCAGAATCAATGATGTATTTAACTTTATGGAATGTTTCAGTGTCCTCACATTATCAATAATTATACATAGATATGTTTAATGTTTGTGCAATGTACAGAGATCAAACTGTACAGGAGATGTAACTTAACTCACATCTGTTGCATGCTCAAATCGGTAAAAGCATTCCCATTTAACGCTGTTAATTTATTGCCGAACAGGTAACTGGAAGAAATTACAACAATCAGTCTTTTATAGTTATACATGAACGAATATGACTCTGTTTATTAATTCAGCAATTTGTCTTTCCTTTTGTGTATCTGTTTCATTGTTCATTTGCTTATTACCCTTACAAAAAAGTGTGGCATGCCACATGTGAACACACGTAATCAAGTGTGGCAGAGCATATGAAAATACATAAGGAAAAAAAGTGTGGTTATGCGTGGTGACACATGTGGTATTGGAACCAATCTGACACACAGGACCACGCTTTTCCCTGCATGATTGTCACACCTTGAAATCTGGGTCAAAGTGGGGAAAGCTGTGTCAAGTTGACACATGTGGCAAACCAGGGCAAAGTGTGGCAAACAAGGCCAGTGAACGAAATCGAACTATTAAATTTACTTTACTCAGCACCACACTTCTCCACACATCTCCACACTTTGCCTACTTTACCCAAGTTTGCCTCCTGTTACATGTGTCAAAGCGTGATTTTCGCTTTTCCACGTATTGCCTCTTGTCCAAAATGTGAAAATGCTGGTCAATGCATGGCACTTTGGAAATGTGTGTCAACTGTTTATTAATGACACACATTGTCACGCAAAAATTCGCAGAAATTTCACGCCTCTCCACACCCCACCATAGTTTTGCAAGGTTCGACACAGTATTTCACGTGTGATATTGGAACTTTTGCCACACAATTTTTTTTGTAAGGGTAGTGGTTGATATTGACTCAGGAAGACTTGTAATAACTAAACATAAGGCCTCAACATGAAATGTATGCAAATCCATCATGAGGGTCAAGTTACTTTTCTCGTAGTTGTTACTTTTGTTACGGCTTGTGGTCGCAAGTCAAACCAATAACAGCGAAAGATCACAGAAGAACGAGATTAAAATTCAACAACTTAATGATTATTTACAATCTCCTTATCTTACTTAAATTTACAATAATTAATTAGACTTACTCACAATCCTTTACTTAATATTTGCCTGGTCTGGTCCAAGGGCTGGTAGTGCATGCGCGTTGACGGTGGTACAGTAGTAGACCTGCAGCGTGCTGTAGCGTAGGAACTGGTTCCACGAGCGAATAACGACAGGGCTAGGCGATGATGGATGATAACAATCTCAATACACAGCGTAGAAACGGCGTAAGGCAATTTGTCACAAGTGTGAATTGTCAGTGGCTGGCCTCATATGATTCGGTCAATAAACGGACAGCAGAATAACGTCTGGACTCGATGGTGTCTCTCGATGAAGTATTGGGGTATCTCTCCTCGTTAGCAGTTGGTGAACTGCCTTTTATATGCTAGGCTTTTATTCGAGAACTCTCCAGAATTTAACAGAAACTTCTAGTGTCCAGTAATTACGAGAACGTTCCTTAATAGAAACTTCTAGAACACACAGTAGTTGAATAACGATAATTGCAGCTTCTTCGAAGTGTTGCCAGGTCGCTGCTATAATTGGGACATAACGTAAACAGTTCTCACTTCTAGACAGTTCTAGAAAGGCTGCGTTGAAGTTGAATTCTCTGGAACTTTCCATTCGCTCGTCGATGGATTCAATCCGGTGTTCCTGACGGGTCGTCTTGTAACACTCCCCCCCCCCCTTGAAAAAGTTTTGGACGTCTCGGACAAAACTTAAGTTACAATATTTACAATGTATAACTTTACAGTAATAACTACAGTATGTATATTATGTAGTCCAATATTCAATGGAAGGTACAATTATAACATATAATTTGTCTTGCAAGGTGATGATACATGAATACAGTAACATCATCAATACACATTGTGCCATAGTTAACACAAAATTTCAAAACTTATAGTGAGATTTTCAACATACTGCATCAGATCAAATTCTTGACAAAGGGTCTGGTACAACATTGTCTTTCCCTTTAATGTGCTTAATATCTACATTATACGATTGCAGAAATAAACTCCATCTCATCAATCTTTGATTCTTATTCTTCATCTTAGATAAAAATGTCAAAGGGTTATGATCAGTGTATACAGTGATAGGGAAACTAGTAGTTCCCAAATAAACATCAAAGTGTTGAAGACCAAGTATCAAAGCTAATGTCTCTTTTTCAATTGTTGAATAATTTTTCTGGTGTTTGTCAAATTTCTTAGAATAATAACAAACAGGGTGATCAACACCATGCTCATCAGCTTGAAGCAAAACTGCTCCTATGCCATTGTCACTGGCATCTACTGCCAACTTAAATTGTTTTTCAAAATCTGGAGCAATCAACACTGGTGAACTCATTAGTGCCTTTTTCAATGATTCAAATGCTGCTTGGCAATTATCTGTCCAATCAAACTTTTCATTTTTCTTTAATAATTTTGTCAATGGTGCAGCAATGTCAGAGAAATTCGGACAAAAACGTCTGCAGTAACCAGCCATGCCTAGGAAACGCATGAGCTGCCTTTTATCAGTTGGGGCAGGGAATTTGTCGATGCCCTCAACTTTAGCCTTAATTGGTCTAACTTTACCCTGACCAACCACATGCCCTAAGTATATCACCTGGGCACAAACAATCTCACTTTTGACCAAATTGACAGTCAAATTAGCTTTGGCAAGCTTGTCAAATAATGCCTTAACATGTTGTACATGTTCATCCCACGAGTTGCTGTACACAATAAGGTCATCAACATATACTTCACAATTCTTTAAATCTGACGTAAGGTTATTTACTAAGCGTTTAAAGGTCATCTGTGAGTTTTTCATACCAAACGGCATAACCTTATACTGAAATAACCCATCCGGCGTTACGAATGCCGAGATTTTCCGAGCCCTCTCAGTGAGTGGTATCTCCCAGTACCCCTTTAGTAAGTCAAACTTTGACACATACGTAGCTTTCCCAATCCTATCAATGCAATCATCGATACGGGGTATCGGATAGGAATCCGTTTTTGTGACCGCATTCACCTTTCGGTAATCAGTACAAAATCTGTACCCACCGTCTGGCTTGGGGACCAATATACAAGGGGAAGACCATTCACTATTACTAGGTTCTATAATGTCATGGTCTAACATGTACCGAACCTCATCCCTGAGATGTTGTCGTTTTCTAGGGTTAACTCGGTAAGGATGCTGCTTAATTGCTGTGGCATCTCCCACATCAACATCATGTTCAATCAAATTTGTCCTAGTAGGATCATCTGAGAACAAGCATGCATATTCATAGATTAATGATTTCATTTCTGACTTTTCTTTGTGATCCAGATGACTTAATTTCTGGTCAAGATTTTTCAACACATCAGAATTTTGTAATTTAATACACATATCAGGAACATTATTAGCCTTGATCTCATCATTACTGAGTTCATAATCAGCATTGATAATACACACTTGATCACCTGTATCATTAGTGTTGCTATTTACATCATGTACACTTTCATCCTTAGACATGTCACAATCTTCTCTTTCATAATATTTCTTCATCATATTAATATGACATACTCTTTTAGATTTACGCTTGTCAGGTGTCAAAATGACGTAATCTGTGTCACTGACCTTTCTCTCAATGACATAAGGTCCTTGAAAGCGAGCTTGAAGTGGCTGACCAGAAACAGGTAAAAACACTAGCACCTTATCACCAGGTTTAAACTCTCTTTTCACAGTGGTCTTGTCATACCACGCTTTCATTTTCTTCTGAGAGTGCCTCAGATTTTCCTGAGCAAGTTCACATGCTCCATGAAGACGATCTTTAAAGCGGGATACATAATCAAGTAGATGTATGTCTTCACCTGGATCTGATAACCACTTCTCCTTTAACAATTTCAATGGTCCACGAACTGTGTGTCCAAAGACAAGTTCAAATGGACTGAACCCAAGTGACTCTTGTATAGATTCCCTGGCAGCAAACATTACAAATGGAATGCCTTCATCCCAATCTCTCTCATTATCATGACAATATGCCTTTAACATATTCTTCAATGTTTGGTGAAACCTTTCTAAAGCCCCTTGGCTTTCAGGATGATAAGCCGAAGACTTAATTTGGTCTATGCCTAACTCATACAACATCTGCTGGAATACAGTTGACATGAAATTAGACCCTTGATCTGATTGGATCTCTTTCGGCAACCCAAACAATGTGAAAAATTTAAGTAAAGCTTGTAAGACTGTCCGAGCCTTAATATTCCTCAGAGGTATTGCCTCTGGAAACCTTGTAGAGGCACACATAATGGTTAATATATACTGATGCCCTGCCCTACTCTTAGGTAGGGGACCTACACAATCAATGATGACTCTACTAAACGGCTCTTCAAAAGCAGGAATTGGCTTTAAGGGTGCAGCCGGAATATTCTGATTCGGCTTCCCAACCATTTGACATGAGTGACAGGTCTTACAAAATTTGGCCACATCACTTTTAAGTTTTGGCCAATAAAAGTGATTTAGAATTCTGTGGTAAGTCTTTTTGACTCCTAGGTGCCCTGCAAATGGCATTTCATGAGCAATACTCAGTATTTCCCTTCTATAGGTCCTAGGTACCACAATTTGATGGTAAATTCTCCACTCTTCATCCAATAGTGCATCAGGTGGTCGCCATTTACGCATCAAAATATTGTTTTTCAAATAAAAGCAGACTGGGACGTCTTTCGATTCATCCTCAGTGAGTGCACCAGCTATTAATGGCTGAAGCTCTTCATCATGTTGTTGTTGGACTGACAACTGGTCTCTGTGGAGTGTGTCAGACATTTTTGATTTTTCCTGTTCTACCCCCTCACTATGTGTGGGGCCAGGAGACTCACAATCCTGACTATCATTAAGATTAGTCATAAAAGATTGGCTGAGATCATACCAAGAATCTTCACTTTCATGAATATTTTTACTGGAATCTTTTCCAGACTCTGACTCCTCTTTTGGGAGTGTTATTCCATTTTTAGGAACTAATTCCTCAATTTTAGAGGGTGGATGATTAAGTTTATCATCCTTATTTTCAGAAATCATACCCTCATTTTTAGAGAGTGGATGTTCAAGATTATCATCCTTACATGATTCCCTACTTGTTCCACTTTTGGGAACTGTATCCTCACTTTTGGAGGGTGGATGTTTAAGATTATCATCCACGGCGAGCTTTTGTGACATAGCTCTAGTGACAGCACAGGCAGGGAATAAACTTGGAAATTCCTTTTCTAATTGCTCTGTGTTGTTATAATCACATGGTTTATCTGTCAAAATTGCATTGGCTACTACCTTTCCACCAGCTAGGTCATTGCCTAGCAACAGAGATACCCCTTTTACAGGTAGAGTAGGTCTGACCCCTACTATGACCGACCCAGAAACTAAATCTGACTTCAAATTAATTTTGTGGAGAGGGACAGAAATAAATCCACACTCAACCCCCTGAATTAGTACATTTGCCCCTGTGGAAGTAGAGTCCGATAATGGCAAAACTCCATCAAGAAGCAACGACTGAGTTGCGCCTGTGTCACGCAAAATTTTAATTTTGACGGGTGGATGAGCTGAATTCCCATCTAGGGAAATAAACCCCTCAGACACGAATGGAAGGTATTCTTCCTTAATTTTGTCTTTAGAATTAGGCCGTAAAGTCACGAATACCTCAGAAGAATTCTCTGCAATGGCTAAGGCATTGGAGGCTGTTTCAGTCTCCTTTAATTTTGCCAATGTGAAGCAATTTGCCATTGTGTGGCCTTTTTTGTGACAGAAACCACAACTTATGTCTTTAAAGGCAGCTTTGTTTGAGCTGACCTGGTCGTTCTTTTGACGACTTGAACCTGGTTGTTTTTTACCAGAATTTGTTGGAGAGATAGAACCAGACTGAGATCCACTGTTACCTGTTGTGCCACTATTATTGCCATATTTCTTATTTGGCCTTCTAAACTGACCCTTGTTTTGAGTCTGACCCACTTTACCGAATTTATGGGTAAGTGCATACTGATCAGCCAAATTTGCAACTTCCTTCAAGTTGTCAGCCTTATTTTCCTCAAGGTGAGTCTTAATGTCATCATTCACACACCGTTTGAATTCCTCGACCAGCATCAGTTGTCTTAAAGTGTCAAATGTGGAGACCTTTTTGGAAGCACACCATCTATCGAAATGCCTTTCTTTTTGATAAGCAAACTCTACGTATGTTTGTGTATCCGCCTTACGATACTTTCTAAATTTTTGGCGATAAGCTTCAGGCACCAATTCATAGGCTTGTAATATGGCCTTTTTAACCTTATCGTAATCCATGCTGTCCTCTATTGACAGAGCGGAATACACTTCTTGAGCCTTGCCTGTGAAATTACTCTGGATGAGTATGGACCATTTATCTCTTGGCCACTTTAGTTGCTCACCCAGCTTTTCGAAATGGTTAAAGAATTTCTCCACATTATCCTCCTGAAATTTGGGGACAAATTTTACGTGCTTAGAAACATCAAACACCCCAGTATCCAAGCCTATTTTAGGGTCTGAGCCTTTTATGACCCCTAACTCTAGTTGCTTTAACCTAAATTCATGTTCTCTTGCCTTTTCCTCCCTTTCCCTTTCTCTTTCCATTTCCTTTAATCTAATCTCCTTATTCATTTCCATTTCTAGCCTTTTCAATTCAAATGTGTTGTCAGTTGGCACAGTGATAGCTGTTTCCAATACTGTACTAGGCAGGATACTTTCATCCACGAGATATTCTAGAACATATCTTTTAATCTCGTCTTTCCGCATTAAAGGCTGAAATTCAATGCCATAATGTTTTGCGACCTTTACAATCTCAGATTTCTTTAATGAATCTAGTTCCTCGACTGAGGGACTAGCCACGAATTTATATAAGTTGAATGGCATTTTGAAATTGTATCAAACCTTCAACAAACAAATAAGTAGTCTGAGCAAACACAGTTATTTACGATTCACAACAGAATTTCTCGAATTTTCTAGTATTTTCGTTCCCGGATGTTAGGCCACCAATTCTGTTACGGCTTGTGGTCGCAAGTCAAACCAATAACAGCGAAAGATCACAGAAGAACGAGATTAAAATTCAACAACTTAATGATTATTTACAATCTCCTTATCTTACTTAAATTTACAATAATTAATTAGACTTACTCACAATCCTTTACTTAATATTTGCCTGGTCTGGTCCAAGGGCTGGTAGTGCATGCGCGTTGACGGTGGTACAGTAGTAGACCTGCAGCGTGCTGTAGCGTAGGAACTGGTTCCACGAGCGAATAACGACAGGGCTAGGCGATGATGGATGATAACAATCTCAATACACAGCGTAGAAACGGCGTAAGGCAATTTGTCACAAGTGTGAATTGTCAGTGGCTGGCCTCATATGATTCGGTCAATAAACGGACAGCAGAATAACGTCTGGACTCGATGGTGTCTCTCGATGAAGTATTGGGGTATCTCTCCTCGTTAGCAGTTGGTGAACTGCCTTTTATATGCTAGGCTTTTATTCGAGAACTCTCCAGAATTTAACAGAAACTTCTAGTGTCCAGTAATTACGAGAACGTTCCTTAATAGAAACTTCTAGAACACACAGTAGTTGAATAACGATAATTGCAGCTTCTTCGAAGTGTTGCCAGGTCGCTGCTATAATTGGGACATAACGTAAGCAGTTCTCACTTCTAGACAGTTCTAGAAAGGCTGCGTTGAAGTTGAATTCTCTGGAACTTTCCATTCGCTCGTCGATGGATTCAATCCGGTGTTCCTGACGGGTCGTCTTGTAACACTTTGTGCTAACCTACCCTTACAAAAAAAAAACAACATGTGGCATGCCACATGTGAACACACGTAATCACATTTGGCAGGGCATATGAAAATGCATCAGGAAAAAAGTGTGGTCATAAGTGATGACACGTGCGGTATTGGAACCAAGATGACACACAGGACCACGCTTTTCCCTGTATGATTGCCACACCTTGAGATCTGGTTCAAAGTGGGGAAAGCTGTGTCAAGTTGACACATTAGAAAAATGCGCTCCTGCCCCTTGAAACCGGGCCTCTCGACTTGGCTGATAGCTCACGACTTGGCCGATTTTTAATGATAGAAAACCGCAAAAACTAGTTTAGCGATTGAATCCGATTCTATACACATCATAAGTGGAAATACAAATCCATTCTTAAAAGTGTTTTGAAGATGGATGCCCAGTAACTTAAGGTTAACCTCAAAAATATGTCACTACACTGCTGCGGATTCGGAAATCAAGGTAAAACTATAAATGTGAAGTGGGGGGTAGGCGGTTCACTATCTGACGTTACCAAGTCGGTGAACTGTGGGATTTTTTTAGGGAATAGTACCCGATCATGTTATAACATGATATGTGCAAAAGCTTGAAAATTCCACTCTTTGGAGGAATGTGCGTCGTTCTCGAATTGACATTTGGGTGGTTTTATTAAAACCAACTGGACCGGTTTCTGTTCTCTTGCTCTATGTGGCGGAACTTCATCAGTAGAGGCCTTTTACACAGGCGGGAGTTGCCCTGAGAGTTATAATGCAGCTAAACGTGCATCTAACAAAATATCGTCGTAACCTTCCTCTGTTTCGTCCGACTCCTGGTTTGGGGGAAACCTTGATTTAACAAGTAAATCTTTAAGATTTGGTGCCCTCTTATAGGCAATAATGGGATAATTGGGAAACAGACGGGATAGTTGCTTGTCACTTGCAATTAAATTCCAGTGCTTTGTTAAAGCTTGCTTTGAGTGACATATTTTGATGTGAGGGGTGTATGTTGTTTTGAAAACGAGTGGTGGCGCTGTTTCTATATTCTTAGACGCGAGGAGATTCGTCCTTTGTTTATAATCAAGGCCGTTAGTGGCTGCGGCGATCTCTTCGGGCGAGTTGTTTCTAGTAAGAAGTCTCTCTGTAAAAGAGTCTCTTTTCTCCTCTAGGAAATCGGACTCGTTACTGCATAATCTGGCGTATCTTAGTACTTCACCTTTAAAGTGGACCTAAAGTCTAAAAATTCAAAAATATATATTTTAGAGGTTACAAAATTAATCTTATTGGTCCAACTCCCATTGTCATAGCTTATTCCATTGCTGAGATATTAAATGTTAAAATTTATTCACTTAAATCCAAACAGTTCATTGCGCAATAATTTTTGACATTCTTGTTGTACAACTCACATTAAATGCTTTGTTTTCTTTTAAAATTAAAAATGTTTGTATGACCTTGACCGCTTCCTGTTTTCTTGCATGACATGCTGTACAGAGAGGGCTTATATAGTCAAGTCACCCCAAAGCAGTAAGAACGCGATTACATTTTGGCACAAGGTGCGGTGGCTTTCAGAAAAACAAAGAAATACAAGATTGTAATTTGAGTAGTACAACAACGACATCACAAATTATTGCGCAATCTACCTTTTTAAATCGAGTGAATAAACTTCAACATTTTATATCTCAGCTTAAGAAAGTCCCGTGAAGATGGGAATTGGACCATTGGAATTCAGTTTTCATGCTCTGTAATATATATTTTTGAATTTTCAGACTTTAGGTACACTTTAATAAAGCCTTTGAAAGTGGCAAGTGGGTGTGCAGAATTACGGTCGAGGTATTGAAACATTACGATCTTTTAAGCCCATAAGGAATTTCACCCGAGACCCCTGTTTTTGGCCAAAAACAGGGGAGATTAAATATCTACCCGAGTTTGTAACATTAGCTTCATGGAACGCTCTACTGCACAAATTGGTTCTTAGATAACCACCAGTTGACTTCCAAAGAAGGTGTACTACAAATGTCCACAGTAGCATATTTAATGCACTATAAATAGCTTGTACAGTTGGTCAGTATGTCTACAATGACACATGGCTGGGTGCAATTAATTGTGTGCACTCAAGGGTAAATCCTACTACTGGCAGCACTTTTGTTAGTTAGTTTACTATCAAGTGTCAAATTATTACACCCTCAATGAATCTCAGGACCAATCTTTAATGGGCTGCATTGGCCATCATGAAAGTTTCAGTGGGCTTGGTATAGACTTTCGTGTCAAGAATGCCGGTGGATTGAAACTTGTATACCTTTAAAGATTTTTAAATCCAAGTAGGTTACCTCAGTTTTGGAGATTTCCATGGTGAATTTCAGAGAGGAATGAATTTTATTCATTTTGGCCACTAAGTTTGAAAGTTCAGAATCCGTTCCCTTATATAACAGTAGAATGTCATCCCTATAGCGGAGCCATTTTAAAATGTTGGAATCTGTCGGTATGATTTTATTTTCAAGTCTATGCATGACAATATCGCAGATTTCCGGCGAAGACTGGCTGCCCATTGCACATCCAATTTTTTGTAAGAAAAATTAGTTATTAAACTCTAAACAGTTCCTTTGGCGGAGGATGAGTTTAATCAAGGTGCGGAGGGACATAGGGGATATTGGTTTAATCCCGTATGAGTTTAGGGGTGCCTTCTCGTAAGCTTCTTGGGATGCATTTAAGGCCTCCTCTTGGGGAGTGTTAGTATACATGGATACCACATCGAGCGTTGCAAGTAAAACCTTCTGGGGCAGGGGGGTTGCTTCCAATATTTTTAAAATATGGTTAGTATCTTTTACATAGGTGCTCTGTTGCGTAACAATGGGAAGCAAAAAGTAGTCCACTAATTCCGATATTTTTTCGGTAGGAGATCCGTTCCCGCTAATTATTGGTCTACCAGCAAATTTTGAGTTAGCCGGCGGTGCTTTGAGACTCTAAGAATTACTCAAGCCATTAAAAGGCCGCAAAACGTACGTATGAAAATTCGCTACTCCATGCATATAAGCAAATGCTTCTGACAGGGTTCCGCCTGATTTACACCGTTACTCAACAAAGGAACCACCCATGAACTTTCGAGTTTAGTGGCATAATTTGAATTTTAAAATTCTTTTTTTCCCAAAAGTTGTTTATGGAAGTCCTGCCAACTGGGGTTACTTACCTAGATTTGAAAATCATGAAAAAAGGAAACAGCCTCGTGGGCGACGGGTCAACACAAAGTCTACATCCTAGCTCACTGTTACCTTTCAGTAACCCGATCGATATTTTTGCACAATTCGCCACCAGCCACAAAGGCTTCACAAAGGCACAATACGGCAATACGCCTAGACTGTGCAGCGAAAGAAACAGGATTCCATTCAGAGAGGAATGTTTAGAATTAAGCACGTAGAAGGAAGTTAGCCCGGCTATTAAAGGTATTGACTACAAACGAAGGGCGCACCTACGTGTACTATACCCCCAAAAGGTTAAGAAGTGCCACCACTCAGGCTCAAAGCCACGCATACCCAAATATCTAAGAACAAGGCATTTGAAAGCAAGCTTGAGAAGCACAGGGCTGTTATTTTGCGTACATTCGCATCAATCCCGGCGTTTGTTTCCCGACCGTCTTTTTCCCGATCAGAGGACACTAAATCTAAAAGATTTACTTGTGTAATCAAGGTTTACTGCAGAGTCGGACGAAACAGGAGGGTACGACGATACTTTATTGCATGTGCTCATAGCTGCATTTTAAATCTCATGACGAACCTAGCCAATGTTTGAAAGGCTACTACTGATGAAGTTCTACCGTATAGAGCAAGAGAACAGAAACCGGTCTAGTTGGTTTTCAAAAAACCACCCAAATGTCAATTTGAGAACGACTCATATTCCTCCAAAAGAGAGGAATTTTAAGCTTTTGCTTATATCATGTTATAACATGATCGGGTACTATTCCCTAAAAAATTCAACAGTTCACCGACTTGGTAGCGTCAGATAGTGAACCGCCTACCCCCCACTTTACAGGGTTCAAGCCATCGAAATCTGCAATTCACGTATTTCAAACCAGGACAAAGTATGACAAACAGGGCCAGTGAAAGAAATCAAATTATTGAATTTACTCAGCACCACACCTCTCCACACATTTCCACACTTTACACTTTATACCTCAGTTTGCCACATGTTATTTGGGTCAAACCGTGTTTTTTGGTTTACACACATTACCCTATGTCCAACCTGTGGAAATGCAGGTCAGTGCGTGGGAATTTGGAAATGTGTGTCAAATGGTTATTATGACACACATTGTCATGCAAAAATTCACAGAAACTTCACGACTCTTCACACCCCACCACAGTTTTCCACAGTTTGACACAGTAATTCACTTGTGGTATTGGAACTTTTGCCACTCATGTTTTCTTGTAATACAGTTAAAATATCCTTTCGTGATATGACAACAATTTTCCCTACGGAGACGAGTTCGTTACGTTCACAGCAAATGTGGTACAAAAAAATCATTTAGCATGCTCCGTATGCGTGTTCTATGTATGCTTCCAACACAGAAAACTTACATGTATTTAAGTGATGGTCCCAAGAAGGTGTTATCCGCCAAGAAAGATAAATAGTTGTGAAATAGACATCTACAAAAATTAATAAATTACATTCAAGAACAGAAATGAACTGTATGTTTCTTGGATACAATGAATTACATAGAAGAAAAAGTCAAGTTCGTTGTTATAAAGAAAATTATCACTATGTTTTGATACAATTGTATGAAATACATTTCTTTGTAGACAAAATGTCTTCTATTTTGCAAAAGAAATTCAGAGTTGAATTGTTATTAGTACTCCGAAGAGCGGATAGAAAATGAAGAATTAAGAAACTCAAAGGAACTCACAAAGACTTTAAATTCGGCAGACCGTGAAATATATTGTTGTCCAAAAATGTCAGTCGATTTCCTTGCAAAAATAGCGTATTTAACCAATGTGGTCTGCTAATATTATTGATGAAAAGGTCTCTGGACAGATTGACCAGCTGATTGTGTGAAATATCACTGTGAAAGAAAATGATCCGTTGCTGCTCTTTAAAACTCCCGTGTTGCTTAAAGACCTCTGACCAATTAGAAATGTGATGAACTTAAATCGATCAAAACAGCGTTCAGTGAATTGAAAGAAAACAACCTGATGGTCTGCAAAGTAAAACGTTGTCTACACTTCAAAAGATTGTGAAATGTTTGCGACAAAAACAATGATTGATAGAAAGACACCGATTCATGTGCCCTGGACACTGTAGATCTAACATGCCATGGTTAATATAAACCAGGTTTACCTTCATTGAACCCCTCACTATATAGTCACATCAAGAAGTAGGTAAATGCAACTGCACTTAGGTAAGAGGATTCTGGTTTTCCAACATCATGAATAGGCAAAGTATTCGTTCATTAAAGATTTCTGGAAGGGATTTCCATCTTATATACATGACAAATGATAAGTACAATACCTCAGAGAATGGTATCTAACATAACGTATATTTTCATTGTTTGCGTTTAATAAGTACACTTCGCGTACTAGGTGCATAAGAGTGACTGATTCTTTCTTCGGGACTGATGAAGGGTTTCAGTACACGAAAATTCCCAGTACAGGAAGTTAAGACTACATCGTGCAGTAATAGCATCGAATATGAACCGAAAATTATGAAAAAGAACTCAGGATGATGTTATATTGTCACCAAATCAAATAAAACTGTGAAAGTTTCCCTACCTATTTGACTAAAGTAGTTTCAAGGTTTTAATTTTCAATTAAACATTTGTATTATACTGAAGGCAAGGACATGAACAGCCACGTCAGTGGAAGTTAATCGGAGAAACACATAAGACAGAGGTAATTTTTTTCAGTGACTCAAAATACTTTTCTTAAATTTTATGTGGTTCTAATGTGCACTATCCGGCCATGATATGTAAACCTTTGTTACTGTTCAAAGTCTAGATCAGGCTTTCTCAACTAGTGGCGCCCGCGCCATTGGTGACGCGCGGTACCGTTTCAGATGGCGCGCGTCGGGCCAGCTGGCTGCATGACAAATGAAACGAGCGGCGAAACGTACGCTATTATTCAGACATTCACACTCTCAACCTGCCAATTGGGTGCACTTATAGGAGTATCCCGGTAGCTACAGTTACTGTAGGTAACAGGAAGCCAATGTAATGTAAGCCTCAGAGTTGCAAGCTTTACACGGATATGTTACTCGGAAATGATACTACGCGAACCGCTGAAGTTTTATTGTTAGCGCTAGCGTTGTGATCAGGCACGAGGAAACGGGGGCACGTGCCCCCCCCCCCAATTTTTTCAATAAAAGTTCTTGCACTGAAGGAGAAAAAAATGTTATTACGAGACCAGCCTTTTGAAAGACAAATATAGGAAGAAAAATGGGGAAAAAGCCCACCATTTTGCATCTAGAGTCCTTAAAATTGGCAAAAGTTTCAAAGGGGGAGGGGAGGGGAAACCCCTCCTCTAGGCCGGCGAAAGCCCAACATCGATGTGCCTCCCTTACTAATTGGTTATTCTGGCTACATGCCAGGTTGTGATAAACATCGTTTCGATATAATTACTCCCGCTGGACGAACGGTTGATGGTGGCACTCCTTGCATTTTTATTCAATTAAGTGGCACTTCATTGATTATAGTTGAAAATGCCTGGTCTAGATTTGTAGCTTTTCTTGACTTCTTAATATGTTGGGAATTATGACTAGCATGAAATAAACTTGAAAAATGTACTTACAGTGTTCGCACCAACAGTACGTTTTTAAATATTCCAGGAGGTAAAACTGTAAGCTTGTTATGTGAAAGAGACCTATAAAATATATAGTAACAGATGTATTTTCAGTATTTTTGGAGCCAAGATCAAAGTTTATACAAATAAACGTAGTATCGTTTATAGTACTGACTGAAAACCTTATGGTCTTTAAAATGACAAGATAAAGAGCTGGATTAAAAGAGATTACCATACGCTAGCCTTGTAAACTTTAGGGCAATAGTCGAAAAGGGAGGCGAATCTTATCGGTGTTCGACCACAATATTCTAAATGTTTGGTTGTTCCTTTTCTTAAAACCGTGATCTTCCCCTACTAAAACAGTTTTAAACAGTATTTTCCCTATAATGAGAGAGCCACTAGTGGCATATATAACGATTCATTACAAGTCTGTTAAGCTAGAAGCATTTACTTTAGTCGTGAAAAAAACGCTATTATTGTAGTTCTGGGGAGAACAATGGGAAAATGGATAATAACATTTGCTCCATATATACAAATCATGATAAGATATTTCAATAGTAAAATATGGAACCCATGGAAGCAATATTTTCGTATATCCTTTTACTTTTTGTAGGCTAGCACGGTAATGAATCAGATAATTATTGATTGTGACATGTCAGAATGAACATCAGTTTCAGCTCCATATTAAGTTTTCAGAAGTAGCCATAAAACCTCATGTTTCCTTGTTGATGACAAACCAACTTTTCCACCTTATTCAGGATGAGTACCACAGATGTGGCAGTATTTCACGAGAGGTACGGAAATGGGTGAGACCACTAGGCCCACTTATCAGTTCGGGAGACTCCCCATTTTGGGATAATTACTTTTCAAATATCGTGAGAAAAATTGCTCATAGGCTTGGCCATTTTGTTTATTTTACCTGCATCTCTACGCATTCTTTGTGTACATTGTCAGTAGAGAATGAGGTTTGTAACACATTTGCACATTTCTCGGTCTTACATAATAGAATAGAATGTATATTCGACAGGTGTATTACCATAGCTCCAGAAAAGCCAGACCTAATCGGCGGTTTACCACGTCGTTTTTTTTTTTTGAGAAAAGTTTTGGGTGGTTTTCGCTCTTGCTAAGCCATGTCTTAATTAGGCTTTTAACCCTTTACAATGTGTTGCATAAGTCTTTGCTGTTTTCAATCGAATGTATAAGGAACGGTCTTGAATGTAATGTCAGAGGCGTAGCAAGAGGGGGCAGATTGCCCCCCACAGAAATTTTGGGGACGCAATGGGCGATGTTGAAAAAAATGAAGGAAAGCACAAAAAAAGAAGAAAAAACGGCGAGAGGAGGGAGGGATGGGAAGTTGGTAGGGCGGAGTGGGAGGGGTAGGGATCTAGGTCTCGGGGATGAGTAATGACGATGGAATCAGCAGCAGAACGGACGACATAGTTATTTTATGCAGGACGCATTGGTAATAGGCCCCCGAAAGGTCAATCAAAACCTTGGATATTAATGATGTCATCTCGTCTGGAAACACTGTTCCGGATTTGTTCTCCTTTTTTCAACAGGTTATGCCTTGGGGACTGAACCCTAGCCGTTTTTAGAACCCCGATCCTGATTTTGAAACAAAATAAATCCCGAAAAAGTATTGGTTGTCAATGTCATTTACACTCGGAGGGCGGGCCATCTCTCCAGGGGTGGCGCTAGGTGAGGGCAGGGGGAATGTTACAGTTTCGTCGGGGAGTCTTAGTCGATACGATAAAGCATGCAGTCTTCGAAGGCGACAGTCACCCCGACGGTTAAGCTGTTTTTGCCCTCAAGAGGACAAGTTCTCTAATAAGAACCCAAAATTTTCGGCGCGCTTCGCGCGCTGTATGGCTACTCTATTTTCTACAATATTTCCATTCCACATAGCTAGTTAGCACAAGTCCTGTCCACCTTACCAAGTAACATGTAGGCAGAGTAAACAGCTTATGTAGAGATCGTAAATTTCATCCCATATCGCAATGCCTTCTCTAATGAGTGTCATGCTGTACGGTCAGTTGGTGAGCGAGTCCAGTTGGTTCCATACAATGTATGTTATCCCCGATACGGTTTTCAACCCCTACAGTTCTTTCCTTTTTTTGTTCTTAATGATTACATATGTTTTCTGTGGAGTCTACCAAAAAGTTTTGCGCGCTCTGGAGTTTCACGATTCAGATTCAAAAGAAAGATATCAGTGCGCAACTTAGCTCTTGAAGTATTAAGTGATGTTATGCAAAATATGCCTGCAATGGCATGGGATAGTTAGGCTCCTTTAGATCCCTTTCTCACCATGCACCCCCTCGACGTAGTGGGTTGTTGGAACTTGGGGTTGCTGGCATGGCCTGACCCCCGTTCTGGAAAATTCTGTCGCCACCCATCATTGGTCGGTTTACTTATTTTGGCTTACAAAAGGATCATTTCTGAGATAAAACCTACAATTTTCAGTACGCTTTGCCCACTCTTCCTCAGTTCCGTTATTTATAACTAAATACAGTCCAATATCATCTCGTTTCCGTATACCTAGTTAATATGTCTGTCGTGAGGTACGACTAGTGACCCGAGGAGGGAAGTAGAATGTAAGTTATGTCCAGTAAGGCCCACCTGCCCGAACAATTGACCTGTGTAAGCTTTAAATAAGTAAAGATTCTCTTTAGTGTAGGCTTACCCAAAAAAATTTTCGCGCGCTTCAAGCGCTTTGCAATTTCACAGTTTAGGTTCCGGATACAACGGTAAATCTATGTTCCTCTAGTATATACTAATTTTATGTAATATATGCCCCGCAATGGGATGGTATAGTACACAGGTTTTCTTCAAATTCCACCTCACCAACCCCTCGACAGCATCGGGGCTGTCGGGGATTCGGGTTGCTGGTCTCCCCGTCAGGGAGTCTGGCCCCCTTCGGGCAAATCCTGGCACCACCTCTGCGCCCCTCTAAAAACCCCTGTGGAGAACACCGGGGATCTAGTATAAAAAGAAGCACCATTTTGCATCTAAGCCCTTCGGGACAGCAAAAAATTTCCTCTCCCCCAGGACTGCGGTCAAGAATGGGGACGATAAGTCGACTTTGCCCCTCACACCAAAAACCTGGCTACGCCCCTGTGCAATGTATTGGGCTCTGGATTACTAAACCGTTCATTTTTGTTGGGGTGGGGCGCTTCGCCCGCATTCATCACTGTTAAATCTCCATTTATAATTCCCCTTCATCATCGACGGACTGTTAGTTCCAGTTAGGCTAGTACAAAGAAAAATTCAAATCGTCATTTTGCTGAGCTGTTTTATGCCCATCGTATGATATGTAAAGAAATATAACTTGTTTTATCCTAGTGTCAACAACTTTGAAGACGGCGCAGATTTTCCGTGGCTTTGTCTCCTGGTCCCCAGCCGGAAAGTTGCCTGAAATGCCACTACTATGGGAGCGTTTCGTCTTCTTTGGTGCCATTAGGTTATTCCTTGTTAGCCTACCAATAATTGCTCCTGCGCACCATCTACACCCAGTGCTTTTAAGACTTTGGTGCCGCAGACTACAAATGATGTTACGTGGACGGAATGTATAACGTCAGACTTAGTTTGGTTAGTTCTCCATAACTAAGCCCCTAACACCAGTTGCCAGAAAATCATTAATTCATGAAGAATTATCAGTTCTGTTGAGTACAGGTAATGAAACCAAAACTATGGTACTAATACTTACAAATATTCAAATCCATGGAACCTTGTAAAAAGTTTGGCCGAAAGTTGTCTCAAGTTATTGTGGGACAAATCTCTGTACATTTCAAGATAATTTTGAAGATAATTAGCAATCAATGCAAAGTACACATGCAACTAATTCTTTTTTCTTTTCTCTAAGCTTTACCCTGGTTTTCAGTTACGACGGTATTTTACCTATGTAAGATCTAATTAATGAATTCTTTTACCGTTTTTTTTTTCATTCTGATGGGCTAAGTACCATTTGTTATTTGTCTAAAATTACTGTAGCATTGTCTAGCTCTACTCAGCTTCTGTTATAACGCCATTGTAAGTCTCAAATAGCATTTGGTCCTTGCATATTTAAGAATGCTTGGGCTCACAGGTTCAGATCTTGTTTTATATATATATATATATATATATATATATATATATATATATATATATCATCCCGTGACACAAGCATTTTATCCTTCAACAAAGAGAATTGTGCACTTACCTATCAATTATATTGATAGGATCAACTATTCCAGAAAATATGAAAGTTGCATTTTGTTTTTTTGTATATTAATTTTGATGTAATTAACACAGAAACCACTAGTCTCATGAACTCATGAACTGTTACTTTAATTTCTCACAATTAAAATGAGCAAATCTAACGACCGTTTCTTAATTATAAAGGGTATAATTACATCGTGATGTTGTCAGCGTTTCGTTTGGTATTTCTTAAGTTGTTTAAAAGGTTTTCCGGAAGCTCTGCGAGGTTGTTGTAAGACAAGTCTCTGTACCGTAAAAAGGGTAGTGTTAGTTTTTAAGGGTGGTAATTTGATATATCACAACTATAAATTAGTACAATACATACCAAGCGATACGTCACGGTTTGATATGACTTAATCCGCAATGATGCTGTTGAGCGTGACGCCAAGCTGTTAACTGTAACGTCGTTACATCAGAGGTTATCATGCTGATACAAATAAGCATGCTTATAATAGCAAAGCAAGATCATGATTCTGTTATACAGAAACTTACAATGATAACAGCCTCGTAAAGTTGCTGAGAAGGTCTTCCGGAAGTATTTTTAGCCTGTTACCGTTCAAATACCTGCACCAAATAAACAAATGGATATCTTTTTTTTTAAATTCTAACACTTTTTTCTTACTACTATACCTTTCTAGCTTTTCTTGTCATTAGCATCTTATTGGCAGATACCTGTTCGTGCTTATTATAATAATTTAATCTTACAAGTCACAAATTATAGGTGCTGTTCAGTGGAAAGCAGTGAACATATCACTCACAAGCTTCTTAACAATGTTTGGTGAGCAAAAGTCCCTGATTTGATCTCCGTTAGTCTGTTATAGGAAATATTCCTGAAAAAAAGTTTTGTTTTACAAGAGCCTCAGCAAGTTGGGATAGAAATTGTAGAGTATTTCGATAAGAAAGGGCTTAATAAAAATGTCATAAAGAACAAAATTACAATGAGTTTAGTCAATAATTGTCACTAGCTATTTTGTTAATCGATTCAGAAAGATAATTGTGTGTCCAAATTAAAAAGTTAGGATTATTTTAAAATCATCATTCATATTCAACGAACATAAAAAGTAGTTTATCCAACGGGTCAAATATATTTTGCTGTAGGTTCTCCAGCTCGTTACAGGCAAAATTTCTGTTGAGACAAAAGTGATTGATGCAGATTTTAGACAGAATACAGGTCAGAGTAGGAAACATCAATACGAAACAGATATTAAAGTTTTCTTCATGCCAACACATTAGCGATTGGAAGCATTTGAAAACACGTTGCCAAGTTGAGTTGTGTAGGTCATTAATAATTTATGTACAGTCGTACGAACATGGAGTGTTAACTTACAAAGTAAGCAAGCTCCTCAGTGGCTTAAATATACCTTCTGGGAGGCTCTTCAATTTGTTGTAATCCATATACCTGAAAAGACAAATTAATACAGTGTAAGTTCGTGGAATACGTCAGGCCGTCAGAAAAGCCGATTTTGCCTGTTACAAACTTCAAATATGTAACCGTTCTTCTCAAACACAAAATCACTTACAAATTGAAGACCTTTTCCAGTGAATTAAAGAAGTTTTCACTCAGTTCGGTAAACTGGTTACCTGTAAGATTCCTTTTGAGAAAATTAAGAGAGAACATTATTGAATTAACACTTTTGGTAGCAATACAGTCATTTTAATTGCTCGTTGCTTTTAGTTGAAGATGTAGATCAAACTTACACCGTAATAGCGTTATAAAAAATATTTTAACAAACTAGATTACATATATAAATACACAAATGTCCTTGTTTACTAATGTTCTACTCACAGGAAGTTGAGTTTTGTCATTCCACTGAAAATGTCACTTGGAAGGCGCGCTATGTTATTTATCCCGACGTCTCTGGTTTATATGAAATCATAGCAAAGGAAGAAAGAATCGTGTCGAACAGAAATTTTACGGTTTATATTTAAAAGAAGTAAAAACTAGTAACATAACACATGACAGTGATGTATCCAGGATTTGAAAAATAGGTTGTTAGAACACTTCTTCGGAGATATGTCTTTCCAATTGATTAACAGCTTGGAAGAATCGTATAGTGAATACGTGAATAAGTGATAGGATACCGTCTGTATTCTCCAATAAAAGTTACCATGTAAAATAAGTTAGTTACATTTTCAACAAAAACACAGATTAGATTACTTACAATACTGTGAGGTTACGAAGGTGTGTGAATGTTGGTAGGTCTTGTATATGGTTTTCGGCCAAAACCCTCAGGAAATAACAAAACCACAGTACGTTAACATTTTAAATATAGTGGTATACTAATAAGCTTTACAAAATGAATACAAGGCCCATCCTTCCGTGGACGGCGATGGGGGGGGGGGGGACTTATGTCCAATTTCAAAAAGTAAATTAAATAAGCGTACATGGAAAAAAATCAAAACGTCCAAAGCTTTATTCTTCCGATAATGTTTTTAAGACCCACAGATATAAAAAAAAAATCGCGTAGTGAGTTGTCTTTTGTTTCCAAAATTCCCCCGTAGGCCAGCTGACCCTTTCGTTAACGTGCTTCTCTGTGGTAAAGTCGCCCCACGAATGAAGTATTTTCCCCTCATGTTGGATTATGAATGTTGTTGCCTTAATATTCTATACTAAACACATCCAAAGTTTGTAGCTCTTAATTCTCAAGTTTAGTTTCTTTACATATTTGAAATAGCAAGTTTAATTACACGTTAAAATTATTGGGACTCTAAATGACAGATAATCCTAAAAATCCTTACTAAAGTAGTGAACTCATACATAAAGAATGTTTCCATGCAACTTTAAAGGCACACGAAGTGCCATTTCAATCCATGTGGGAGGTGTGTTTGACAAATACGTCTTTGCCAAGTGCCAACTGTTGATAGCTTCCGGGATTTCGCTAGAAATAACGCATTGGTTTTGTAACTGAATTCTCATAATTGATACATATATTTACATGACCTTACAAAAAAATTAATACATTATGATTGATTTTCTAAGCTAAAAAAGTATCTCACAATTCGTCTAAATTGAGAGTGGTAAATTCCTGTCCATTAAAATGTCGAATTTGGTTCCCTCGAACATTCCTGTAAACCATAGCAGTACAAAAAAGAACTGACGTTTGTAATACAAGTAACACGTTAGACATTAAGAAAATGTTCAAAAAACGAAATCATAATCTTGAGATATAATGAGTTCAACGCAGTATTAAACAGCCATTAATTGGCTACCTCTCATGTACTTTCCATGGCAGTGCATGAGTAGAACATATTTGCACCTCCCTAAGAATAACAATTGAACATAAATTAAAATGATGGCCAAGAACACTTATATTGCAGGCACTCTATCGTTCCTGTGTTTCATATGTACCAAAAATTCACGCTCGTCATTTCAACCCTTTCTCAACGAAATTGTAGAGGTTTTGCATGGTACCATGGTTTAAAGGAAATCTTTTGTTTCTTGTTATGGGAGTTCCATAAAGAAAAGACTAGTTACTTGAGACCTTTCAATCCATTACTTGAATTATTGATGTTGAACAGTAAAATGAATGTGTCAAATCCCATTGTAATGTAAAACATATGAACTTAGCTTCGAAATCTTTAAAATGAAGTTGATACTCACAGTATTTTAATGCCGCTCGGAAATTTGTGGTCTTCAAATTCTGATAGCAAGTTTGCTCTAAGGTATCTGAAACAGCGATTATCCTTCGTTATGTTATAATACTGAACACCTGAAATACTGAAATTAATTGCAAAAACATGACTGTGTTCGCTGGAAAGCGTATATGTGCAATATGTCAGCCACTTTGCTTATTGTTTGTTTTACATTCCTCTGTGAGCTATTTGCTAGTGTTTCCTACAACTTTGGATTACTCAAAAATATGCACTTAAGTCAATTGCAAAAGTGCAAAATGTGTGAGTTCTACGATGTAATATTTAAATGGACGAGTTGGGAAACTTCGACATACAATGCATGCTGGGGAGGAAAGTGTATCACAACAGAGACTGCATGTGCAAGACAGACATTTTGTATAATCAGGCACAATTTTCGAGTTCAAAACTACTGTATGATTTTCTATAAACATCAATCACAGGTCAAAGATAATTTTCTTTAGAAGAATAGTTCTTTTTGGAGTTAATCTTTTTAACTTGCACAAAAAAAGATGGACAGTATGAAGGTAAATTGTGAAAGACAAAAAAAGCAGTCGCTCCCAGCCTTCGTATCCGTGCGCAAATGTCCGTGGACTTGATCTGTGGTAGTACAATGATACAGCAAAATCTAATTTCCCAACTCATCTATTGATAAGGCTCTACTCGTTCATTACTCGTGCCTGTTTTATATAACATTGCTTAATACTCACAATGTATGTAAGAGAGAGAGACAAAGGAAAGTGCTTCCTTTAATATGTTTTATTCTGTTGTACGAAAGATCTCTGTGAAAGGAAGTAAAATATTTACCACAAAATTAACGATGGGTTGACTCAGTGATATTATTAAAACATCGATCATTTCTATTCGTAACAGATGATTGTATGTTTATAATCCTTCTACCTCGTTAAAACAAATATAGTTAAATAAATGCAAAGGTTAAAATTTAACAATCACAAAGTTAAATTTTGAATTAAAACGTCTGACGTTATGAGACATTTTGGAATCGTAGCCAATAAAACAAAACTTATATAAAAAAAATGTAAACTGTCATGGTGCTTGTGACCATTTCTGTTTGAAACAGGATTCATATGGCAACATGAAGTTATATCGACATATTGCATCCATAAAACTTACAGGATTTTCAATTTTCGAAGCTCGCAAAAAGTTTCCTCGTTAATGTATTCCACTTGGTTGTGAGATAGATCTCTACGATTGAAAGAAAAGGTCAAGTCGATAGCATATATTTATATGGTTACACTAAATGTAGTAATAAATTCAGTTTGTTTTCCTGAAGCTGGTCACTAGCAAGTAGACAAAACTATTTTTGACAACCAAAAAGATTTATGTTCGAAATTTCTGTTGCAAACTGAGCAGTTAAAAGAAAAAACATACTTTCCGAAAAAGAATGCTCAACTCTGCTTGTATGGAAATGCAAAGAACGTACCGTATATACCATCAATGTGAAATATACCCATCCAATTGAAACACATGTTAAATTCCATGGAGGTAAAGATTCATTACACCATTACTTTAAAAGTATGTTAATCCAGCTCCAGGCGGGCGACCCCCGGAAAATTTTTGTCGCACCCTAACCCCCGATAACGATTAAAAGCCTCAATGCATTTAAGCATATCTCCCTCCTAAACCCCCTGGAAATTAGCTTGCCCCCTTTACCATCTTGTCTGGCTGTACAAATATACGCAGCCTTTCTCTCAATAAAACACATAAACAGTAAGCGGTCAAGTAAATACTTGAATAGAATAATAAAGCCAGCTTACAGATTATAGACATTGGTCAGATTGTGGAAAAGAGATCCTTCGATTTCTGTCAGTTGGTTTCCTGATAAATCACTGCGAATATGTGACACGTGAAAACAATGTTTAGGAACTTATTTAAGATGCATTAAAGATACCTTTTATACCTGATTTCAAGCAGTGGATCAATGTTTTAGTAATTTGAAAGTCGTTGAATAAGCATTGAAATTTAATCTCCTTGTCTTACAAACATATGGGTTACAACTGGATGGATTAGCTCTTCTTCACTCAAGCAAACAAATTCCGATTTTTTTCTTCATTTTTTTTTTATCTTTTTCTTCATCCTTTTCATTTTAACGGAGAAGCGTCAACTTACATTGTACGTAAAGATGCATGGTAGCAAAATACTCGTTCATCCATTTTTTTAAGAAGGTTGTCAGATAAGTCCCTGTTGAAAGAAAAATCAGTAAATTTCCTTCCCGTACAGTGGAATAAAATAGAAACAAAACAGTAGAGACTATGCATTCAGTCTTTAAATTACATCCCAGTTGTCATTCATCGTAGCACTTAAAAAATTCCCTAGGCGTTTGTTTTAAGGTCATTAAGAGATACTAGGTATAAGTAAACCCTTTCGTCTATAACCAGGTCAAACTAAACAAAAAGCTTTCTCCGAAAAGTTACAACACTCTCTTAAATCTAAAGCTAAACATGATACTTACAAATTTTCCAAATTTGCCAAGCCACATAGAGAATTCGGTTGAATGATTGCCAGTTTGTTGTTAGAAAAGAACCTAGAATGTAAAACAAAGTATTGTCTAATGTAGAAATTACTCCATGTGTGGAACTAGCTTGTGAATAATCAAAAGTAAAATTATCCAGCTTGGCTAATTAACATTCACATATTAATCAAACACTATCTCTTATGCTGTTCTTATTAACGTGACCAAAGACTTTTGAAACACTACCACCAGATCAGTTTGTGTGAAATGTTTTAATTTCCCTAAATAACATTGCAGTATTATACGATCACTTTTGAGGTTGAAGTATCCAACACCAGTATTTAGTTTATTTTCATCTAGTAATCTGGTTGGTTCTAACAAGATGTTGATAGCATAGCGGTATTATAATTAACATGTAGATTATATTATGATTCAAGTTGTAGTATATTACAATTTAAACTGTGGGCACTTATTCCGCTACGATAGATGGTGGAGAAAGACAGACTGGCTTCAACATCGATTACAATACCACTTTTGGGTGACTTTCATCTTAATATTTAACCTAAATTTAGAACCTCCGTATAGACCTTTTTCCAAATACAAATTACAAAGGATTGTGGGATATAGTTTTGGTACTCGTCGTTTTGTCAATAGCATTTTACAGTGGCAAACAACGAAATGCCCACTTTAAAATTCTGTCGCACAATCCTGTATAATTTCTATTTGGAAAAAGGATCTATTGTAAATATTTAGAATCAAGAAGGGTGAGCATCATATATTGTTTGAGAACCTTTACCACAAGGTGTTTGTATCCACTATTCAGTATTGACCAGTCAGAAATTTGTCCTACTTTTTCAATAAACCATCCTCTTATTTTGGACATCTGTAAAATTTAACTGTTTCTATTGTGATTTGTAATGTACATTTGTTAAAACCTTTTAACAGCATCGGAACTTGAACCAAAAGCCAGCTTCGACTTACAGTAGGTTTAATTCTGAAAGTTCGTCTAAATCATCTTCTTGCACTTTGGTAATGTTGTTGTTATTCAAAATTCTAGACAGAGTCAAATAGTTTCGAACATTGTAATTATTAACGATTTAGAATTTTCAATTGATTTATATACTTTCCTTACGTCATGTCAGTTTCATTTAAAATGTCTCACAGCACGTTGTACTTACAAAAGCCTTGTGTCTCGAGGTATGTGGCTTGGGATTTCTGTTAGATTCTTACTGTCACACAGAACAAACATGCCACAAAAGCAAACACGAGATTTTCCACACGCTGCAAATGAAGAAAGTTTTATGTAAGTCACTTCAAATGTACGAAAACATTTCTTTTCAATTTAAACATTAAATATGTGAGGCATGTCATTACCTTCTTTAGCCACTACTTGACTTTTGAGTACCACGTAACACTGAAGGATCAGAACTAAGATCCACAAAGTTTTTCCCATCTTTTTCTCTTGTGGCTTCAAAATGCTTGGGAAAGAAGAAAAGGAGTTGTGGAAATAAATGTTCCAGTCTTGCATTTATTAACACATGAGGAAACAATATCAAATGTTCGACTATTTTATTTAGTTGGTGATGCGATTTTTGAGAGTGTATAACTAAGATACTTTTGTTTACGTAATAAAGACAGGGTAATGTCGTGAAGATTAGTGGTTGGGTTTTAAAAATATGTAGTCCCTTAATGTGGTTTGGCTAACAATGAATGTGTCGTAACCAAAATGCTTAACTGAAAATGTGGTCACTGTAAATAAGCACTCCTTGGAGTAGAAATTTTAGATGAAAGACTGCTTCAGTCGTAGATTACTAAGAAAATTTTATATTGACAAGAACACAAAAGCAGCCTGCTAAGTCGTTGATTTCTCACGGTCACAGGTTTATAACAAAGTGAAAAAGGCAGGTTACTCTATCCCAATAAAGGTAGTGTATGTAAAGTGAAAACTAGGGACTCAGTCTGCTTAATTTTCATTTATATCCTGTGTGCGTTTTTATAGATTTTATCGAAGAAATTTATTACATATATTTTTAATATTGTTGTTAAAGGAACGATAGAATAGAAAGTGGTGCAAACCATATGTAGATGATGAAAGACAGAAAAATGTGGGGCAAAAACCAAGGGGGGTCTTGGAAAACGGTGCTTGCATTTTCAATTTAGACCAATGTAGTTTATCATCTCATCATTTTGCCGATTGTACTAGAAGTACCCTTTTAAGGTGTTTGGACCACCCACGTTTCCAGGAAGTACTTTGAAAATAAAGACGTTCGAGTTATGTCTTATTTTTTTTAAAGTGCACAATTGTCTGAGACTTTGTTTCTAACGTATAACGTGTACTCTCGTGAAAATTTTTGGAGAAAGAAATACATCCGTTTGGGAACTCTCCCTTAATATTACATTATATTCGAAAATAATAAACTTTCAATTGATTACAGAAAATAGCAAAGTAATTATGTAACAATTATGTCATTACATAGAAATTTGTTTAGAATGGCTTTTCTTTTGTTAGATAAATTTATGAAACCCTTCGGATAAAGGTGAATGGTTGAGTAAGATGCAAAGAATTACGAAATTATACCAAGTGTGTTATCTTATTTCTATAGGCTTATAATAAATTTGATATTCGTCCCCCTACCTGCTGAAAGTCATGGCTTTATTTACAAATTTTGCAATGTTACATCCGATCAGCATAAAAGATAGTTACACAATTTTTCTAATGTTAGCTAGTAGTACATGATCAAATTAACTGAACTTTACACATTGCCATTTAACTGACATGGTTATGTCAGTCGTTGTTACATCCTTTTTTTAACAAGTATGGAGTTAAGTCATATGTAAAATTTCTTTTGAATTCAGTATTATAATTATTGTACTTGTAGCTAATTTCCATGATCTATTGTGAAGCGCTGGGGTAATACAAGGATAACGTCCACACAAAAACACTTCTTAATCCCTGTGAAGAGACTATATGGGTTACGTAATGATCGAAATGCGCGATTCACTGGGTTTTTTGAGTCCAGCACACACGGATGCAGGAGTGTACCTTTGGATTTTGAGTGCTAGTCACCCACATGCCAAATGGTGTCTTATTCGAAACAGACTTCACTGGGTTTGTTAATGTAGGCAAATTACAAACATAATTTAGTATCAAGTTAATTTTCAAACTGCACAAAATTTACTTTGATTACTATTAGCAACAATATTGATTGACGTGTTAAGAGGTTAATGAAATGTAAAGTATGTAATACCCAAAGCAAAGTAAAGGTCTTCCGTATTGCGTACGACATGGCTATCGAGGGAAGAATTAATGGAGTCAAATGTCATTAATAAGCACTTTTTATTTCTCATCACTTTGAGCGATTTTTATTTTTTAAGAATCTAGTTACATGTTATATATTTTTCTATACCAGGAAATACCATAGAAAGTGCTATTAATTACTAGGCGTCAAGATGAAATTGTCTTTGACAAGTGATAATGGACAGTGCGAATAATGAATGAACTCCAACATGTTTGAAGGACGTATGTCATTTGCCATCTTTAGTACTGTTTCCACACGATGCATCCACTTAATGGAAAAGAAAGTGTTTGTTGACTAGCCAAATAATTGGATAACAGTACAATAAACCCATTGATCATGCTCATCGTGTCATATCGTCATTAAGAAACAACTTTACATTTGAAACCATGAAATGAAAATTAATGATTGACTTAGATAAAACAGACAAAAAATAATTCAATTATACAACAGGTTTTTTAGGAATCTTTTTTAGCAAGCGTGTTTGATATCACAGACCAGCAATGAATGCCGGGAATGTTTACGCTTTCGCTTCATTAACAACAAAGACCATCTCCAGTAAAGTAGTATTAGAACACTTGATTTTTGAAGTACAATCATTATTTTCAAAATCAGTTTCTCGGTAACGTGATTTGGCTTGAAAAAGTGACCTAAAGATAAACCCCGTATACTTAGACTGAAAATGGTGATTAATGTAACTTTTGCTTGTTAAAAAAAACGAAAGCAGTCTCTCTAAGTGTGCAGTGTCCAAAAAATCGGAGTTAGGGTGGCAAAATTCCCTGCACGCATTGTAAGTATTTGTTTGGGAACTCACGTACGTATTGAGCTAGCACTTAAAGAATCACCCGTCTTCTTCTTCTATTGTTAATTTAGGCTTTGATTCATACATTTTGCAACGTCACCTTGCCAAGTCTAATCATATCTGTTTAAAGTTTCGTGAAAACAGCTGACAAATTTTCTGCCCCTGTAATCCCAAGTTCAACTTTCATTTTTAACATTTCTTTAACTGTTGTGAATACTTAGTTTTGTGAAAGTGCTTAATGTAAGATAACATAATCAATTTATTGTCTCCGTTAGGGCGTGTGTTAAGGAGAAAAGATATCAGTCCACGGGTTTTTTAATAGCAGGGATGAAAGTGGCGCCGGAAAATTAAACTTAAGTAATAAAATAAAAATAATCTCAAACAGTTGTGAGATATTTACATGCGAAGACATAACCTACGCTAAAAGTTTAAGAAATTGTGGTATTGTATGTGAGGTCTTACAAATTCATATAGAAATATAAATCCTCAGAAAGTTGAAAAGTTGAAAACTGAAGGAACTTGTTAAAGATCGACATAGTATACATACTGTAAATAAAGTGAAAAGGGCAATATCATCCTTAAAACAACCCAACATCGTTCTGCATTCACTCTGGTTTTCTCAAAGCCCTGTTGACTAGCGATATGGACCCAGGCGCACCACAGGCAGAGTGCCGGGAGGCGCTCTGTAACAACAGTACAAAACGTACTTTCTTTGAATTTCTCTGTCTTTCAGGACGTAATTTTAAATGTGTGAAAAATTATAGCCAAAAAGAAAAACATTACCATTTGAAAAAGATTTAAATAGCGGACATTGATCTGAAACACACGGCTATCCAAATACGTTTTGTAGATTTGTAAAAAATAAAGGAAAAAGTAGACGATGACTTAACGAATAAATATATCTTGTAGAAGAAAGGAGTGGAAGCAAAGATGCAAAGAATAAGTATTCTTTTCCCCAGTATTGTCCAGTACGAAATCTTTTTCCTATGCGTTGAACATATTTCTGCCATCATACAATAACTTCTCATGTTTAAAGGACAAATGTATTCCCCAGTGACTTAAAATTTGCACATATTTTTACTTTTTATGATTCTTACAAGAATCTTGTGTACGTACTGTAAAGACAAATTGGTGTATAAAGTAGGATTTCTTGAATAACAACGTAGTAAAGGCGGCTTATGCCAGCTCATTTGGAATTCAATAATCCTTATTTATTGTAAATATGGTTTCGTACTTGAGCGTTTCCAGTACTTGGTTGTGACTTCCATCTATAACATCGAAGCACAACACCGATAATATCTTCTCTGCTATTATGTGAGGCCTGTGGAACTGTATATAGTAACAGCGAAATAAATAAGAACGATTCCAATAGACATTTAAAATTAAAACAAACATTTCAAATGATAACTTGAGGAGCAGACTGTGCTTGGGTTTTCACGACTTTCAGTTCCCAAGACCTTTATAGTCTACCAACTCCTTACCATTTTTGTGCATTACTCGAACAGCTCACAACTTCAATTTTGGGTTTCAAATAGGTAAGAGTGGTTGTGTGGCCAATTACCACAAGTATCAAGAAGGAGTTGCTGATCTCATCCCAAGACATCTTTTTGCTTCTTCGTTCCTTGTGTAGCAGATATCTGTAATTTCATTGTAAGCATGGGCGTCAATCCTGGGGGCAGGGGGACACGTTCCCCCACATTTTGGAAATACATCCATTGATTTAAGATTTTTACACAAATTCTTGACAGAAGTGGCCATGCCCCCCCCCCCTCACATTCGAGTAAAGATTGACGCCCATGATTTTAAGTACTGGGTTGGTGGCATCGGGTCACAAAATGTGACGACGAGCATCCTTTTATGGTCCACGCTCTACCCTATTAACGTTCTGAATATTTTAAAGGGAAGGAAAATCTTGCTGTGGGTGCTCACCTTCAACTTGACATCTTTGATGTACCATTTTCAGTCCTGACGACAAACACCTATGATCTGATAAGTGTGCCAGTAATAACAATAGTGCTGAAAAGTATCAACCTTGCAGTACGATATATTCAAGCTTTAAACTGTTAGCTTGGGCGCCGAACACACGTACGGGCATTTGGATCAAAGGTCTCGTACACGATGAAAACAAACCTTGGCCCTGTTTCAAAAACATTTACAATCGATCACAAATTTGACTTCAATCGGACAATTGCAAGATAGATAAATCTTAAATCTATGTAAAAGAGGGCCTGGGCCTCGATTGCTGTGTATAGAGGTTTTTGACTTGTGACAGTGCGTTTTAGTTTGGTATGCTGGCTGCAGAGGAATTCTAAGCTTTAGGTAAAGATAGCAAAGTTTAATGGTTGCGATGCATGGTGGGAACTGGAATTACAAAAAACCGGCCCAGCTGATCGTTACAAAGCCTTTAGCCACCTTGAAAACACATACGCAGCAAACCGTCTATGGATATGACAGACCAACTCTGCGAATGCGAAAAGAAAATGATGTTCCTGGTGCAAAAATTGATGGAAAGCATGTAGATTTCCTTAATGTGAAAACAGTGACATGCTGCAAGGACTGAGGGCCCAGATCGGTTGACACCGGTCTAACCGTCCAAGTTCCGTCTGGGTTACAGTGCCGAAATTAGATGGAAGAGCCTTAGAAGTTAAAGTTTCCGTCCTTGATGCCGGGATATAATCAGAATGTAAACTCCACCCATGCGAAACACAGCCAGCTTACGTAATAGACGACAGTGCAAATGCAACTGCATGCAGTCCATGTAGTATGATGTACGAGCGTAGCATAAATACCTTTTAACACACATACAGTGACACCAAACATGAGGTCAAAAAAGGAAACAATTTACGATCTGTCACACTTGCAGTCTTTATTGTTCAGAAAACTTGAATTAATAGAATTACTGCCGTCTAACTCAAACTTCTGCCCTCGCCCTGCCGGTTTACAACCGTGAAAAGCTCCGGCCTGAGTTACACCTGCCTGCTCCAAAAGCCATTAGCAGACCCCCCTTGCCGAGCTTCTGGTCACATACATGCATACATTAACATATATTTAACATCAGGTCATAACCTTTACATAATCAACTCTGCTGCTGCAACAACCGGCGCCATGCCAAGATGTAAGTGTAAGCGTTAGCAGTAGCGCTTGAAATATTGCACTATTGACTGGTTGAACGTTTACTTTCAGTTCCCATGATCCTTTGTATGCATGACATAATCATTAAATCTGCTATTAGAACTGGTCTGGCTGGCCAATACTATTCATGCGTAGAAGGTGTATTATTTATACGCACGCACAATCGACTTTATGCATACGACGTCACAGAACAGAAAGAATCCCCCGTTGGAGGTAAGCTAGTACCACCGCAACTTACACCTGTCCAACAAATGCAGCTCGACAGCTTATTTGTGTATCGGCCGGTTACTCGTGTAAGTCTACTACTCGCGAGTGCAAAGTCTACGTCGTGCGTGCGGTGTGCTCCATTGTTTACCCGCTAAACTGAAGTAGTGAGACATCAATGCATAAGGTCAATGGGACCCTAGGCAAAATACAATTGTTATACAACGAACGCCTCCTAGCCGACCATCAAAATGGTCAACAAACTGAGAAAGGCTTGTAGGTGCTGCGCACTTATGATGGATACGCGCGTATGCTTTTACTGTAAGGGGCCATATCTAGTTATACTTGTTGGGTGATCACAGTACTTGGAGATTTGGGATGTTGATTGAGTATTGGTGGTCAAGTGTAGGTTGGATTAGCTTGCATCTGAGCAGCTCATTTCATGGCTTTTTTTATTTTGGGGTTGTGGAACCCCAGGTAAAAAGTGAATTTTGAATGTCAAGTATAGACACTTTTCAATGTCAAAGGGAAAACACTGCTGTTTTCCACACTTTCCCTTACTAATTTACTGCAAAAATTAAAGAAAAGCTTCATGTGACCTGTGACCTTTGACCGATGATCTTTTACCAATGACCTTCACCTAGCTGATGTGAACATGCATTTTCAATGTCAAGTGAACACACTGGTCAGTGCCAAGGGAAAAAAAAACTGATACTTTCCTTATTTCCCCATTCTAGTTTACAGCAAAATAAAGGAAAAATAAAAAAGGTGCTTTATGTGACCCTTACCTTATAACCTTTGAACTAGCACTGTGAATGACTTCGAGGCAAGTTGACATAACCGTCCACCTGCATACTAACTTTGGGGTCAGTAATATTTTCAGTTTTGTACAAGATCGCGACACACTTTTCACCTCTTATTTTTATTTGACCATCTCACCTTTGACCTCGAAGGGATAAATGTCACTTTCTGCAAAGAAAGCTTCAATCAGAAAGTTATACTAAAAACCATACCATTTATTGTGTCATTCGGTTTTCATAGATTTGAAAAATTGCTTATTTTGAACCATCTGACCTTTAACCTCTGACCTTTGACTTATCACAGTAGGTATTGGGCACAAATTCCCAGGACTGCGCTTTCTCACGAAGCTTGGGGTCAGTAGTACTTTCAACTTGGACGAAGCCGGGGTTCACTTTCGACCTCCAAATCTTCATTTGACCTTCTGATTCTGTGGCTTTAGACCAGTAGGTCAAAGTTTCAGTTGTGCCAAGAAGGCTTCAACAAGAAGGTTATGTTAGAAATCAGGACCATTTATTATTTTATTCATATTTTACAGCCATATTTCAAAAATTGCTTATTTGACCTTTTTGACTTTGACATTTAACCTTCAACCTTGTTCTTTCTTTAGGAGGAGATTGCGACACAGTTTTGCCCTTGCAAATGTCATTTGACCTTCTGAAACTTTGACCCAAATTTTAGGCATATTTGGTCACATGACTTGAAAACAAGGACTTCACCACTCTTTTCTGTGTAAACCCTGAGTAGCGGCCATAAAGCCCCAAGTTTTCCTCCATGAGTTCCCATGGTTACCCTTACTATGGCGAGAGGCAGAAGTAAACGTGTGTACTTTTCAACAGTAAACAAAGAGCAATATTTCATCCCCACATACGTAGATGAGATAAAAATGCGTCAGCCCCTGAGCTAGTTTTTCTCAATTGCGTAAATATGACCTTTCAGTTCTATTTATTTCCGCATTTATAAATGCCCTTTAGTCCATTTATCCCCAATTAAAGGATATAGTCCCAATTCCTGAGGTTAATCTAATGGGATTGACATGACTAAAATTTTCGATGGATTTCCATATATTGAAATTTTATTCATGCCAATCCCATTAGATTTATCTCAAGAATTGGGACTATATCCTTTAATTAGGGAAAAATGTACTAAAGGGCATTGAATTCCTTTGTGTAATCCGATCCATCACGGATATCTCACTGTTGCTCTTCTCGTCACGGTTTGATATAGAACCTCATATATCATAATGAGAGCACTATTTTATTTAAGTCCTTCAGATGGACGACACTCCCCCACAATGGGTGAATCTAGTGTACCCCGGAACAAAGAATCCTTGATCCTCCCTAGGCTGTAATGTCTAAGTAACCTTATTCATATCTACAACGACACCAACAAAAAAGGATTATTTGTAACAATTGTTTAATGTCTAACTAGTTGCAGACAGTCAAGTACGATACACTGTTCTGAAATTCAAAACGACTGTTTATTGCCAAGATACCTAATTATGCTAGCAATAAACCAGTACTAATGATTTAGGCAAATGAGCAAACGAAATATAAGATTAAACTTTGCAGTCCGGGTATGACTAATTTCCGCATTCTTTCGCATGATTTAAAAAGCACACATATATTGAGCAAGTTATAGGAAACTAAGCAAGTATGTTGTAAATAGTGTAGAAACGCGTCGACAGCCTCAATTTAATTTACAGCTCAAACGATTAGCAATACTAAGGCAAGGTGGAAATTTCCCGATCCACTCTTCGAGATGTAGCAGACGACGTGTCCCACTTGTACTTAGTTTCTAACACCTATTAAGCTTTCAGACAGAGAGTTTTCGATGGACGTTTATCTAATATCACTTCCCTAGTAGACGTTATAGAGGGCTCTTAAAAGAAAATATATCGTGTGAAAGCGTGAATCAAAGGGCGGAGACGAATATGACCCGTACTTTCCAATAGTTCTAGCATATTTGGTAAACAACATGGAGAGTTTGTTCCTTTGGATTGTATGCAGAAATTAGAGACAAAATAGTATGTCTTAGCGTTGTTGTACAGATTGGTCCAAGGGCTATTTATTCTTGGATGAAATAAGCAGAATGTACTACTCAACTGCCTAAAATGAATGTTAGCTAAGTTTGAGGGAGAAATAGTTAAATTTCAGTTAATCAGTCTGATATTAGATACCAAAACGTAGGAACTATTTACAACTGAGCATTAGCAACACATGAATTTGTTGCGGCCTAGTTTACTAACAAATAATAATATTTACCGATACTTCCGTTTTGACTTACCTCGGGGGATCTAGTTTCATGCAATCCTCAATCACTTACTAAGGAATTACGAACAGAAAAGTGTGCAGCTTTAAGTTAGTAGAAATACAGAGCGAAAAATATTCTAGACGTTTTTTTAGTTAGCAGAAATACACAACGGAAAATAAGCAAGAGGTTTCTTTAACTCACCTAGGCTTGATTGCATATTCCTTTGAAATATGCTACTCTTATACTACAGTATATGCAGAAACATTTCTCCCTGCGTAATGCAGTTACTATCCTTATGGCATTATCAAAACAAGAAACAATGTGTAAACGTAGAAAAGAACAAAATGTTGTTGGCTAATTGATAATAACGTTGAATAAGACTTACCTTCAGACCCGGTTACAATTTGTGCTTTTTGAAGCAATGAACAATTATCTTTTTAACAAGTGTCAGATGAGACAGAGCTTTGTCTAGCACAATGACACTTATTGCACTCTGTTTTATTGTTTGAAGAGTTAGTATTTAAAAAGATGTGTCGATCGCTTTCACTTTAAACTGTTGTGTTTACTTATCAAAGTGGAAGGTCAAACTCAATATTCTCTCCTATTTATTTATCATATATTCATACTCTCTGCAAAAAAATGATGTTAAAGGTCTCAGGCACATGCTTGTTATGAATATGGATGTAAACGTTGTGGAAATTTTTCGTTAAACTTGACAATCATAGGAATGTTACATAATCAAACAAAACCGACTTTCAAGTAGCCCAGAGATATTTCCGCAGACAGGTCAAGTGCAAATATTCCTACATATTAAAAATAGCTATTTTATTGCAATTTCCAAAACACTGTAGATACAATTTTCACAAAAGCAATGACCGAGCCTGCATAGCGTTTAATAGAGACAGGATTTAGCTTAAGTATTTGTGCAGTTTATGAGACTGGAGCAAGTACTTTTAACGTTTCAATTGTATGACAATACATGAACAAACCAGTATTTAATCAGGGGAAAGAGATAGACTTTCATTTTCAGATCATCTGGCGTAATGTTTTATAACGCCAAAACAAAGCACTGCTCTTGAACTTCGTACTGTTCATAAGTTCTTATTGTCGACATGTCTTTTGCAAAGGGGAATAGAGAAGTCAATAACACTGAGTAGGGAAAGAAAGGGGAGGGGAATAAGGTGTCTGAAATAAGGTCCTTTCACTATTGCCTTCTGAAAGTTATTTTTTTCAAATTCCCTCTAATAGTCACCCCAATTTTTAATATTCAGATTTCAAATTTTCTTCCAAAAGAACCCAAATTATTAAGCTCTCCCAACTGACCCCGGATGTCAAAACGTTTGCTTTAACGATCCTTCTAGCAATCCATCATCATTGTCGGGGCTTCGGGTTGCTGGCCTTTGGGTTGCTGGCGTGACTCCCCCCCGCCAAATCCATTAACTTTTGTTAAATAAAGTTAATCTCATGACCTTTTACAAGAGGTGTTGCTGAGAGGAAGGTAACATTTCTAGAGTTTAAATCGTATTTTGAACTTATCTCAAAAGCACTTGCGTATCTAAGAGCAAGGAGTGAATCACCTTTCCAAGCAATGATATGAATGCAATGCAATTTACCGTTGCTGAAATATCTATTGCTCTTGAGGGTTGATGCGTATTTAGATTTTCAATTGTAATATAAACCTTTTTTGTTTTTTGTTTTTGCCGAGGGAGAAAGGAATCTATGCAAACACGATGACGTTTGTGTATGTATATATGTGATGTGTGTATGTTTGTCTGAATTTTTGCAACGCTTAGCTTGCAAATACGATATCTAAAGATATCACCGACGGAAAAGGATAGCTGAACGTTTGTACCATTCCAAGGTCATAAAGATATAGAGAACACAACATATCTTTTCACAAGCATAAATTCGTAATTCCAATTATAATTACCTAATTATGGATTTGTGTTTAAGATGTTGTGACAATATTATAAGAGCTTACAATTCATGAGTATTTTGACGGTGTAATAGAAGTGCTCAATTTTCTGTTTTAAGGTCCGGGCTACAATCGCGTTCGAGCACTTATCATTTAAGATTTTGCTATTCACCTTTTGTCTTCTGTTACTTATCATACTTGGGATGTAAGTTTTTTATATTGAGATGAAGAATCCTTTTGTTTTGGTGGAGATCAGAGGTCATATGAGGTTATCAGAAGTCAAAAACTGCAACCTTCTGGAACATCATATCTCAAGTTAGGAATTGTGAATTTTTTTATACTTGGCGTGTCGCTGCGTTATACTTAGAAAAATGTAACCCTTGTTTTGCTGTTGATTTCAAAGGTCATCTGAAGTAACCGGCGGTGAAACCACTAAAACCTTGTACACTGAGGTATCTCATACTTGGATGCAGCATACTAATTCAAGAACTCTTTCCATTTTGATGGAGGTGAAAGTTTACTTGGAATCACAAGAGGATTAGTGAAAACATTGTAAACACAATAGATCAAAACAGGTAATCTAAAATCATCTCACAATTGGCATGTAGATGCCCTCATATTGCGTTCAATAGTTCAATTGTTTTTGGTGGTGGTCAGAGGTCATTTGAGGTTAACAGAGGTCAAACTGTGTAAATCTGATTTTTAACTGTAAAAGATCTATTGCGTAGCAGGTGGACGACTCATGCTGTTTACAAGAATCCATTGCTTTGGTGGAGGTGGTCAATGGACACGTCAGGTCACCAGAGATAAATTGTGAAAACATCCTAAAACATGATATCTCAAGAAGGATAAAATTTGAAGGGAAAACCTCGTGTGAGAAAATATTTCCTTTCAGGTGAGAATCACTAAGCCTTTGGGCTCCAGCTTAATTAAGCTTAAGAGAAGATGGAAAGTTTAGGTGTATGAAAGGTGTTTTGGAAGCATATTTTATTGGATGTTATGCTAGTAGCAACTTATTTGTATGACTTAGAAACACGTGAAAAAGTTAAGCAATCTCTTGAAAGTTTCGGTCCTGAAATGGTAATTTTCTGTACTTTTAACAAACACGTCATCAGTTTCAATTATGCATAAAGAACACCCAACGTTTGCATGCAACTGTTGATAGTTTCTACAGAGGATGGGAGAATACTTTGAGTCTTGAAATTTCAAAAAGCAACACAGCATGTCGAATGCAACTTTGACCACCGTCTGAACCCTGTGTTTCCTAGAGAAACTTAATTTATATATATATATATATATATATATATATATATATATATATATATATATATATATATATATATATATATATGCATCAGCCATCTCTTTTTACAAATGTTACTCTCTAACTCTGTAATTTTTCAGAGTTGAGGGGAATTGTGTCTTTGGTATTGTTTTCAGTGTATTTTATCGATAACCCATGATATATATACTAAGTTATACAAACATATATTTCTTGGAATTTTTATTTTAAATACATAATGTCCTCTTGGAAAGCAATCCACTTCTACATATCTCATGAATAGATTGTTGGAACAATACTCAAAATATGCAACTTTTTTGAATATTGTAGTATGTAATATTTTTGGGAGTTGTCAAGATACTGCCAGAGATAACTTGGTGAAATGAAAAATAAAGATAATATGTGGGAAGTAAGCAAACTATCTTCCTCCCTCTCATTAATCGTGTTTACTCGCTTTACAGTTTCATTGGCTGCGTTTACTGTAGCATTCGAAACTTTTACGTGCCTTCCTACACCGGGTACGGTTGTACAGGGTAAAAAGGGGTTGTGAGTTGTTATTATTTCGAAATAGTGACTTAGTGGAGTAACAAGTTAATGTCTAAGCAGAAAGGAAGGGCTCAAATGCATTTGAATAAAAGTATTCCCAATTTCTAAATAAAACAATGAGCCGTACACAAAGTAGCCCTTTTTTAGCGCCCAACTTTAGATGTTAATCACATTTTCTTTATACAAAAATAATAATGTGGGAACAGGGATAGCAGATCGAGAAAGAACTCATAAATTGTATAATTCTATGTAGAGAAAATTTAGGCTTGACACTTGTCACTTTAAGTAAACATGAAGTTTCTTGGCTCTTTTAACCTGTAAAACGCTAGTTGAAATTTTACTTGATGACAGTTTTAGAAGCTAACTGATGTACAAACGAAATTAATGCTTCTAGTTTCAAGTCCTCAATTAAATGAAAAATTAGCTTTAATAGCTAGTTTTAGTGAGAGTTTGCTTGGACTTCCATAATGTTCCCATTAAGGTCGATTAATGTCTTCTCATTATATCTACGTACATTTAATTAGCCGTGACCAATATATAAAGTTTCACAAAGGTGATCTTGCTAAAATCGCTCAATTAGAAAACATGGTTACGAAAATTGAAACCGCATTGTGTGACAGTTCGTTCTCAGTTGAAGCTTGAACCACTTTCATTTGTGTGTGTTGCCTTGAACGTAATGCTCTGTTTTGAATATTGACAGGCTTCAAATATACCCACCAGCCCCTGGCAAGCAAAAATGTTATTCGTGCAATTTGCAGAGCTCAATTTCGTAGCTCGTCGGGGCAAGTGGACTTGCCTTCAAAGAAAAATTTAACAAGTAAATATCGTAAAAAAAAACTCCATTTGTTATCTTAAAATCTACTACAACTATACTTTAATAGTCTGACTGTCCTTAAAAACCCACATAACTTGATCAAAACAATGTACAAATCTGGCAATTTACATTCAAGAATAATAAATGCTCTGAATTTATTCGTACCTAGCCATACATTATACTGTGTTAGTACTAAGCGATCAGTATTCACTTTCAACCATTTTTATGAAACCACAGCATAAATGTTGCCTAGGCAGTTCTATGGTTTATAAACAATACAAGCATATTTAGGCTACAGAATCGGCGCATTGACCTGTGCAACATGACACGTGAGCATTTAAGAGTTACTGTGAAGGTTTAAATAGGGCAAGTAGATGTGCCCGCAAGTAAATGTAGAAAATAGCTAGGCCTACAGGCAAATAGTACTAAAAGAACTTATCGAAGTCTCATGTATACATGTGAGGCCTACGTCGCAGTTCATTATATTCGAAAAAGAACTTTTAAGACAAGCTTCGACGCCATAACCATCACGATACTTGGCAAAGAATCCTTCCATATATGGAAGTCTGGAAGTCCAAAAACCAAAGAATACATACCCCAAAACAGCTTTCTTAAATCCCAAGAACCGAGACCGAAGAATGAAAAACCAAGGAAGCTAAGATGAGACGTCCCTTGAAATTGGACAACTGGGGTGACCAATCTCTCAATCAAACGAAACTTACCCCACAAAACTAAATCGCTAACTCCATAACAAAACGTCATGTCTCGAGACTCGTGGTGTGTTCGAATACGGCAACAAAATGTGAAACACTAGTGAATTGACGATAACTAAGTACGAGGTAATAATTCAATAATTACGTCTAAGAAATTGTTTTATAATTCTCTAGAAATTAGTAAATAAGGTAAATTACTTGTGAACAGCTTTTTAGTCATTACTTTGTGAAAATTTCTTTTTGACCAAAGGCTCTCTAAAAGCAATCTCAGCCTTTGTCATAGAATGATTCATTTTTGTTGAAGGGGTAATATACTTTTATTTTATTTTCAGCATTGTGTAATAAATCTGATAGTGATAACAACCTACCGGATGTCTGCAGATATTAACAAATTCCTTATGGATATGAGGGTAACAAGGACGACGGTTAGGATCACAGAAAACAGTGGTGTCATTGGTCTATTCCAGATAGCCCAATTGGGGCATAATATGATATGCTTGCAAAAAGCACTTTTTTTTCCTTAATGGAAGGGGCTAACAAACAAGACGGAAACTTCGACATCAGATGCAGCATTGTGTACTGAGGAAGTATGCATCAAAATGCTTTTTAGATTGCCATAATTTGAAATTTCTATGTCTAGTGTTACCATCTACCCTAGTATTTTGTACGACACTGTAAAACTTTAATTTTTTACTAGTACTAGTTCGTAGTTTTAGTAGTGTTAGTTTCATAGAACCAATTTGTAGTTTAGCTTTGATATTCATACTTTAGGTTTATAGCCCTGCTGGAAAACCTCTGCAAATGCGTGGAAGCACAACAATCCAACGCAATTTAGCTGCATTGTCGTAAAACGTTAATATGGTAGGCACAGGGAAAAGAATTGTAAAATTCAGGTGCGTTAATCAAGAAATTTTAATACTGGAGGGGGATTTACCAGACAGTCAGGAATATCTTGACACCATCTAAGCGGTTTTCCACCATCGGCTGGAACGTAGAATTTGGAGAAAAATTACCAAAATGTTTCCCAGTTCTGAAGTTTAGGGTAACAATTCTTACGTCGAATTTACAAGTTTTAGAAATTGTACTTCAGCTTAAACATACCTCCTGGTAGATAGACTCCATAAATAAACGAAAGTTTAATGTTCACTTTTCTTCTGCGCAACGACTCTCTGAAAGGCGTGAGTTTTAGGTCTCTGCAGCGGGTTCTTAGTGGCATTGTATTAAGGGGTAATTCTGCTTTTCAGCTCTATTCTGAAATAAGGGCAACATCATGGTCGGTGAGACTTCGAGCGATCGGCTTGCAAGGTGGTGAGAGTGTTGGGAGTACATACAACCAAAGGGGTTTAGAACTAAAAAGGATGTTGACATGCGTGTACTTTTTTGAATGTATTGACATACATCAACCGATAATAGGTTTGATTTGAAATTAAAAACTATAAAAGTTCAAGATAGTATGCTTCACGAAAAAATGACTGTTCATGATATCATAATATAATGATAATAGATTGAGACATTATCACCGCTCGTTGCCCGTTTCTTACAGAGATTGTAGACGTTTCCTGAATTACGGAAAGAATTTCCACAAGATTACGGCTGTTTAGTATTTCCGTAAAAATGATCATGAAATAGGACAGGAAACGCTCAGGTGGAAAAAGAAGGTTCAGTCCTACGGGATCATGGAGGGTCTAAAGGAGAGAGCTATGAACTGGCACTGAACCTCCAAAGTTCTCAGAAGCGACTCTCGGAGATAATGTAGCAATGGCCATGTCACTATAAAGCCACCAATCCGTCAGGTCCTTAGATGCCTTCAAGATTCCCTTCACAAAGAAAGGAAGGATAAGCACTAATGTTAACATACTTAGCTATTAGGATATCATGTAGGTAGGTTGGGTAAGTGACTTTTTGTCTCAAAACATCATCAGTGCATTTCCACTGGCAGATCTTCTAGTGTGGACATTTATTAGCTACTGTACTAACCCCCTGTAAAGTTCTTTGCTCCTCCAATAAGGTGGGGAGACCAGGTCCCAAGAGCTTTCCCTTGTACTTTCCGAGTCTCTTGTAGGCTCAGTATTGTATTAAAAGAATAGTTCAGCATACACTGAGCCCATACCCTATGCTGTATTCATTCTAACAGTACATCCGATCGTCCTTCGTCTCTATTCCCTCATGGAGTGGTGTGAAGGTGCGCATCCGTGAGGTTTAAGGACATGGACTAGGTCCCCTTCTGACGGGTAGGATGAGGTCATCCTTACGGTCTTCACAGAGATCAGCCACTGTGCAATGGAGACCGCTTTCTTTTAGTGGATTGAAATTGAAAATCATCATCACTTTCATACCGAGGAACACTCAAATAGGAACATTACATTAAACAATACATTAAAGGAAGTAAAATGGAAAGTTTTGGACCAAGATTCTCAAAAGTCCTGTCCGTGTGTAACACTGGAAGTATGCCCATTGCATGTAGTATTGTGTAATGGCTGTTGACAAAATGAAGCACAAAATATGACATAAAGCTATGGGATCTATCATGTGCTAACAGCCGCTTTACGTCTCATCGTGTAATGTTTACCGTTCAATTTATGTAGAATCAACTTTTTTAAATCAACCCGGAGAAAAATTGTTTTGTAACTGAGTGAATGCGTTTTTCTAATTTTAGTGGATTTAGTTGTGCAGAAACAGCAACAAAATCTTTAGTCAAGAAAACTTTGACTGTTGTAAAAGGGGGATGGTAAAGAATGTGCAGGAAATGTTTGTATGTCCATTGGCCTTCTGCAGTATTTTCTCTCCAAAGGTGTATGTGCATTTCCTCCCAGTCGGCAATACACATGAAGATGTAAGATCACATATCCTCGTGTGTTGCACAACATCTCCGTAACACTTACGTTTATACTTTGGAAGGTAACTTTTTAGTCATGAAAACTGTACTCTGCATAACTTATGTAAATTGTGGTGGGAAAATTTGAAAGGGTATTAAATCCTCAGTAAGACCCTATGAAATTTAAAGGGTAAACTCATGTCAAGTCCAATGTGACGCAAAAATGATGCAGGTATGTGATGGTCTCATGTATAAATGAAGTGGGATATGTTGACTGCGTCAGACATTGCACCCAATAGTATTTGTTCCCCTTTTCATACATAATAGTTAGTAGGTTGTGCTCAGTAAAAAATATTATGTCTAATGTTTACCCCTGGTTTCGTCATATCCTAAACTTAGCCAAAAACTGCCAAAAGCTTTGCTCTACACATTGACGTGCGACCAGTCACCACAGGTCAGGGTGTAAAGGTACTGCCCAGCCAACACCTTTATGGTCAGTTTGCAAACCACAGCAGGCCACTTTGGTCTCGATTCAGTTGGGTATCTTGATTTCTTTCATTCAGTTGAGTATCTTGCTTAAATGGTTGGTTTTCATAAGTTTGGTTGGACGTCTAGCAGATGTATACGTGTGTATGTATGATTGCATAAAAATTTCTGGGCAATAGAAATGACAGATAGTAAGTCAGAGGAATGTAACACTAGCATACCAAAGTAATGAACTGGCAAGAAAAGAGCCTGGATAAATTTCTCCCCATACCCCCCCCCCCCCATCAACTATCTAGTCAAGGACACTTAATTGTACGTTGTCTGAAAGGTAGTTATCGTAGGTGGCATTTGTTCAAGGAATTGCCGGGGAGTTGTCAGGGGAGTTGGTTGGGAATGCTTTTAACAGGGACATGGAAAAAATTATACAATAGATCAAATGCATGAGTTGATGTTTTCGTGTTTAGTGAAAGGTCAGTTCAAGTCACCAGCGGTCAAAGTTTGAAAATGTTTGCATAATAATTCAAGGTAGATATCAAAGCAATTTCTCATTCATGGTAGAGGGATGAATCACTTTGGTCGAGAACATTAACACTGTAGAGCCTTTTGTAGTCTGGACGAAACTTACACTGTATGTCCACTTAAATGAATTAATGGATCTCTGAACGTATTTTTGCATTCTGGCTTGTATTTTTGGAATCTCCTGAACTCAGTCAATACGTAGAATGGGTTATACCAAATCTCGAAAGGCTTGATGTTGAGAAACTGACATAGGGACTATCAGAAGCCTACAGACACAGATTTTCCTCATCTGCTCAGCATCGGTAGGCAAAGCTATGTCACATCTTTTATCTTCTTATAAAGTTGTAAGACCCTTTTGATGTTTTTGGCATACATATTAAAAATAATTGTACTTTGATCAAACTTGCACAGAATTGCTTTTCGACAAATGGAATTTCAGTTGTGTATTGTGTTCTGGGAGTGGCAAGACAGCTGAGTACTGAGTATAACCTGTGTTCTTAAATGGCAACCCACTGGCCGCATCCCGTCTGCCAGAAAATCCAGTCTAGCCCGTAAAGAACTTAATTAAGGTCTGAAACAGCTAATGAGGTTGGAGAAAAAGAATACTAGTAGTAACCACATGTCTCTTTGAGAAGTCATACAAGGGAGTGTTGTTTAATAGCCTGGGCATGAAAAATTGGTCATATATCAAAGGTCATAGCTCTCGGGTAGTCATATGGTAAAATGACTTAAAGTAAGGATGAGTAGTATTAGAGTTGGTATAAAATATTACCTGCTAAGCATGTGTTTGAAATGCAAGTGCTTGGAGACAATCTTAAGGGCTTGTTTTTCTGTAGCCTCCAGACAAAGTAACATGGAACCTGATGGAGTTCGCACCCAGGTCCCCGAGTGAGGTGTATGCATCAATAGATCCAATGACCATTGAAGAATATGAGAACACCATGGTAGATGAATGTCCTGATGTAAGTATTATTGGTTTTCTGAACTGGAAGGTTACATAGTTGCTTTCATCAACTGGGTAAAAACTTTGGAGGGACCAAAAATGTAAGACGTTATCAGTGCCTGTGATGCGCAAAATTTTATCGCTAGTGAATTAGTACTGGTACCTTCCTACCAATGTTTGCATAATTCATGAAGCTGTTGACCAATGGCCATGCATCTCTAGTCGTTTTAATTTTCATTGGCATTCAATCAAGGCAGCCTAGACAGAGACGGCATTTTATAATTGTATTTATAGCATCAGGCCAAAGGTTGTAGGATGCAGGGTACAAGCTTAGCTCCAAAGTGAAAAAGCTAAAGGTTTTCCAAGTGTGCATATCTGTAAGTCTATAACGTAATGTTGTTATGTACCTGTAGTTACAAGTTGGAAATCAAGGACGGGTTTACAGGAACAAAGTTACCTTGATGGACAACTACATTTTTGTATCAAATTGTGACCTTGTATGCTGTTCATCTTGAAGAAAAGGCAAGCAGGTCATTTGTCGCTGGGCCCCTGGAGAGAACGGAGACAAAGTACCCGTACATTTGATTAGGAACAGCTGCACTGGTCAACGGCAGATATGGATGTATGATATTGGCAAGAGAGCGAAAGCATACACCTCTGTAGTACCATTCTTGTTCTTGATCTTATTGAATTTTCCACTTACAAACAAACAAACAGAGACTGAAGAAAAATACCATAAAATCCGAAGTCTTAGTATCTAGAGCTAGATGAAGATAAAATGTACTACCGAGAATATTCTTAAATTGCAAAAATGGACAACAGTTTGGCAAATCTGAAAATGCCAACATCAAAAAACACCGGTATAAAGACATTACAGATACGTAATTCAACCAACTAGGCTGAAGAGCAATAGTATTCTCTAAGGTGTAGTAACTGTCAACAGAAAACCGGAGTTCTGAACAGGGCGTACTGCCATACGTTTCGCGGTAGCTTTGCAGAACAAACTGAAATTGTGCTATACGTTTTTGCGTGGTAACTCCCCAGATAAGTTCAATACAAATATAGGGAACTGCTACGTGGCAGCTCTCTGGTACATACATGGGATGATAATGTGATTCTTTTATGGCCTGCCCGCAACACGTACTATGCACAGCGACTTTCATACAGCGGAAGGTTGTTTAAAATGGTCATTCGTTCATTCTGACAACGCCTCCTGTTGCCCTGTATACATAATATTAAATAAAAACGTGGTAAATTTATTGACCCCTGATCTTGGCATCAGGCTACCCCTTCAACTGTTATTGGGAATTTCAAGTGCGAACGTTCAACTCCATTAAGTGCCATTTTTAGTTGAAGGAATATTACAGTCTTACGTTTGTATACAACTTTTTATCAGTGTAGATACCTCATGTTTAATATTTTACGTATGAGATTAGGTTAAGTTTTTACATTTGAACAATTTTGCAGGGAATTTTAGTGCTCAGTTTTATGTAAGTTGAGCAGGCCCATCCAGGTTTGGTTGGTTTTCTCAGGTACTGCAAAGGCAACCTTAGGCTCGTGATAACTGATTTTGTTGCACACAATACACAAACGATTATTAGGATACATACAGTAAAGCAATATAAAAATTTATCTCCTTGTTCACTGTGAGGCATTAGATAAGTCCTGCCAATCCATGATTTTGATGAGATGGTTCACAAGTTTCTCGATGATTCCATGTGTCCCTTAAAATGTTAAATGCGCTCGGTGAGTCTGCAGCAACTCCTAGATTGATAACACTGGTGACGGCAGCATTAAAAATTTTGACATGAAATTCAATACATTCATTTTAGACTCTAGTATAGCTCCTGTGATGGTACTGGGCAATATTTTTATTTGGAATAACTGTTAAAATATTGTGGTTGTGCATAAAGTGTCTGCAGCAACTACTTTGTAACAATTGTGATGGCAGTATTGCACATCTTGCTGTTGAATCTATGCTATTGTTGTTATTGTTGTAAACTTGTATAATGGGTTTATTCCAGGTACCCTAATAGCTTATGTGCTATTACTGGGCACCATTTTCATTTAGAAAAACTGTTAAAATATTGTGTCTGTGCATTAAGGGTTCTGCAGCAACTCCTTTATAGCAAATGTGATGGCAATACTGCAATTTTTTCATGAAATCTATCCTACTGTTGTAAACTTGTGTTCGGGCAAAAATTTTCATTAAATATATCCTGTGAATGTAAACTTGTATAAGGGTTTTATAGACACCTTTATTTCTCATGTGTTACTCACTTGCAACATTTTTATTCAAAATAACTTAAAACACTATATGTTCATTAAGGAGTCTGCAGCAACTCCGTAATAACAACTGTGATGGCAGCATTGCAGAAGTTTTTATGAACTCTATCCTATTGTTGTAAATTTGTAAAAGGGGTCTATTTTAGAAATCCTTATATCTCCTTTCATAGAACTGGACAGCATTTTTATTCAACATAACTGTTAAATACAGTGTAAAATGAAAGGGTCTGCAGCATCTCCTTGATAACAACTGTGATTGCAAACTGCAAACTTTTTCATGAAATCTATCCTGTTCTTATAAACTTGTGTTAGGGGACTATTTTAAACACCATTATAAACTCCTGGCAATATTTTTGTTTCGAATAACTGTTATAATACTGCATATGTTGACTCGTTGGTCTTCAGTAACTCCTTGATAACTCCTGTGATAGAAGTGTAAATAATTTTTCATGAAATATAGCTAGTCGTTAACTTGTTTAAGGGGTTTATTATAGACACCCTTGTTGCGCCTGTAATGGTACCTGGCTACATGTTTATATAAAATGTTTGCAATACTGAGTACCTGGTATAAAGAATTTGATATATTTTATTTTAAAAATAGGTCAATTGTCTTGAATTGTGACAAATTATTAATATTCCTGTTTCTTACCAAATAATAATTTCCCTTGATGAATTTTTAGAAATTTTCGAGTTTGTTTCAATGTATCTGTGTCTCAAAATGTTACTGTTGTTTTTTGTTTTCTTTTTTATTGCTAAAATTCATTCCACTCATGAGGGAATGCAAAATTGCAGTAAGCATTGCCATCACAACAAATACTTTGATGAGAGTGGGTTTTGTCCGAAAGAGGTGGCATCAAAATCTTTTGCCATTCCCAAAGTACGATGTTTCATAATTTTCTTATGACTCGCCGTTAGTGAGACCAGCAGCATTGTAAACAGGGGTGAAATTTCTGGAATGGTGCTTTTGTTATCGGTAAAATATTTTCATGGAATATTTTTTAATTAACTGTCACTTTTTTGCCTTTAGTTTGGTGGAACGAAGTAATAGAAGTTCTGTGAAAATTTGAAAATGACCAGTTGCAACACGTTGAATGTCTATGCAACCACGTTATCGGATGTGTTTCTCAGGACATACCTCCAATTCTCATCACCGTCCCAGAATGCTAGTAAAACTTTGTACATTGAATCAGATTCCTTTTGTTTTTCTTTAAAATAAGCGACCTCACAATTTGACCTCACATGTGCACATCCTCCAAGCCTTCGGAGTAAACACGACACACCGTACCTACAACAGCTGTTCCAAAATTTGACTTTACTTGAGAATCTTCCTTTTTTAAATCTGTCTCAAATATAAAGGATGGTCTTACGTGCGGTTTTGTGTCCTGAATTTAATGTTAATTACCCCTTTTTGTATAAAATTGTATTATAAACTGCCATAAAGTAGGCTGGAGATCCTTCTTTCATGCAGTTAGGCTGGTCATAGGTAGATGCAGGATTAATGATATAGGTATGTACTGCATAAAAGTTATGGACGCCTGAAGATAGGGGAACACAGTAAACTACTGCCTAGCTCATTTCGTTTATCCTGTCTGTATCCCACAATCTAATTCGGGAAACGAATTATCGAACTCCCTTGTTAAAAGTCTTGTTTGTCTTTGAAATTTGATAATGTCGGATTTTTAAATATTTTTCCATGTAGAACTAGCATAAAACTACACCATATGTAGGGTACACCAAACAAAAATATTTAATAATTCCTACACCAGTGCCAATATCATATAAAATACAATGCTATGTCATAACAATACGGGGCGATGATATCTCACATTTCCCATAATACACTGCATCTGTGGAAAAATTATATTACTTTGCAAATTTACATATTGCAAATGTGGTATTGAGATGAGGTTTTGACCTCCTACACTAGAAAGTTTTCTGCATTTGTGAAATCATTCAATGCACTACCTGGTACGCTGCTTTAAATGAGATCAATAATGTCTTAAATTAAATAACGACACAATCAGTAAAGTGAGAAAATGAAGGAGTTATACCTCCGGCTATTACCAATGTTGTTGTGGCGTACTGCAGAAAAATGGTATCAGAAATGAAAGAGCTTGCTGTCTGCCGTTTCATTCTCGTAAAGGACACAGTATACAGTATCCTGTATAAGCATTCAAAAAGAAAAGGTTAAATCTGCAAAGTACAAACTTGATAACTGGCTATGGAACAATTAAAGTCAAATTGTGGTGTCAAATTTGTTTAGTTCCTTTCTCATCCTTCAATTTTGCTCTTTCAGAACAAACTGCAGTTCAAGTGTGAATTTATATATTACACTATTATTTATCTCTCTTAAAGGGCACATTACACCATATGTTGCTACTTCCATTTTGTTAAATCGGTACATTTATTTCATAACGACCAATCTATCCATTGAAGGACAGTCCTCCATTCACTGTAAGAGTACAAATTTGTCACTTGGTAGTGTACCGACTACTAAAAGTACAGACAGTAGTTGGATTCAGCCTTGAGTGCACACAATTATTTAACCCATCTACCAAAGGTATTAGCTATGTATAGTGCTTTCTGTATGCAATATCTTGTACTGCGGTACTAAATTTATTCTGGAAGTTAATTAGCAGCTATCTAACAACAAATCTGTGCAGTAGAGCGAGGCGTCAGTTACAGATTAGGGTAGACATTTAAGATTCCTTCCTTTTTTGTGCCAACACAGGGGACTCTGCGTGGTGTTATTCCTTAAGTACTTATCTTTTAAGTTTTTGTTATCGAGTTTTTTCCTGTTTCCGTAAATGGGATACAGAATTTGTTTTACTGAGATGAAGCATCCTATTGTTTTGGTGGAGGTAAGAGGTCATTTGAGGTCTACAGAGATAAAAACTAAAACCTTCCGAAACACCATATCTCATGTAAGCAATTATGGATGCTTTTAATACTTGTAATGTGGTTGCGTTATACGTGGAAAAATACATTCTTTCAGGTAGGGTTCAAATGTCATCTGAGGTCACCGGAGGAGAAACTATGAAAAGTATAAACTGAGGTATCTCACACTTGGATGCCGCATACAATTTTTACGAACCCTTCTGTTTTTGGTGTACGTGAAATCTCGTTTGGAGTCACACGATAGATAGAAAAGAAGTCTTGATGGATCTCATAGTTGACATGTGGATGCCCGTTCAATAATTCAATTGCTTTGGTGTCGTTCAGAGGTCATTTGAGATCAAAAGGGGGCAAACTGTTAAACCTAGTTGGCAACTGCGAGAGCAGCATGTAGAAGACTCATATTTTTAACAACCCTGTAGTTTTTGATGGAGGTCAAAGGCTATGTGAGGTCACCAGATGTCAAATTGTGAGAGCATCGTAGAACGTGATATCTCGAGAAGGATAACTTTGAGGGATAAACCTTTTCCTTTCGGCAAAAAATCACTAAGCCTTTGGGCTTTCTAGTTATATCCTTTTAGCATGAAGCTAGTACTCCCGGTAGTAGCTCCATGCGTTTAATACCATTACTGAAATGCGTCACTCTGTCTTTTGTAAGTCGCATGCTCCTACTATAACCGAACCTAGAATCATTGCGCCAATCTTTTGGTAGCTCCCCGCTAGAATTAATGAATCATCACAAGTTCAGCTACAGCTACTGTTAGTACATAAATGATGGCCGTAAGAGTAGACCCAATTTAATATGAGGTGGATACTTTGTATTGATAACGTTTACTCATTTTAGTGCATTATCGCCTCTTGAATTTGCTCAAAGTATCGGACACTTCTTGCCTTACCTTCCAAAATAATAAGTACGATGTTAGTACAGAAAAGTTCGATAAAAGATCGTCGGACGTCGAAAAATGCCTTTCTAACTCCTTAGTTGTAACAAACAATTGTAGGGTGATATTTCCCTAGAAGACAGTTTGTTGCGTGAGCGTGTAGTGGATATTTCGGTAAATAAGTTGGGGATAAAGGCCCTTTAAGCAACATTTACTGTGTGAAAAAGTGGAAGTCAAAGGGCTAACCCATACGAGGTTAGGGATAACACCCTCCCCCTCCCTCCTGCCCCAATTTCTACCTACAGTTGAGTACCCTATTTTTGCAACGAATGCCTCAAAAACTATAGTCTCTCTACCAGGGCTGTACACAAGTGGGGACTGGGCACTGCCCACTGGCCAGTAAATCCCCAAAACACTCACTCAGCTTGCTGGCTACTAAAAACCTATGAAACAGTACTGAATCAAATCCAGATGGACTGACAAAATGGTCGTCAATTTTGGTCAAATTGTACAGTCCTGCTCCTTATATCATATCCCTTGACAATGATATCACCAAATAAATGTTAAGACAATTTTTAAAGGCATATCCTTATCTTGAACCTAACAGCATTCTGTCTTTCATGAAGCAATATTCCAACTTCCATCATTAATAAAGTCTGGCAGCCTTATTTGCAGGCCGTAAAGAGTTAAGGTTTTAAAAGATATTATTTAAATCCATAGGTGCTCGGTAATTTTTTTCCACATTCAACTTCAGCCGTTTCTTTCGTCATAAACTCGTTTGTTTAAAACCCTATTTTAAAGCAAATAAAACGTGCCTTTATTCATGCACCTTTCATTTTGTCCGGTTTAGAAATTAATTGGGGTTCATTCTGAAGGAAAGTTAAGCAGTTGATCACATCACCGACCAAGAAACGTTTGATGTGCTGCAGTATCTTCATAATGAAGTTTTCTTTAAACGGTTTTCTGTACTCTTTGTAAGAATATGTCTTATCACTGTACGGAACTTAATAGCAAATCTGTATCCTTATGTCAATGAAGTATTCCCAATTTTGCCTGAGCGACAAATTTGGAACCTGAGCACGAAACGCAATGCATTTGATTTTATGCAATTTGATTAGCTCAAAAACGTAAAACTTTGACTACTCTGCAGTAGTGTTTGCATGTTTGATTCCTTGTCGAAGGCAAAAGGAATCAGTGCAATCACGCGGGCGAGTGGGTGTGTATGTATGTGTGTTTGTGACGCTTGGCCTGTAAACACGATATCTTAAGATAGCAATGATGGATAATTTTCATACTTGGATTATAGAGTTATCATAATGAGAGAAAGATTCCAATTGTTTTTGGTGGAGGTGAGAGGTCATGTGAAGTCAACAGAGTTCAAAACTGAAAACGTTGCAAATACGATGTTTCTAGGAAGGAAGCATGGATGCTTTATATACTTAGTATGTTGATGTGTTAAAGTCATAAGATGCTCGATATTGGTTTTGGAAAGGTCAAATATTATCTTAGATCACCAGAAGTGAAAATACGAAATTCTTAAAAACTGCTTGTAAACACGATATCTCAAAGATTGCAATGAAGGAAAATTTTGATATATAGCACATTGAGAGGAAGAACCCTATTGTTTTCAGCAGATGACAGAAGTCATTTGAGGTCATGCGAGGTCAAAAGCCCATAACCTTGAAAAAAACGATATTTTGAGACAGTGCTGATGGATACTTCCCATATTTGGTACATAAACGTGTTACACTGACAGTGAGGGAACCCAATGGGTTCGTTGGAGGTCGATGATCATGAGGTTACCAGAGGTGAAACTGCAAAAACCCCGTAAACTAAATAGTCAGTGGGCGGTACATCCAAATTGTGTCCAGTATTTCGTGACCAACGAAAAGTTAGAGCTGACTTTTTGAGCCATTCGAAAGGTAAAGTTATAGAGAACAACATTTATATTTTTCACAAGCATAACTGTTACAGTAAGAACTCGAATTTGAATTACCTAATTATGAACACGAGTAAAGGATGCTGCGACTATAGCTTGATTAGAAATAACATACGCTTAGGGAGTTTTTTGATGGCGTGGTGGATTATAGTGCGCGGTCTCTAACACAGACGGCCAGGGTTCGAATCTCCTCTAAGACACGTGCTTTTTTCATTTGTTATTCAGTTTTCTGATGGGGTTCAAAGGTCAGTTGAGGTCAGCAGGTAAGGTCGTTAAGAGCTGGGGTGTTTTCTAGAAAGTGCCAAGGTTTAAAAAGTCATTTCGATATTTCCGGTAAAATCCCTTTGAACTCTGCCCGCCAACTTGTGTCAATTCTTTACGCCTTACATAATGACACAAAGTTTCTGAAAGAAAAACTGTCAAATATCCTCCTCCCGCAGGGCACCATCAACGGCACGAAAAGGCGGGGCTGTATCCGAGTCCAACTGACCCAATTTTGAGCCTATTCTGATTCCAGTGGCCATTATTCCGGGCCAATTTTGAGTCCCGTACCCTCCGATTTCGGGCCAGTTCCGATGCTAGGTTCTTTAATGGGAAACCCGCTCCGGGTCCGACCATTTGAAAATGTACCACATTACCGTAAAAATATGCTTTTTGTACTGTTTTGCAGTTACACTCACTTTAACCCCCTGGCTCAAACTGTTTTTTGATTGATTGTATGTTACCACTCACGTGTTAAACTGTGCACCCATATCAATGTAACCCTAGGGAACACATACTCAACTTTCGTCTTTTAGGACTCGACTGAGTCGGCTACGAGCCTGCGTTCAGCTGCAGCCCATTCCGTGTCATTTCTGATTCCAGAACCTCCCATTCCTGGCCAATTCCTAGTCTGACGAAAAACGGACTCGCGTCTGGAAACGAGCCCGAGCACGGGCTCAGACGTTACAGCTTTGATCAAACGTTTGCAGTATGTAACCTACGTGGTAAAGGGCTCTCAAAATGTACCGGGGTTGCATCTAGCGGTTTTTATTGCTCCTCTTTTAAGCACGTTTGGTCAGGTGGCCACACCGTGCATCCATGATTAGTGTAGTGTCATAGTGCAAGATAAAATTGAACGACGCAACAAAATGATCTTATTTTTGCATAAGGACCAATTTTGTGTTTGGCAACTAATAAAAGTGTTCCTCAATCAAAGTCTTAATATTGTAATGTCAAGAAAAATCTCCTAAATGGTAATCTTTGTGAATTTCCCTTTACTACAATATGCTTCGGAATATTAAATAGTTAGTAAATGCAACGTGAAAACTTCTTTATTCCTGCTTTACCTTTACACGTTATTTTAGTGAAATATTTTCGTCTAGTCTCTTCCATAAAAGTCAAATTACTGGCTATTTTGGCAACAATGCGAACCTCTTCTCTCAATTACCAAGCTGATTAATAGGCCTGTCAAGATGAGGATGTACATTGAAGATACTACATTTATTATTATTATAGCAGTTCTTTTATCTTTAATCCAGACCTTTTTACTTAGGAAAGTAATACGTAATATATTACATACATAAATTATGCGGTAATCGATACCAGGGTTACTGTAATTAAAGCTTTGTCTTCAACGATAACCCGTTTGAGCTTTCATTATTAGTGAATCTTCCTCCCACCCGATATATCCCAAAGCACTTCTTACCATAATAAAGTACTCATCCATTGTATCAACTGTTTGAGACATTTTAAGGTCAACAGCATTCCTTCGTAGTAAAAAATTACATGAAATTAGCGTTACTTATAAGGTAATGATTTCTTCCTTTAATTAGACCGAAACAAGGATGACTAACCGCACAATGCAAATCGTTTCACACATGTTCAAAGTTTCCTATTCTCCATAAAGCAGGCGTCCTTAAATACTTTGTTACTTTCAGAATTGCGTACGGAAGCTTTAATGTCTCCATATAAATGCTTTGTATTGACGTCTCCACTGTTTAACTCACTCATAGGGACATTATGAGCATCCATACATTGCAACTTTGTAACACTATTTGGATGTGATACCCAATACCTTTGCAATATTGTTTCTTACGTTCTGAAAAGACAAAGTTAATACAAAATATTCACAAGCAACGTTTTAATATAGCTGTTATGGAGTCGCTTTTACAACTGTTGTTACGGAGTACTTTACTCTGTAGTTTTTCTTTCTCTTGCTCTGGATCCTCCATTTCTTATCAGGACCCAATCCCCTCATGTATGCCGGAAAATTGTTGTGAGATACACTGGAACCAGAACGGCAGAAAAGAAAAAATATTGTTTGTATCTTTCCTCAGTTCTGGTGGATATACAGTAAATTGCAGTCTCAATTCGGTTAATGACACATTTGATGATCTCGGTGTACATGAATGTACATGTGTATCGGAATCAGTTAATTTACCAGCTTCCTCAAACTCTACCAGAATCTTTCGAGCAACTGTTTCCTTTCAAGGGGTGCAATCGGTGAGTTTACGAGAGTGGTAAGGCTTCCATCTCATTAAATAAAATTTATATTGATTTTGTAGCTATATTATAATGCACAAAAGACATGCTGAACAATTTTATGAAACTGGATTAAATGCAACATTAGTAAAAGAGTTTGCACGAGGTTACAGTAAAACTTCAGAGGCGCTGGTCGTCATTCAATGACTTTCAGACAATGGTTTTGATCAAAGTTTTATTTTATATGCTTTGTATATGCCTGTTTTGTTTTCTTTAGTTAGCTTGTGATATTGACACTTACAAAAGGGCTTACCATAATACTAGTGTAGGGCAGTAGATATTTTTACACTACAATATGCATGACCTTAATTTGTATTAGGTCAATTGTCTTCTTATCAAGAATACTCCCTTCATATCTCCTTTGTATTTTCAAGTTGTAGTACACTTTTAGATCTTGATAAAGAAGCTTAGCTAGCAAATCTAAAAATAATGGGTCGTATGAGGTAGAAACTTTCATTTCTATGCCCTCAAGTAAACCACTTATATAAACTGTATCCACGAGCAATACAAAGAACATCTATAGTCCTACATCGCACAAAAAGTGAATCCCTATATACATATCGTAATAAAACTTTCGCTATTGCAAAGGAAGCGTCTCCGTACAGTAGTTGTTTCTCTTTTAATATTACCAAAAGGAAACGAAAATAATTATGCACTGAAGCAAACAGTAATCTAACTTCATACTAATAACTGTGTGATGCTGTGTTTCTTATAATTGTCAGGATTACAACAATTTGAATGTCGTGAGGCAATCTTGTAGTAACCCAAATACACTACCTTAACTTATCGCAGTGTTAGATCCACGTGATGCTTGCTGATCTACTCCAGTTGGAATAAAACATGCATTTGAAACATTGACATAAGATAAACGTAAGCCTAAGACGTAGGGGCCTTGTAGTCCAGACACTCACGCTAGGCCAAGCAAATTTCGTTTTCAGGTCAAAATTCTTATCATGATTGTTAGGTAATGGAGGAAAATTCACGGAGTTCTAATACGTATGGACAGAGAATTACATGAATAGCACGGTCGCCGCCATCGTTCGAACAAATTAAGGCTTACCAAGATGGCCGCAAGGCTATTTCATTTGCGTAGTCTGCAACATTTCAGACGAAATGCAAAAATGAATAGAAGAACAATATCTCAGTCTTTCATTCTGTTCAATTTGAACTAAATTTGCATTCTTTTGAAAATATTTCAACCTTCTTGCAAAATGTATTGATACTGAACCACTTAAGCGAGTCCAAACTTTAACGAACATATCCATAGCAGGCAGCCATATTGGTAAGCCTAAAACGTGCACGTATGGGGGCGAAAGTCTACGCATAGGAAGATAGTGCAGTTTGCTTTGTCCATATATATCAGATATCCGGCGTGGAAAAACCTAAGGATACATTCATATTTACTACTTATCTTCTTTCTTTGTTTAATGACGATTTGTAAACAGGAGGAGATTGGAAGCAAGGGTGTGATTGGAGTGAATTGTTCTGCAAAAGAAGAGCAAAAATGCTCCACTGGTTTTAACGGTAATCCACTTTGGATTATTTCATTAGTTACCATATATTATTATAACCGTAACTCCTTTAGATAAATGTTAAAATGTAGGTTAAAATTAAAAATACCTGTCCTTATCGGTCAAAAGAAAACAAATACGCCATACTATTTGCTTTTACCACTTTGTGAAATGGAATACACATTAGTCCAAACGCACATCTCTAATGCAGGCCTAACTTGAAGTTACATATCCCGGATTTACTTTTTTATTCCATGAGAGAAATAAAATGTAGAGCTAGTGAGTACTTTATGTAATCCATAAGAATTTGTTTTCTTTTGACTGCAGTGTTTTTATTTTTATTTGTCTATTAATACAGTGTTTAAGAGAGTCTAGCAAACGTTTGAATGCATTTTCTTCTCAACGGGTAGCTTTGCCACTTAACTTGTATAAGACACCTGAGTTTATGAATGTATTATAGCCATAATGTTTTTACTACTGTCCACCATTGTTATTCGGATGATATTGATTGATAAGTTTAACATCAGTTTTCCGCTTTTATTCACATTTCAGCGGGTTTGACAGATTGTAATGAGTCTCGTTCTAACTACACGAGTCAAGTCAATTGCGTTTTCAGTTTCGAGTCATTCACCTCAACAAGAAGTGATGCAAAGTTCGTCTTGCAAGTTGTTGACTATAACAACTCACGTCTTGAGTACAAAAATGCTTCTGGAGAAGCAATTTTTATAAAGATCGCAGCACTACTGATTTTAGGAGTTTTATTTCTTCTTTTACTGCTAATCGTTATTGGTTTGTGTATGATTTGTCAATTAAAAGTAACCTTGAAGTCACAATTAAATTCTAATCGCATCTTGCCGAAAATGCCAATAGATGAAGGTTCCATTGCAACCTACGCATCTGTCAAATACCCAAGAACACAAGTTCTGGCTGATTACAATGAAGTTAATATCTTGCCTTCTGTATCAGAAATTGATGAAAATGAGTTTTCTGAGGCTGCCGATGTTATCGATTCAATTTCCGAAGGAACAGTAATCGTAAATGACCAAGAGAATATAGTAAATGAAGCAAGTGTCGATGTAGACGACAATAGGAATGGTGAATCAGCTAAAACAAAGACGGTTCCACATGTTAAGAAACCCTCCGTAGTTTATGCCTTTATTAAGAAAACTAAGTCAACCTGAAAAGTTCGAAATTTTGTGTTCAAAGGGTCCTACAATTGTGTCTCTAACAATTAAACCCATCAGCCTGTTCAATTAAGCTTCTATTAAAAAAGAACCTCGTGACAATTGACGCAGTCAAACTTTGTCTACTCATTATAAATATCATCACTGGGCCAACCATTATGCGAAATGCATTATGAAAAACATAAAGAGTGAGGCAGTCAAACCTCTGTGTCCAGGTTTGTCTGCACCTTGCGTGTGGCATTGTGAGTTAAATACAAAACATGACAGAATTCACTTCAGAAGTTTTGCGTTTAGATCCTCCTTGTATAAAGAAATATTTCATCAAAAAGAGGCTTTATTTATAAGAAGCAACTGATATCAAATTTCGTGTGGTTCCAGATCAGCGGGATTATCGATTGTGCATTTCACTTAAGTGACATTCAGTTTCAATTAAAACCTTTCGGGTGGTCCAATTTCTCCTGTTTGCACATATCAGCGTAATAATTTGAATTTTCTTTCAATAAAAGTGGCACAAAGAAAACAAGCAGTACCGCAGATCGCTTTCGGCGTAGGGCTTCATCCCTTCTCAACGTCCTTTTAAATAAAACTAGAAGTTTTCGTTTGCGCACATTAAACACATATAGAGAGGCAGCTATTGTGAGCTAGGTGGAAATTTCTGTTCTCGTTGAACTACCTTCACCTTCTGATATGCTCATAGATACGACAGTTGAACTGTTACCACCTTTCCGAAACAGTGTGTATTGTTCAATGGATAAAATGAATTAAGTTGCCCAGTTTGGTTTTTCTCTTTTCAACACCTCTTTCCAACACCGTGAAGAAAGAGAAAAACGCACGGCACGTGACCATTCATGAAGATTTCAATATCCTAGTCCTAGCACTAGTGTAGGATAAGCGGTCAGCATTACAGTAGCAGTCTGTGGTATATAAACGTGACTGTTACGACAATAATCTGCCGTGTGGAGAGTGAATAAAGGGTCTGCACAGTATAGATGTTGACATATTTAAATTGTTGATCGTAGGAAAAGTCACAGAGGCAGGGCGCTATGACTCCCTGTGGCTTCCGTGCTGCTATATTTTTAGCCAACATGGGATCTTTAATTAGGATAGTACGGTGAGTAGTGTGTTTCTGTGACTACTGGGATGCGGTTTCTTATGGGAAACGCTAAAGGTTTGAGTTGATATGCTAATGCCGTGAGTAGGAAATTGTAACGAATAGCCCATAAAGAGCAGCGATTCATGCCTATCATAGCATATACAAAGAACATGAGGCCGTTTCACCTTTGAATGGAAAATCGCGAAATCAGCATGCCTCAAAGCTTCAGTTGTGCAGACTACACCAAAATGCCTCTAGCTGCTCACTACGCACTTGATAATTTGTATTGGTAACGGACACGATTCTAGCTGACGAGTAGAATAGTCCCTTCAATAGATGCTGGTATTTTGGTTTACACGTATTTTGTTTTTAAAGCCAAGTGGGACTACGATGAGATCAGTAATTGCAGTTTAGTTAACTTAGGCTATCATGCCTCATGATGGATAGGCCTAATTAAATCCATGCATATTATAAAGCACCCATGGAAACCACAGGCAACCAAACAGGCAACGCTGTTGACAGATCTGAAAAGACAGATGTAACTCTAACAGCGAAATAGTTCTTCGTATGGAAAAACTTTTTCTTCGCATCAGATATTGTTTACGAAGTTATATCGTTAGCATTTTTGCATGTACACCTGTCTGAAATACACAATACTGAAAAATATACGTTGTACATTATAACAAATGTAACAAAGAATGGCTTTGTCGTGTTGTGAAGCTTAACGAATTAAACCTTCATTTTTCATGTAGCTTTATTCTACACTTTGGGGTAAACACAGTTCTGGGAGAATAATCTTGGCTTTATACGAATAATAAACACAAAAAACAGGACGAAGAGGTATTTTCTCTTAGCCAAGTACACGCTTACATTTGCAAGCAAGTGTAACGAAAAAATATTCTTGTACAAAGTGACAAGTAATAAATAGACAGAAGTTAACGGCTTATTGTTCTCGGTAGGCCATAAATCTGTCGCCGTCTTACATCTAGAAGGGATAGTGGACGTGGTTTTTCCAACTGTAAGCGAAAACAGAGAAGTAAAAGAGAATTCCATCGTTAAATGCATATCACGCATTACGTTGAATCATGTTAACAGGATCGACTCAGTGGAGGTCTAAAATGTTTTAAACGAGAATTGCATCATTTGTCTACATTATTCTTGATGTAAAACTAAATTACGACAAACATGTAAACGAGAGGGCTGATATTAAACATTCAAGAGGCATGGAGTCAAACAGATGATCGAGCTCGAATATTCTACACACATGATGTAAAACATACGTTTTATCGCGAATAGTCAAAACATACCGTATGATTAAGAACAGAAAGATGATCTTTAATATTAATACTCAACACATATGATGTAAAACAGAAGGTTTATTTCGAATAGTCAAAACACATGGTTGAAAACAGACGGTTGATCTCAAATATTCTGCACACATGATGTAAAACGGAAGGGTAATCCTGAATATCCATCACACGTTCAGCCAGAGAGATGATTTTAGATGAAGTAACACCGAAATCTTTAATTTATGCCTATTTTTTCTGATCCACTTCTATTGTAACTCGTCGGTTGTGGAATCGATTTTGCTGGCTAAAAAAGTGCTAAAAAAGTCAAGCCTACGTCTCGATAGTTTTGTTGAATGTATTTCCATCACGTTATAGTGCACTACGCCTCACAACACCACACGTGCGGCACTGCAAATCACCTCTTTCACTACAATAAAGTTCACTGCACTACATTACACTACAATTTACGATATTTTGATAAAGATTTCGTTTACAAGTATTTTTCTAGTTTCGGGAGCGGTACCGCTCTTTTGGATTTTCAGTCCTCAAAACAGTGGATAGAAAGACTGAAGTCACGCCCTCATACCATTGCAACAGCCTGGCTTCCTGGCTGAAAGACTCCTTACTTTAAAATGGAATTTAAAGTCTCGCCCTGATCCCTTAGCAACTGCCTGACTTCCAAGCTGAATGTGCTTACTTTAAAATTGATTGAATTAATTCACGGAACAGGGACAACTCGGAATAGGATTCGGTCTTGAAAGGAGGAGACAGTCTTGTGCACTGGGTAGAAATTCTTATGACAAATGCTAAATTGTCTTTAATTACTATTACATCGAAGAAGAGCCTTCCTCTTTGTCTCCTGAGAAGCTTTAAATTACACAGATGACTGAAAGTTACTTACAAGTGTATCGTACATGCTCTATAGTCGCAAGCCAACGTATCCAACTTGTTGATGTCGTTATCGTTGAGTTGTACGTCAAGAGACTGAAACAGAAAAACGTAGTAACAGCATGGTGCCTATATTTTTTGCTTATCAACATTTCCTATTGTAGCACTTGTTGACTACTTTCTTTCATTAAAATCCACATTAGAACATACGATAGATTGTTTCTTTCAAGTGAACTAAAATACTCACTGTTTTTTGTAAAATCTAAGTAGGAACTCAATGGCCCCTTTCTAAAATGAACGACCATAAAATGCTATGAAAAATAGTTTAATAAACTCTCGATGCTATACTCGGGAAACATAGTGGCACAATACTCAATTTTCGTTCAGTTCTAAAATTACACCATATTGAAAGGGCACTGCAGGGAACTAGACGAGACAACATCTAATTTTCCGCCAAATATGTGGAAACCAACGAATATATGGAAACAAATTAGTTTCCGATAGTAAAGTTTTCTAAGATTACTTTTCAAACATCTATTATAGATCTAATGTTAAGGGTTGTAGTTTCGTGTCATGCGTCCAGTGGCGTAGTTACGGGGGGAGGGCCTGGAGTCCTAGGCCCCCAGATATTCGTCAGCGACCGCCCAGATTTTTTGTGTCCTAATAATATGTGTAAGAATTAAGAAAAAATAAACATTTGAATGGAAATGAACTTTGAAGTGTTTCCTTCAAAAAATAAATAAATAAAATGTGTAAGAGTTAAGAAAAAGTAACTGTGTAAAAAACAAATTTTGCACACGTATGAAATCAACTTATAACTTTAAAATGCCTACTTTCACTAAATTAGGTATATAATCTGCACTGTCGTTTAATTCGCATATAATTCTCTTGGACGATGAAACGAACGTCCCGACGACAAGTTCGGATGTGACATTGTAAGGTTTAGACCCTTTCTACTTTTTGAATGGCTAGTTGATTTACTGAAAATATGGCCACCATACAATGAAGACCATTCTTACACCACCATTCCTCTACGGTATCATACATTAAATATGCTGGTATACGGTAAGGTACTGCGTTCCAATAATTCTTCTATCCTTAACAAGAATGTCGTGTCTCTCTCCTTGCCCATGACAAGTGCACTGTAGAACGATTGTTTTCGACAATTTCTCTTTTTACTAGTTTTAGATTTGTAAAATCGCCAACAAGGTCCGGATTTCATTTGCTTCCCACATGATCCTAATTCTGCTTTGCTGGTTAAATAGTATGAAAGATTTTACTGCTGGTGTTATACTGTTATAGGTCTGACCAAGTAATTTACCGATGACTTGAGTCCATGAACAAATACAGCACCATTTTGCATCTAGACACCATTGAAAACCGGAAAAATTTCCAAAGGGAAGGAGACACCCTTAGATCCCTACATCAGGACAGTGATCTATGTCCTCCTTGCTAGAAAATAAATACGGTAACCCTAGGTTGGATAGAAATGGTATGATCTAGGGGATATGTAATTGAGTAGTGGACATGTAGCCTATGGATAGGGTGATGGACAAATGTAACAGAGATATATAGAAGGTGAACATGGGAGAATTTCAGTCAGAATAAATGAAAAGGGATGCATAATCCAGTATGATTCTTGTATTATCTCAGCTCATATGATTTCCACGGCCGTACACAGAGGGTACCGGGGGCACAATTGCCCCAGAAATTTTCAAAGTGCACCGAAATAGCTGTGATCGTAATGATAGAACTTAATGTTGCTGTTGTTGCTATAGGTAGCTTCAATCATCGATTGCTTAAGTAATTTCTAAGTTAACACAAAACGTTTTTAAACCGTGTCAGTTAAGTTATAATAACGTTTTATAACCACTAACACTCCTGCCCCTCCCTTAAACCCTCCCCTACAACGGAGTTTAATGGCTGAGATCATGCTTCACATCATATCCACCACGCTCTCAAAAATGACTTTTGTCACACTTAGTCACAACTAATTTTCGTTTTCCTTTTAAAGCTGAAATCCCTCAAATATTGCACCATTTGCTATCTATACGTCCTCCTGAAATTACAGTTTTTCGCCAAGGGGGAGGGAGACACCCGTTTCCTTTAGTCCCCTCCCCCAGGTTACTAATCAGGAATGCCCACTTTTTGCCCCCCTAGCAAAAAAGTGTATGAGCGGCCTTGTGTATTACCATTTTTCATGGATTGATTTTTTCCCCATTATTTGAGAAATGGCAGACATGAGATTCGAATTTCAAGGCTGGGTACACGCAGCTTAAAACACGTGGAAAGTGCCTTTTCCGTCGGTCTGGAGGGTTTGTAAAGCCAACAATTTTCTTGCACGCTCCGCGACTACCGATGGTGGCGCTCCGCTTAGATAGTCTTGACAAGCCTGACCCTCGGCGGTGCCGGCTCCCCATTTGTTATCTAGATCCCTCTTAAAGTTTCATCCTAGCTACGCTTCTGTATGCGTCTTGCACCCAAGTCGGACTCGAGTCTCTCTTTATGTTACTTTTGAACTTGACAATGCAAATACCAGTTGCGACTTGAAGTATAATGGCGGTATCTTAAGTTGATCACTTGATGCTAATAAAGAGACCATGAACCAAAATGCAGGAAACTTTCCTGGAATATTCTGTAATTGCACTTTCTCTTTTTTAGTATATCAATTGCGTTGAAATAGAGCAATCCACCTTAGATGTGAATTTTAAGTGGCAGTACATAACACTATCTTTCTGACGGAATCTTGGAGAGTATTTAAAGTAAAAAATTACAAAAATTACTTTTATTGGTCAAACCACTATCCTTACAGGATATTCGTATTCTGAGATACCAAGTGTTGACGTCTACATGCTCAAATGAAAATGGTTGATTGCTCAATAATTTGAGATGTTATCCTCGTACTACTTGGACTGCATTTTTGTGTTCTCTGTTCTTTTCTCTTTATTTCAAGCTACCTCGTCTTTTCGTAAAATTTGATCACTGCCTTAGGGTTATCAAATAAATAGGTCACGCAAGCCCTCTCCCTACAACATACTATTTCAGAAAGGACTAATTTTTCCATAGTCTTGAAAATATTTATTTTTCAATAGGAAACCAAATCAGGTAAATCGCTTATTTGACATTGGGTGAATTAATTTCAACATTTTTATAGCTATGGATATGGAAGTTGGCCAATCAGATTGGTTTTCTAACCGTTGTGTAAATATTTTCTCCAACGTTTAGACTTTGGGAACACTTTATGTCTTTTACAACGAGGGTGAAGACTGAGCAGCTCGAAGACTGATATTAACCAAAGTCAACAATATTTATGCTATAAACAAACAAAATATTATATTTTCCTGCCTAATTTTGAATTGAGATCTTGCTCAAGTCATTTTCTCCAACATTTGTGTTGGAACTTAAAGCTCTAGTTATTTAAATACTGAAACTTGAAAATTTGGTTACGAGTAAAAGTTCCAATACTGTAATACTTATATCTAATGCTTTTTGAAGGCTACGGAATGCAGGTGGTAGGCTATTGACGTTTTAATCACATCGCTCCTAAACGCTGTTCTATAGCAATATGAGAGCTCTGATTGGCTCAAAAGTGTCTCTACTTCGTAGGCAATTTGATGTCTTTACGTTTTGGGGAGCTACTCTCTCAGATAGTTCAATTACAACTAACAACTTGAAGAAAGGAAACGCTAATTTTTTAATTTTTCATCCATCCAATGTTGCAGTACCCGTCCCTGTATTCGATTACAACTTTCTGTAATTTCAAAAGCACGATGAGGTTTACTTTTTACTGACCCATGTATCTTTGTACTGGACTCTTCAAGTAAGTACTGGACTCTTCACAATTATTTCATGACAAGTCACGTGACAGACTTGCTTGGCAAAATAACTGACACTCACTGTACACGGTAGAGTACAAGTATGTACTCATATTGTACATTAACTATGTACTCTATGGTATAGCATCCCAAAAGGTCCTAAAAGAAAACCAAAACTGCCCTTTTTGCAAGTCACTGGAAGAGCTGGGAGCCAAAGACACATAAAATGGTCGATCTGTACTGGTACAAAAATATGAGGTCGAACTGACATTGGTCTGATTTTATCAGAACCTTAAGACTGATATTTTTTGTAAGCTCCAGCATTTAAAGATTTTAAGCTAACAATGTGGTGCACTCCCCCCCCCCTCCTCCAAGAAGCAAAGTCACACTAGTCACCTAACATTAAGCAAACATGTTGGGGTTTACAAGGCATGATATGCTTATTTCCTGGGCATGACACTGGGACTTGAGAATCATAAACGTATGAACCTGGGAAGGCTTAACCCCCTATCAAAAATGTGGTGCACTCCCCCCCCCCCTCCTCCACGATTAAAATACAAAAACCCTTCAATTTTTCCCTCTGTAAAAAATGTCACCAAATTGCAGAAATTTTCCTTGAAATTTGCACCACATATTGAACCAAATTGCATCAAAGGACCGTCAAATATTTACAAATTTCCCTCCACCAAGATAACAATCTGAAACAATGATGGGCCCTCCCTAACACTCCTTTACCTATGTTTGGACGTGTTTCCTTTTTTAAGCTTGACAAAGGGAAAACAATTGTGCTTGGTTTATTTCAAACCTAAGCTGGGTAAGACAAGCCACCAAATTACTAACCACAATTACAACAATCGGAAATGGTCATCATTTTGTGGATTTTTACGCCACGTCCACTCATAGTCATTATATGTCTTTTCAGTTGCTGAATGCAATCTAAGGCATTTTCATATTACGGTAAAGCCTATTTACCGTACGGTAGCTGTCATACTACAGACCTACATATATGTCCAAGCCATATTGTGTAAATCTAAAAAAAAATATATGCCTAGTCACTTATGCTTGGCATGTTTTCTAGGGAAGAGTAGCTTTCTTGGTAAAGAATCCCAGAAGATCGAAAAAGAAAACAGTGGTTCTCTTTTGACAATATACTGGAAGAAATAGAAGCCCAGAGCACATACCAAAGTCTGTTAAGACGCCACTTTAAGAATGGAATGTGACAATGCTTCTCTGTACTTTGTATACCATACTAATATGGGTTGTACGTAATGCTTCATCTAGCTTATTGACCAATTTATTGACACTGTGAATGAACTTGCAGAGTTTCTTTTATTTCAGGAAAGTTGCTAATTCTTGTTGCTTACCGGAAAATCAAAAATTTAAGTCATGCCGTAGGCCCTTTATAATACTTTGTACCATACCTGTACATATACCATGGAGCTAATACTTGGTCCAGGTAGTAGCACCATGCATATACAGTGCAGTGTGCAGAGCACCGCTTATTCGTGTGCAGATGACTGTGGTCTTGCCAACCAGTCGCAATTGAGTGATGTCATTTGTTTGAATACATAAAGTCTTGTGCAACTGTCAATCTCAAGCAGTTAGCTGAGTGGTGTTTAGCATAGTCAACAAAATGTAACTGCAACCATGCAGAGGTTCCCGGATAACTCACCCTGTACAGATAATTTTACCAGGGGGCATTCCACACTCATTTTCTATCCAGACACAAGATTACCAAGTCCAAAATAGTCTCTTAACAATTTTCATCTTGACTACTCAAGTTTCAAAACATTAATCCTTATATCCTCTGGACAACTTCTCCCACAAAAGTTCAAAATTAATTACTCTTAGACTGTATAGACTGCTCACACTGTCTGTAGTTTTCGAAGTTCAGTGGAAGTCTTTATGGAATTTATGCACCGGGTGGCCGGAGTTATGCACGGGGTATTAGTTGGTTTGGAAATTGTTCACCGTAAAATGTCCTACCTGGGGAGGGGGTGTATGTGCGGATCAAGTCTTTCAAGGTATATAGTCAGTAATTACTAAAATGCAACAAAGACCTGGTAACTATACTCATACCAGCACACATGGCCTGATACCCAAACATGTTCATCTGACCAGGTTAGGTACCTGTGCCTATACCCGTACTATGACCTGGTACACACACCCGTACCCACACTGTAAAACCCAATTTGTTGGGATAACTTATCAGACTTGAGGTAACTTGCTGCATGGACTTTTTAAAGTTCAGGCAACTGAGTTTCTCTTAGTAATGATATGCATAATCGGAGACATTCAGTTGCCTGAACTTTAAAAGGTCTAAGCAGCAAGTTACCTCAAGTCTCATAAGTTATCCCAACAAACTGGCTTTTACAGTGTACTTATGATCACTTTGTCTTCGTACTCGTACCCGTACCCTGACTCATGACCTGGTACCCGTACCCGTACTCATGGTCTCATACTTACACTTCAACACTGTTTACATCAAATTTGGGGGAGAATTTTGATACCTGATTGCCTAAAACAGCTAATTTGATTTGTGATTCGACTTGATTTGACTAAACCAAAATAAAAAATTCGACTTGAATTGTTCTTGCAAGTATGACTTGCTACCGTCTGTGCTAATTTAACTTGGTTCTGTTTTGACTCCAAAACTTACAAAATGCCACAAGTATTTTTCTCAAGTTGTACTTTGTCCCGCTAAACAGATGTAAACTGTAAAGTGATTTATTGTATGAAACGTGTAGGTCTGTACTATCCTAGCCTTTATGATTAGCCTACTATCGAAGATCAAATAGATATGAGTATTTAGTACGAGCATGAGGATCACGAAATTAGGTTTAACAGTTCGGGAGATTCCCCCTTTTGGAAGAATCTAGTTTCACTGATCCGGAGAAATTTTAGTCATGGGGCCATCATATTGTTTTTTACTCCCAATTTCACGCTTTCTTTCTGTACATTGTCAGTGGTTTATGGGTTTTGGAACACCCTTGCAAAATTTGTCTTATTTAATGGCATTAAAGGTGTATTCGGCAGATATATTGTCATAGCTACCGAAGAGCCACGTTCTTATCGGTGGTTCACTACGCCGTTTTTGAGAAAAAACTTGTCACTAGAAAACAAGTTTTCTAGTGACCTTCGTTCTTGCTAAACGTTGTCTCTGTTAGGCTATCAAACCTATACAATAAGCTGCATAAGTTTTGCCCCATTCGGGATTATGTTGGTTTTCCCCCAAACTGGAGAATCTCTCGGACTGCTTAACGGGGATAGTATTTGCGTGGATTACAAAAACCATAAACGGTGGGCTTGGGGGTTCTCTGACATAAATGTCACAATATATTACGGTTGACCAATTATGGAAAAACACATTGTCTTTGCCTAGACTTATCGTCCTTGAAGTGACCATCCTTCATTACATGTCGACAACAGGAAAGTGAATACAGTGTACCAGCACAGTATGTCATCACTTCCAGTGCCAAACCGTATGACACACACACATAATTTTGAATAGCAAACAGATACGTTTCATCACGAAGCAAGTTGTCTACCAATATTCAGCTGATAAAAAACTTGTACTGTAGGAAATAGAACGGATTATACGACCATAGGCGTACTGTGGTCAATATTTCTGGGAGATCAGGGATAATTTTTGACCGAATCTAGAATTTTGGACCAAGTTGCCGGAACTTTCATGATACCGCTGTGTCGGTTGCAATAGGGCATATTTTATTTTCTTGGCTGCCTCATTTGCCCAATGGAATCCACTGCTTTTGCTCGAATTGGGAGCGCATATGCCCCCTGCCCCGCCTCGTATGCTTATCTATACGACCCAATCATCACCATATACTGGAGAACATCTATAGTACTTTGCTAGTTAACATAACTGCTGATTTATTGATTAGGTGCGCGGCATTACTACCCACTGTGCGACAATATAAACGGACAACATGAAGTGTGAAATAACGTGTCAGACAGAAATACAGAAAAAGAAATCATGCCGTTTTATTTCTTTGCGATACTTGAAGTTAGCATTTATCCGAAAAGGAAAAAGCAAAAAAGCACTTAAATCCCCCACCTGGAAGTTTTGTTGAATCCTGGACGGAGTGACGCTTTTTGGTATACAAAGAAACCCTTGGCAAAGATGGTATGCAATGAGTAATTGCCCAGGGGTACATCCTTTACCTCCAGCAATTTCCTTGACAACGGGATCTTCCAAGAGGTTGGGATCTTTGTCCGATGCCCTTGAAGGAAAGGCAAATAACAACGTTCAATAAATCTAAAGGGCGGGTGACACTTATAGAGAAACACTTGTACACGAAATTCAGAGGTCATCAACCATTCGAATAACCAGTTTCCTCACTAACACTGATAGTTATAATTTTCATACATTCCTCGCCAGTAAGGCTGACACCGTTAGCAAAAATACCACATCCCTTCATGTCCCATGTCCCCTCATACGCATTAATCGGCTGTTACTCCTAGAACAAAATTTTATCTAAGTCTGTTTTACTTCGTTCATATTCTCCAGCACCTGTTTGCTATTGGATTGTTATAAGAAAACTACAAAAGGCATCTTGCACAGGTTGGGATAGAAACTTACACATACAACATTACAAAGTAGTAACGATTACCCATACAAATTTTACAAGAAACTCATCCTTCAAAGTAGAAATGTTAACTAAATTTGCAAGGTTGGTACAAACCAGGGCCTGTCAGGTGAACCAAATGGACTGTAAGATGTTATCAAAATGTTCTTTGATTTGCAAAAATCTGTCATCTCCTTTTGGTCCAGGCAAGGATGATTTTCCACCTTAAACAAACAAAATTTAATTTTATACTAAGTGGGTGCTCTGTTTGTTTTATTTCAACAATGATAATGTTAAGACGTATGAGTTTATCTTTTAAGAACGTTTTGCATGAACGGTTTTCTAATGGTAGTAATCTTCAAAATACCAAATGGCTGTACCCGTCATATTTCATGGTCGTACAATGAGACTTCTGTTTTCTTCCTGCTTGGATCCATCTCCGAAATGAGTCAATTACAATAAAATATAAGTACCTGGTTTGTAGCAATTGGCACCTTTGCTATTTTCAGAATGTCTTCCATTTGCCGAATGGTAAAGTTTGAAACTCCAATTGACTTGGTCAGGCCCTTTTCAACTAATTTCTCCATTGCCTTTAAAAACAAAATCATTGATAACGATAGTCCCAAAAGATACATATTTTATATTACCTAGAGAGATTACTTCCAAGCGAACATAATTTTCCTATATGACGTGTATAAATTAGTTATTGATTAATCCTTTGAAAGTTTCTTTCGTGTCCGCCTAAGCTTCGTACACTTTTAAATATCTTGTTCGTGATCGTAGTAGCCGCTTTATCTTTTTTTTAGTTCTACATGAGACCTTTTTCATTACACAAAGCATGTAGATGGGTGGTGTATGACGCTCGGTTTGGAAAGACAGTTTTAGGAGATGAGTTTGTAATTGCCATAATGTAGAATCCTGGCTGGAATAATTTTAGTAACACTGATATATTCTGATTTTTTCACCATCACCAATGGAAATATTAAATACACAATTTCAAACACAATATATCTTGTATATCTTTGTGTATCATTTTGTACACTTGTGTTAACATTCAACAAAACTCACTTTCCACGTTTCAGTTGGACAAATATCGTCTGCCAGAAATTCACCATTCTCTCCGTTAGGAAAAAGAACGTCGTCTCCCTTGTACTAGAAGAGAAGAAATTCAGATACCCTTGCGCTAAAAGATGTTAGCCAAACACCCCGTAGTAACACGTCTGAAATATGTTGTTTTCATCATTTCATGTAACTTCATATTACTGTTTGTTGTATAAAGTGCTTTAAGCTGTTTTGCAAGGATTGATGGAGGAGACTGAAATACTGTAACTACGTCACTAGAGCATTTTGGGAAGTTTTATTTGTAAAGAGTGTACTTGAACATTTATTGTACAAGAATTTATAGAAGTCTATTAATATTCCTACAAAGACAGTGACCATGTAACAAAAAGACATAATCGGGGTAATGTATAAAATATCTAACTAATTATTTAATAATTCAATAAATTCATTTTGTGAAGGCAAGTATTTAAATTGTATCGGTATTAAGCCGCTGTTTGTAAAAAAAAACATAACGTTCATGTTAAATTGCTTCTTATAGCCATAAATTACAACATAATTGCTTGAACCAGAAGTGATGAATTTTTGAATCAGTGGATTTATTTTAAAATCGAAACCCGGTATTCAGGCGAGCATATCTTGTTTTCATTACACACGCAGCTACTATCGAGCCTACGTTAGGCTACTTTCAACTACGCCGTCCGGCATGCAGTTGCAAATGTTGTGTGACCGTGGCAGTGACAGTGTCTTCGTGGGTGTTCATGCGTGCGGTGTGTGGTATGTGGCTACAAATAATGTGCTGAAGAATTTGATTTACCATTATGGGCTGGTTTCTAATACTGATTGATTAAATGAAAGTCAAACACAATGCTTAACTTTCTGCAAACAGAACCAATTAATCGACAATCTAAATATGATTGTCTTTGGTAGAAAACCTAAAAATATATTTCCTCAAACTTAATACACATCTGAAGATGACAAACAAGATATAGGCGAGGTGGGGTGAGGGTGAGAAGACAGTCATCATCTTAATACCTGGATTCCCATAGGAGTGTGAATCAAGTATAAGTCAACGTAGTCTAACTGGAGAGCCTTTAGGCTAAGACGGAGGCCGTACTCTACTCTCTCTGGCCGGTGATAGGTAGCCCACAACTGAAAGTGGCAATAAGAGAAGCAAATGATGAATAAGTGTTTTACAGACAAATTAGGGATGTTGTAAAGAATCCAAAATAGGAATCTAAACGAATACTAAATTTCACTTTAGCTTTCTTTCCTTTGAAAGGGCAGTTAGCTTGTTATTAGTTGATTTCCTCAACAACCAAGAGCTCCCCGAAGGGTGATTTTCCCTCATCATGACACTTACTTCATAGCAGTGTTTACTAAATGAAAGAAATGTTCTTCTTCAACTAGATACATACTGGCATTTAGATCTGCTTATAATTAATGCAGGGTTTTTTTCTGTGTCTAGGCAGTTTACTTTCCACTTTCGAAAGAAATCGAACACGACTTTCTCCAATGTTTGAAAGACATAAGTAATAGTCGTATGTGTAATTCAGTCATCATAACAGAAAGTAATAATGAACGGCCTTTGTGGATATTCATTTGCTAGATTGTAGTATCTGAAGTTACTCCTGTCATCGACGTCTACATGGCAGAATGGACCCTACATTTAAAAGCATTTCATTAAATTAAAAATACACATGGCTGTGGACCAAATGCTCTAATTTTGTCTGAATCCTTCCAATTCAACCACGAGGATAAGTGTGTACATTTTGAAGCATTTCACGTCAACATTGACACCATCATCTTTCGTATTATTCTTCCTAAAACTGGAACTGAAAAGCTCAGTTCACAAAATGGTAACTCTTTGCAGCCGGCGTTCAACAGATCTGAGTTGATCTGAGTGGGATGTTTTCCTTAAATATATATTCGACAAAGCTAATAGACCTTATGACGTCACAAAACGCGAAGTGCTCCCTCAGTTGAAGTAAGCGCGAAGCATTTCATCTTTCATCAACAAAAATTGCAGATAGCTAATTTTGTCAAATTCAACCCTGATTGTATGTGCGCATACCAGGCGCATCATACAAGCTATGTACCTTATCTCGCCAACTTCTTTGTTTGTCCCCAAACATGGCGTCAAAGTGACGTCATTGCTTTGGGTCTATACCATTTGCTTTAACTCCTGCCAAGCCCATGTGAAATTCATTCAACTACAGTTTCCCATGATTCTTACCTTAGTGGTAATGAACAAGTCCTCCCTCTTGACAGTCCCATCGGTAATTTTTTCATGGTATGCGTTTCCAACTTCCTTTTCATTTTCGTAGGAGAATGCCCCATCAAAGTGACGGTAACCAGCGTCAATAGCAGTCTTTATTGCATTTTTCACCTCACCTGGTTTGGACTTAGGTAATAACAGGAAATTAGCAATTATGTCTAAGAGCGTTACTCCACTTCCCCAAACAGACGGTATACATTCATTGACAAAGGGCACAGTTAAACCATTTCGTTCTTTGGTGCCTCATGTATTTAAGTACCTGTACTCTGAAACGATTTCTTCGTTTGGCTTTCAGCTATGGTCTTTCGCATGGTTTCTGTTATAAATGAAAATTACAGCACATTCAGGATGTCAACAGGATTTTGTCAAACAAAATAATATCAGCATGATGCTGATATTATTTTGCTTCGCACCTTAAGGCTACACCCTTACCTTCCCATTTTGAGATAGAATATGACATAGAGAAGATGCAACAACGTGCGTAGAAAACACCTCACCGCTCCCACCATAAAATGTAGACTTTTTCATGGTAAAAAAGTCAATTTAAGGTCACTATCACTCTGGTTTGAGGTCAAAATTATTTTGAGGTCAATTTTTTTCATTTCATGATTATTTGCCAAGCAGGGAAAATTTAAATACAAGTAACTACCGACCTTCTTCAAAATATCTTCCCACTCGCCTAATGAAAACTAAAACTTGATGACGGTATGATTTCCATCCCTGTGCATTTCCAGGGTTCAGAGAAAGAAAGTGAAACTTCACCCTGTGACGCCTATGTGCATTTAGGACGTGTAGAAATCCACATAAACCTAACGTGAAGATGTTAAGCTGCCCGAGGTAAACGTTAGTTTCATATAAATGTAATAATGTACGAGCTTTACCTCCCAGTTGCTATTTAAATTCAGAATTGCATCACCGAGTAACTTTTTCAATTCACAGAATATGACATTTGAGCCTTTACTTCATTTACGTTGGTGATATGCAATTTTTCTACTTTGTTAGAACAACTGACAAACCGAAAGGAATAAGCATATCCACGCACTTTCATTTTTTTTCATAGAAGAATCTCACCGTCTGCATTGTACTAACCAAGCATTAGTGGTACTTCAAACTCGTTTCAATTAACTTATAACAGGGTCCTGTAATCGCAAATCGTTTATGTAACCTGACACCTCTCAAGTGTGTTAAAGTCTGTTCACTAACTTAACAAACCATAGACATTGTGTTGAGGAGTGGAGTACATGAACTGATGTCCATTGTCTTGAATACTTACCTTCCAAGTTCCAAGTCCAAGAAGAGGCACTTTGATCCCGTTAGAAAATGTAGCGTATTTGTTTCGGCTGGCCATTACGTCAATCTACAATGAAAATAAATTTAGAACTGCCGAGTCAGGATAGCTTGTAATAAACAATAAAAGTGAGTTTATTAACCCAAGGACTTCGTTGGTAACCTTTAAAGCCACCGTATAATATTAGTTTTTTTACAAATGATATGAGCATTTGGCCTACGATCATAAGCCAAGATCATTTTATGCAACATCTGGGGTCAAAATGGGAATGCAAAACAAAGTACAAAAAATATCCTGGTTTTCAACCGTTCCGTACACCTTCTCGTCAATGGAAAGCTCGTCGTTAAGCGCTTCATGCAGTGATCTATTTATTTAAAAGGAGATGTATCCTAGCCGGATAATACAAAAGGACGTCAGGGTGGACAAAACCTATGCCAAGACAAGTATATGTGAGTGTAAAGCATCATCATGGACCACCGTCCGTCCAAGATGGATTCCGCCTTGTTGTTGCAGAACAGGATCTGCGATGACTGTAAAGGCCTATCCTGGAGTGGCAGTCGTTTGTGCAGGTGTCGCAGATGAAAATAATGTCAGGAGGTCACATTGATGCCTTCTTCTTCTATTGCTTGGAGGCCTGTTTCTAATGTCGATCCTCCTCAGCTCTGTTTACTCCTGATTTCACTGCAAGTCGCCAGGTTGAGCATTGTGATGCTATATCCTCTCCAGCTGTTGATGTCGATGACCTCTGTTTTCTTAATGCTGATGTTCGACGCAAACTCCTAGCAAGCATGGAAGAATTGATCCATGAGACGCTGGAGGCCATCGTTTGTGTGACTGACGAGTACCGCATCATTGGCCAACAACATTTGTCTTATCAAGAAACGCGTTATTTTGGTCTTGACACGCAAACGGGTCAAATCACAATGCTTCCCATCATGCCGGGTATGGATGTAGACACCATCACAGGAAAACGGGAGTGCGTAGGTCAGCAGCAGAGAGAAGATGTCGAAGAGTGTCGCAGCGATCCGCAACCTTGCTTGATACCACTGGTCATGGGGGGGGGGGGGGCTTGGATGTATGACCATCGAAGCTCACGGTGTGGTTGTGGAATGGTGTGATAATTCTGAGAAGTGTTGATGGAAAGCCGATCTTCTGTAGTAATTTGAAAAGTCAGCTGCGGCTGACGAAATCGAAAGCCATTGGGTAGGTCAACAAATGCTAGGTAAAATGGTTGGCGCTGCTCACTGCATTTTTCTTGTAACTGCCTCACGGAAAAGATCATGTTGATGGTAGATCTGAAGAAACGTAAGCCGCACTGTGATTCCGGGTAGATACGGTCTGCTAATATCTGTAGTCAGTTGAGTGCACTCAGGCAAACAGCTTGCGAACAATGCCCAGGAGGAAATTTCCGCGACAGCTGTTACAATCGCTCCGGTCACCTTTATTCTTGAACAGGGTTACGATCCTGGCATCTCTCATGTCTTGTAGCACCTCACCTTCCTTCCAACAGAGACAAGAGGCCCTCGTGAAGATGGGGTAAGAGGGCTGGTTTTCCTCTCTTGGTGATCTCGGGAGGGACGGCACCATTTCTTGGGGCTTTACCGCTTACCAAGCTATTGATGGTTTTTTCTAGTTCTGCTATGGTGGACTCCGTGTCGAGCTCGTCCAGGGCTGGTAGGGCTGAAATGTTGTTGATGGCTTCCTCAGAAACGGTATTCTCTGTAGTGAATAGTTCCGAGTAATGTTCCACCCATCTTTCCATCTCTTTACTGCGGTCTGTAATGACATCACCTGATTTAGCTTTTTTGATGCCCTCATACATAACTCTAGATTTACCCGTGGAAGATGCACCCTGGATAGATGAGCTTAGCTGAAGCCAATAGTCGTTTGCACATTTCCTAACGATCGCTTGACTTTCACCTCTAGTCTTTCTCGGCGAGTTCACTTTTCGAGTACTGGGGTTCTGCTTCCATTTGATGAAAGCCTGTCTTATGGCTGTAGTTGCCGGTTTCTAAACAGATAGACTGGCATCATACCAGTCACTTTTTGTCTTACTTTTATCCCATATGCTTGGATTGCAGACTTATGGATAGCAGAGCTGAGATGGTGCCACATGGTTTCCAGATGCCTCCGGACCAGCAGGGTGATGTCACTGATAAGAGAGATGAATTATTGTGTTTTTTCAGCATCTCCAGTGCGGGCGATACTGATCTTTGAGGGTCCTTTCAACTTTGAAAGATGCAGCTTCTTTGGTTTTAGTATGAATCAAGTTTCAATTTCAAAATGGATCTTGAAATTCCATGTTAAGTCATCATTTTCATTAAATATGTCTGTTTCCTTCGGGATTCATGCCGAGAATACCCGAGAGAGTGCTCTTTTGCCAATAACCCCCGACTATTTGTCGCACGTGTGGCAATATGTGAGTCCGTGCATCCCCACTACTTGTCGCACATGCGACGAGGATCATGTCCTTGTCTGAGAGAATGTCATTTTGCAAAAAATCCCCCACTACTTATCCCACGTGCTACAAGGAGTCAGTACGTTTCCCATAGAATAGCATAAGAAGATGTCGTGTACATCTTAGATGCGGTTTCTTCTGGGAATTACTTGGTCGAGTTGATGTCATTACTTCCATCTATCTTGCATCCATGAGACTGTGTTTGTCTTTGTGCTTGAAGTAGTGTTTGAAACACAAAGCTCCCTGGCATAGCATAGCTCCAGCAGTCGCTGACTATTTTCTTTCAGCTTCCCAGTGCCATGGTAATCGAGGCATGTGGACCATACTTCGTGGTTGGTGCCAACTCTAGCGTTAAAATCTCCGAGGAAGGCAGAGTTCTTCATTCTGTGGTATCTGCCATATGAGTTCATCTACCTCATTATAGAACTGGTCCTTTGCTTCTGGGTTAGAGGGGAGATATAAGCTGACACAGGTTGACTGGGCCGTTTATTATGTTGTCACGCCTCTCATCTTAATTTTTTCCCCTCCAGAAGGTGTACTCTTCTTTTAATACTTCATTATCAGCAAGACTGGTCCGTTAGAGTGCTGGAATGTCCACATTTTGTCTTGAGAGCTCAGCAGGTTGATCTGCAGTTGGTCGTCAGAAAGAGCCTGACATCAATGTTCTGATATTCCAGCTTGCTAATCGAAGTGCTGGAAACTTGTTTGTAGTTGTTCTTATGATGTCAGGCACACTGTATACATTCCGCTTGTTGATCGCAAGCACTCTAACCTCCATGCATCAAAAGGAGCAGACAGACCGTGGCAGATTAGCACCTTACTGACTGGGGGCTGCCCAGGTACGGCGAGAGGTAGCTAATCATTGGAACCGAAGGCTCCTCCCACCGTCGAAGTCAACCCGTGGTATCCTTCCCTACGCCAATCGAGAATGGACTTATAACCTATAACTGTTGCCTCCCGTGTTGTGCTATTGGAATCCGATAATGGAGAGGCCTCTCCATGGCGCAAAGCCTGGGCAAGCCTGTGGAGATCCTGGGTTGCCCATGTGACAAGATCCCCCTCTCTTACTAGTCAGTGTCGTACAGAGGAAAGCGGAGCAGTACGTCTAGCATCAGGTGTGTAGCATACGGAGCGTGTTAACGCTGAGGCCTTTGTGCTCAGAAATAGGATAAAGATACATATTTTTAGCTAGCTAGTCCACAGATAAACTTCACGAGAAGGCTTGTAGCGCGCAATTTGTGTTGACATGAGAGCAACGTCTAAGGTAAATAAGATCATTTAGGGGTTTTTAAACCGCCTTTAATGTCGCAGTACATAAAAAGATAGTTTAGCTTAACTCTGAACTAAACGCCCACCTTTTGTTGCTGCCTTGGTTTTGATGAGACCTTAATTTACATCGTAAATATATTGAACCAAGAGTTGCCCAACATCCCTCAAGTCCCAAGGTGAGTGATAATGTATACACAGACGACATTTCTGCGCATGGAACACTCAGAGTTATCATTACGCTTTTGCTGATGTAGCAGCCTGTTTTTTGAATTCCACCTTAAATGTCAAAAAAGCAGAACTAGAGAAAAGACATCAGTCTCCATCATTCATTCATATTCGGATACTGGAGGCAGTATACTTCCTTTTTTCTCTACCTTGACACAATTTCATAAATACATATTCTTTACATTTTGTCTGTTGTACAGTTACTTTGTTTTCTAAGTCATACATAGTGATAAGTTGATCGTGTCTCATATTTGTCACATAATTACGAAGTCAATGAAAACTCCAAACTGAGTTGGCTACTAGTCAGCGCAATTGTCGAAATTCATTCTATAAAAACATTTGTGTTCTTCTTCATTTTAAGTTAGGTGATCATATCCCATCTTGGGTATGGTCCCATTCATAATGAAAGGAAAGATTAACACGTTAATTCATAGACCTGTACAAAATGGCTCTCTTGGCTTCCTCTTTGCATCGTCGTTGGAACGTGTGTTCACGTACGTGTTCACGAGGGTTATACATGTCTGAGGAATGTTTTTATAATATTAGATATAAGTTTTTGTATACAAGTTATTAGCAGGAAATTCCCTGACTCATGTATTAGTTCTGCAACATATGCACTCACAGTATTTAATCAGTCCGGGAAATTCTCCCTTTGGAGGAAAACCAAAATTCTCCCGAACGGGAGAAAACTTATGCAAACACATTGTATAGGCTTGCCAGCCTAACAAACACAAGGTTAAGCAAGAATGAAAATCACTCAAAAACTCAAAAACGGCGTGGTGAACCGCAGATTAGGCCGTGATTTTTCGGTAGGTAGGACAATAACGCTTCCGAGTATATATTTAATTCCATTTCATTAGACCGACGCTTTTTGCAAGGGGGTTCCAAACCCCATTCGCTACTGACACTGTACACAAAGAACGCTTGGGATTGTGGGTAAAATAGGCAAAATGGCGGCGCCCATGACCAAGTTTTCCACCAGTCGGGAGAAAAGTAGATTCTCCCGAATGGGGGAATCTCCCGAACTGTCAATGCAGCATTCACTTGAAAATCGAAGATTAAGAAAGTACGTAATGTCTGCCACTTGACGTCTTTCCTCCATCTTCATATTGGAACTCTCCAAAATATAGGAGTTATATGTTCCAACAGAAGAGCCTTACGTTAGTCGTTCGTGTTGAAATTTTTGGCTTAACCTTATATTCCAAACGTTAAAGATAAAACTCTATCGCAAAAGTGCCCAAAAATCACATAAACATGAAAGAGAATGCCACAGGTCATGCTGAATAACTATTCATTGAACCAGGAAACCGCCCGAGCTCCTGTGAACTGCTCGTTTATTAGTGTGGTTTGTAAGGCCATCGTACACTCTTTAATCCTTAAGGATCGGTCGGTGTGTACGAACAGGGAGTTGTTAGGACCCCCTGGTACGAATGACCTCATCCCTACAACCAATGTGCCATTGCGATGTCATGCAGTATATAGAATTCGTCCAACCATCTTAGCACCCCAGTGAAGGAGGTTTATTTTGGAGCTTCCGTGGGGAAGAGGGCAATGCGCACCTACACCTTAAGCAATGTAAAAACTTTCTTTGTTTCATGACTGTCCTCGTACTGACTTTATTTTCAGTGAATAGATAATTTGTCCTCAAATAGAGCTATGTCACAAAGAAAAGCTACAGTGAATATTCTTTTCTTTTCATCATACTATTTATTATGCCTTTAGCAACCTACCAAGCATGTTTATGTATGTATATATATATATATATATATATATATATATATATATATATATATATATATATATATATATATATATATATATATGTATGTATATATGTATAAACGAGAGAAGAAGTCCAGTGCAGTACTGAAACGTTTATTCACAAATTTTTGGACGTCAAAGCGTCCTTTTTCAGGCCACGTACTAGTAAACAATAAAGCCAAAAACACTGCACAAGCATTTAAAGACGGACAAAATAAACACAGAGAAAAACGAAAGCTCTAGTACACGATAAGTTAAAAGCTAATCATAAAAGACACAAAAGCGGACAAAGCAAACCAAGAAAACTGAAAAGAACACCTAAGAAATTAAGACCTGGATAAAAAAAGCCTAGAATACGAAAACGCAGGAGACAAGGATAAAAACTAAGAAGGCGCCTGAGAAACCAGCAAAGGATAAAAACCTAAGGAAGGCCAAAAGAAAAAAGGGGGGAAAGGGGGAGGGAAACAGAATTAAAAACATAAAAATAAAAATATGAGAATAAAATTTTCGGAGGGAACTTTATATTCCTCTTCCTTTCACATGAACTTCTTGACATGGAACCGTTCACACCTTGACGGGTATTCTCCCACCAGGGAACATGTTTGGATCACAACTCCATGCTTCTATTACAGTGCAACTGACGTTTTATCCACAAATAAAGCAACTCAGGAATTCGAAAACAACATGCATTAACCCTACGCTCCATCAAAAGTTGCTTATCTTTACACTTGTAAATAGTATAGTTCAGCCTGCCATTGCTTCAGTCTTACTGCTTCGGAATAGGTGCAGTGTAATTTATGCATACAATGAACCTTAGCATATTACACTCACAACAAGCATTTCAAGTGTTACATGGTACCGTGCACGTAGACCCTGAACATAGATATCTTATTTTACGTCCTTAAGTAGGCTATGATCTGTGCCTCTGCTTAGTCCATAAAAGTATGAAATAACACTTATAACTCAACTTATTCTAAATACGTCGGGTTTCACCTGTTCACAAGATTAGTGCTTTGTGTATAATTAAATTATTCTTCTTAAACGTTCTCTCGATCGATACCTTCGGTGAATCTTCCAAGCAGTAAGTTGTAATTGATCTTTAGCCCTTTGTCTACTGAAGGTATGTGAAAATGCCTTGAACAGCAAATCCCCAGGTACCATTAAGCTAAGATAATTTTGCAAGAATATCATTTTACCCGTGACCTTCCTATTGACAACAAAATTCGGGTTAAACAAATAGAAGCTTGCCAGTGTTTATGTACATTTTCCATACTATGCTTAGTCACTGTGGGCATTGTGTTTCACGACAGTTTCATGTGGTGTAAATCTTGAATTGATCATGGCGAATTCGGCAAGAGATAAGAAATTTAAATTCGCACTCGATTGATAGATAATGAATCAAAAAATATGCAGGGAGCCCAATCCCTTACTCAAAATCCAGATAGGTACCTATATCTGGATATATCTGGCTAAATACAGCCTTTACATGACCATATCAAGCCACATGTACAACCAGATATAGGTGGTACCTTGATACATTGTATCAAGTTTTATATGGCCATTTCAACCCAGATAAAACTTTATGAAACACCAGCCTAGATACATAAATAAAGTTTTATTTGGCCATATCAAGCCAGATATAACCTGATACAATGCCAGTCCAGATATGGAAATAACGTTTTATATGGCCATATCAAGCCAGATAAAACTTGATGAAATTCCAGCCCAGCTATGTAAATAAAGCTTTTATCGGAAAATCAAGCCAGATATAACTTGAATAAATTTCATTCCAGATATGTGAGTAAAGTTTTATTTGGCCTTATCAAGCCAGATATAACTTGATGAAATGCCAGCCTAGATACCCACATTTAGTTTAATATGGCCATATCCAGCTAGATATAACTTGATAAAATGCCAGACCAGATATGTGAATAAAGTTTTATATGGCCATATCAAGCCAGATATAACTTGATAAAAACCCATGAAAGATAAACAACTCAATTTTGATATGGCCATATCAAGCGAGATATAACTTGATGAAATGCCGGCCCAGATATGCACATAAAGTTTTGTATGGCCATATTAAGCCAGATACAACTTGATGAAATGCCATTCCAGATAAGTGAATAAAGTTTTATATGGCCATATTAAGCCAGATACAACTTCATGAAATGTCATTCCAGATATGTAAATAAAGCTTAATATGGCCATATCAAGAAAGATATAACTTGATAAACTTCATGCTAGATATGCAAATGAGTGTTTTGTTATTTTTTATATTGTTTTGATTTAATGCTTGAATTACACTTATTCCACATTAAGACATGTATCGGATACACCTACCTAGACATTGCAGTCATTTAGGTGGTACACTTTTCCTAATACTGCAGCATACTAAGCAAGCTTATGCAAATGATTTGCTTTTTTGGGAGCCAGTATCTAAAACTTCATTTTTCATGATTTAGGAAAGTTAAAACTAAAATATTCACTCAGCAGTGGACAACATATACAGTCAAATACGTAACAAAGTATATATAAGAAGCACATAACCCGGTGATCACATAAAAAGAAAATTTTAAGGCATTTGTTCCGTTCACTGTTATGAAGGATATCGACATTCTGTACTTAAGTCAATTCAACCTGATATATTAAGCAAGATCTGATTTAGTTCTTAGACACAGCTGTTCCCAGGGTGAGTGATTTTTGACTTTGTTTTTGGCGACTGGGCTCGTCTGGTCAGTTAGGTTTGTTGTTCCTTGGAGACGTAGCTCCTTTGAAGAGCAGAACTCCTTCGGGAGTATTGTTCGGTTTCTCCCGTTGGCTCTTCGCCAGAGAGCCGAGGGGACTTTTGAAAAAAAGTTCCCAGGGTGGGATTTGTTCTATTCAGCCAGTCTAGAACGGTACCACTGCCAGGTTGGTCAGTTTAGTCAAAGTTGTACCTTGAGAACGTTTTTCCTTCAGGAGCAGAACTCCTTCGCGAGTAATGTTTGGTTTCGCTCCTTGGCTCCTCGCCAGAGGGTCGAGGGTACTTTTGGAAAAGTATAGGTGTTCAATGACTCCATGAGGAGTGTGGGCTAAAAGTCCATCTATGCTTCATAGCTGAAGCAGATATGGTTCACACATAGACTATGTCTGGCCCAGATAAGTCTGGGCCCTATAATATTTTATACGGACCAAATCTGGTCCAGATAAAAATTTATTTGGTTCAGATAAAGTCTGAGCCAGATAAAATCTTCCCTGGTCCATATATAAAGTTCTGGCTCATATCTGGCGTTTATCAGCCCAGTTTTTTACGTGACCAGATATAAATTCCAGATCTGGTGCAGATATGGGCCAGATATCAAATACATATCTGGCCCATATATGGAATTTTATATCTGGTCCCATATGGGATAAATATGGTATATCTTTATGTAAACCAGATATGGTACTGCTTTATATGGGATAAATATGGAATAGCTTTATATTCAACAGATATGGTATTACTTTTTATATAACACCTTATTAATTTCTCTACATCTGATTGGAAGATTGGTGGTCACATGCCATGCTTGATTCGGCACTATCATCAAGATTGTGGTGCTCGACCGTTGGTTAGTATATACTAACCCACGGTCGTTGGTTAGTATATACTAACCCACGGCAATGAGTCAGGGATGCATTGAGCGCGCTACTTACAAGCTATGTCGCCTTTAAAAAAAATCTCTGCAGCACTGGGGATCGTACATTGTTTCACCGACATCAAGTGATCGGGCGTCTCTTTGGTTTTGAAGGCCAAGATCGCGCGTCTCTTTGGTTTTGAAGGACAAGCGTCCATTGTGTCACAGAAGTATCTATGGTAATGCCGTGCGCGTGGGTGTAAATCGCTTACTGTGCATGTGTGTTTTGCCCTCCAGTGCCTGGGAATCCAACGCGCTTGACGTCACAAAGAATCCCCCTATGTTAGGTACATAAACGCGCAGTTACAAAACGACAAACCATCGAGCTACCACACAGACAAACGTGATTACATAGTGACCGCCAAAACACAAATTTAACTAACGACTAAATCAAAATTATTAGGTGTTATATAAAACAAATAATGAATGTTTTTCATTCGAGCGATAGTATGAACAATTTCATTCGTTGAAAGCTTTAACGTTCTATTCAACTCGGCTTCGCCTCGTAGAATAGAACGTTCAATCTTTCACTTATGAAATTATTCATACTATCGCACTCATAAACATTCATTATTTATATACTAACCCACAGTCGTTGGTTAGTATGTACTAACCCGCGGCAATGAGGTAGCGATACCGCGCTACGTACAAGCTATGCCGCGTCTCACTAAATCACTGCAGCACTGGGGATCGTACATTGTTTCACCGACGTCAAGTGATCGCGCGTCTCTTTGGTTTTGAAGGACAATCGTCCATTGTGCAGTTGTGTCACAGAAGTAGGCCTATCTATCGTAATGCCGTGCGCGTGTGCTATAAATACGCTTACTGTGTATGTGTGTTTTTCCATCTTCAGTGCCTGAGAATCCAACGCGCTTGATGTTACAAAGAACCCCTCTATATCAGGCAGGCCTACATAAACGCGCAGTTAGAAAACGACAAACCATGGAGCTACTACACGGACAAACTCGAATCCATAGTGACCGCCAAAACACAAATTTAACCAACTAGCAAAATTATAATGTGTTATGTAAAACAAATAATGAATGTTTTTTATTCGTACGATAGTATGAATAATATCATTCGTTGAAAACTTTAACGTTCTATTCAACTCGGCTTCGCCTCATTGAATAGAACGTTCAATCTTTCAACTCATGAAATTATTCATACTATCGCACTAATACACATTCATTATTTGTATAATATGGTTTTCATATGGAATAGCTTAATATAAAGCAGATATGGCATTGCATTGTATGGTCCATATCCGTTCCATATAAAGACTTGATCCAGATAAAAGTTTATCTGGCCCATATATGGCTTAGATCTGGTTCTGGTTTAGATCTGGGTTATAACTGCCCAATTTTTTTTTATCTGGCCAGATATAAATCCCAGATCTGTATCCGATATGGGCCAGATGTGAAATCGAAATTTATTTCGTTTATTCGAAATATGATTTTGCTTATTTGAAATTTTATTTCGTTTAAACGAAATAGTTGCACATAATTGCTCCTTCAAAGGTCAGAGGTCAGTAGTAGCCGCAAGGCATGTACTAATCTGCAGCCTGATAGCTTCATGTCTGCTTATTCTCATGGAGGAGAGAGATAAAGCTGTTAGCCTTTTTTTTTCATTGTGTAAAGACACTGTAAGAGCACTATAGCGATAAACCGTGGTCTTGTTTTGTCATTACGGCATTTGAAGTGGATTTTGAGGCGAAAAGGCCTTTTTCGAAAGAAAAACTACAGAACCATTGTTCAAGTAGGCGAGTATGTTTATAACCAAATTCAATCATCGGTTGAACTGCATGGGTATAGGTGGATGTACGAGAAGTGAAAAGCACATGGTCTGCGGTGTAAAAAGGAAGATATTCATACTATTTTTAACATATTAGACTCCCAAGGTGTAGAACAGAGACGAAAACGGAGGTTGATTCGTCGATCATACTCTTCTAAAGGACCGAACTTTATGTGGCACGTACTGTAAGTTAAAGAGATACGGCATATGTATAAACGGCTGTATAGACGGCTTTTCTAGGAAAATTATTAAGATGAATGCATATCACACTTGACACTTCCTCTGATCCCAGATTAGTCGGTGGATAACTTCATGAAAGTTATCGAAGAACTGGGTAGATGTCCACAGATTATCCGAGTTGATATGGGTACGTGAGAGATTCCCAGAGATCTTACACAGAAAATGACGCAGTGGCAGACTAACATAGCTACTTGGAAGGTGAAAGTACTGCAAATTAGAGAATTGAATTCTGGAGGTCGTATCTACGCAGGAAATCTGCAGACGTTTGGATCAACCAGTTTCGAAACTTGCTAGACAAAGGGGACTTTACTGGAAGCTTTTTAGACGTTAACCTAACGCGCCTCTGTTTCTTACATCTAATTCACGTATGCATAATCTAACGCGCTTCTGTTTCTTACATCTATTTCAGGTATGCATAATCAGTTTCATGAGACAGCAGTCAATATCAAATTCTATCTATCTATCTATTCATCAATCCATCCATCTATCCATCCATCTATCTATTATTACTACTAGGCTATCATTAACATTATAACATTGCTGCTGCTGTTGTGGTTGTTGCTGTTGTTTTTGCTGTTGCTGTTGTTTTTGCTGTTGCTGTTGTTGTTGTTGCTGTTGTTGTTGCTGCTGCTGTTGTTGCTGCTGCTGTTGATGTTGTTGTTGTTGTTGCTGCTGTTGCTGTTGTTGTTGCTGTTGCTGATGTTGTTGTTGTTGCTGCTGTTGTTGTTGTTGAACAATAAATTGAGAAAATGAGTAATCTCGTTATGGATAACAAGACCTACCGTCTACTTAACCCTACCACATTCCTCGAAAATAAGATCGGGAAGGCTATAAAAGAGCTCAAAGAACACAACAAATTATTAAAAAACAAGCTACGCAACTCACACCCACAATTTATTGCCTACCGAAAATGCACAAGAAAGGTATACCACTCAGACCCATTGTGAGCTCCATCAACTCCCCTTCTTACAACTTAGCCGGCATCTTGCAGACATACTGACTCCCTTATCAGGCAAGGGGATGTCATACATTAAAAGCTTCCAACACTTTGTTGAAAGGGCTAAGAAGATATCAATAGAAACAAGTGATATCCTTGCCATTTTGATGTTGTTTCACTCTTCACCAATGTTCCTGTTAATGACGCTTGCAAGGTAATAGGTAATAGGTTATAGATTACAGGCTGACCCAACTCTCCATCAAAGAACACAAATGACATGGGAAGAAATTGTTCATCTCACAAAACTGTGCCTTAGTTCCACTTATTTTAAATGGCATGGCCAGTTTTATGAACAATGTGAAGGTCAGGCAATGGATTCCTCCTTATCTCCTATCACGGCTAACATCTTTATGAACCATTATGAGACTATAGCCATATCCACTCATAATTATAAGCCGACGGTATGGTTCAGATACGTTGATAATACCTTTGTTGTATGGCGACATGGTCGTGAGGAACTAGACAAATTTCTAAATAGAATGATCCAGATGAAACAGTCACGCCTTGGAACAGGCACTTGATTCGACAACGTGTTCTCTCCAAGTGGCCGGCCCAATATAATGTATTACATGCCCGGACGCTATGGCACCATTGACTACTTAACTAAACTGCACTCAGATTACATTGATATATGCCAGTCATAGTGCATCTTCAGAGAAAGGATTCCCTGTGATAAAAATGTGTATCCCTTGAGCTGTATTGTCATTCGTGAAAAAGGCTATGCACTACCAACTGATTCAGAAACAGCTGTAAACTTGCACAAGGACCTTAAGCGGGAAACCTCCATTTATTTAACATTATTCATACTATTTTCTTCAATTTACCACGGTGACCTTGTAAAGATTATGAGTGACAAAGTGCACGTAACCACGGAAGAGCGAACTCTCTGGGACATTGCCCTCGAACTTCCGACTTCCCATACCCGCTACCTCCCCCTCCCCCCCCCCCACACACACACTTTTGTTTCAGAATAAAAGAACCCTATAGCGGATCCATCCAAATTCCCATTTTCCGAAAGAAAAATCTGCCCCTGCAAAGGAAAAAGCTGGCTAATGGCTCGAGAGATATGAAGGCCTTTTTCACGACCATAAAGGTAAGACCGAATGTATGTCCCTTACTCCAGATCCAGATATGGATTGATATCTGGATATATCTGGTTAAATACAGTCTTTATATGGCCATATCAAGCCAGATATGCAGCCAGATTTAGATGCCTTGATACATTATATCAAGTTTTATATGGCCATATCAAGCCAGATATAACTTGATACAATGCAATTCCAGATATGCAAATAAAGTTTTATATAGCCATATCAAGCCAGATATAACTTGATGAACTGCCAGTCCAGACAGGCAAATAAAATTTTATATGGCCATATCAAGCCAGATATAACTTGATGAAATGCATTTCCAGATATGCAAAAAAAGTTTTATATGGCCGTATCAAGCCAGATATTACTTGATACAATGCATTTCCAGATATGCATATAACGTTTTATATGGCCATATCAATAACTTGATACATTGCATTGCCATACATGTAAATACAGTTCTATATGGCCATATCAAGCCGGATGTAATTTGATACAATGCAATTCCAGACATGCAAATAAAGTTTTATATGGCCATATCAAGCCAGATATAACTTGATGAAATGTCTGTCCAGATATGCAAATAAATTTTTATAGGGCCATATCAAGCCAGATATAACTTGATGATATGCTAGATATGCAAATGAGCATTTTGTTAGTTTGCTTTATTATTTATTTAATTTGATTCTTGGATTATGCTTGTTACAGATTAAGACATGTTTTGGATACAGCATCACAATGGCACCTTCCCAGACATTGCAGTTATTTAGTGGCTACACTTTTGTTAATACCGCAGTATACTAAGTGAACTTAGGCAAATGATTTGCATATTTGGGTGGAGCTTGTATCTAAACCTACATTTTTCATGTTTTAGAAAGTTGAAAGTAAAATATGCAGTGCGCAGTGAACAAAATTTAGAGTCAACTAGACGGTTCGTACTTGCAGGCAAGTACAGATCGAAGCCACTGAAAATGGTATGAAACGAAGCAGAAAAGCCACTTGATTCCAAGTCTCGATCAAATAAATATTATGTGCGGATAAAAAGTAGCAAACGGCCTACCATGCTCACCTCTCAGAGCAGAAATGTTCTGCCGCCAACTCAACTTTAACTGTTGTGTCAGAAACGTATCTTCCAAGCAGGCACACAGACAGTTGTAAAACGTTTCTACCCAGTTTCGGGCATTTACGCACGCGCAGCTTAAGCTGAGACGTGAAAACGGATTTGTAGCGGCAGACCAGCGTGTTAAACAAGCGGGGATTTTCGAAGGTGTGGTCGTTGAGTCAGTGCTAGTGTAAGTCTGCGTAGCGGCTTTGAAGTCGCTAGAAAGTAAATAGAACTGCGTAACGAATTATTGTCCTTCAAAAACAATACTTACTACATCTCTCAAATGGGAAGACAATTCCAACTGCAGCACGGTCAAGTCGGTGAAATCGGGGAAATGGTCAAAATTTCCACTTCATGAAAAAGTCAAAATAACTGCGTTGCAGATGGAATGCTGTATACGATCGTAGTGATCGTGTTCAAATAGACGAGTATCACACTGAAAATGTACATACGCGGAGCCACTAAAGAAGGCACCGATTCACGTGACAAACTGAGCAAATCCAACAATCGAAGCTGTAGGCTTCGATTAAATACATAATAAAGTTTAAAATAAGAAGCCCATATCACTGTTTGCACATAAAATTGAATTTATGTTTGCTGGTGTACAAAGTCTGGTTTTTCGTTACTTGTAGATAGCTGTATATAGTTGTATATACTGTAAGTAAACTGTAAATAGTGATTTTAATGTAACAAGTGGACCCCCATGTCCCCCTGCGCTGTGGTTGCCTTGGGGCGTGTTGTTGCCTTCGGGTGTGTTTTTTGCCTTTGTGCGTGTGTTATATTGAGATTGTGTTGTTGGGTCGTTAGTGGTGGGTGTGGTGGGGGTTTCTGTTGGTGGTAACAAAGACTCCATGAAGCTGTACCGGAGCTGGAGTGTCCTCGCTGGTCGAGGGATGCGGTCTGGTGTTCTGGGCGATTTCGGTGGTTTGTGTTGTTGGTGTTCGGTTTTTTGGTTGTTGGCCATATGTAGTGATCCTTTCGCCGGTCTGGCCGTGTCCGTTTTTAGCACGTAAAAAGCACAAAGTCCTGGGTAGGACTTTAAACTGCATCCGGTTGTGGAGCTTGTTTAATCAAGGGAATAATGAGGTTACCCTTTACCACAACTGCCTCCGGGGCACCCTTGGGCAAGGTGCACCTGTATTTGCCCTGTGCTTTTTACGTGTTGTTGCCTTCGGGCGTGTTGTTGCCTTGGGGCGTGAAATTGCCTTCGGGCGTGGGGTCGCCTTCGGGCGTGGTGTTGCCTTCGGGCGTGTTGTTGCTTTCGGGCGTTAAGTTGCCTTCGGGCATGGGGTCGCCTACGGGCGTGAAGTTGCCTTCGGGCGTGAAGTTGCCTTCGGGCGTGGTGTTGCCTTCGGGCGTGTTGTGTTGCCTTCGGGCGTTGTTGCTTTGGGACGTTTGTTGTTTTGCCTTCTGGTGTGTGTTGCTGCCTTCTGGCGTGTGTTGTTTTCGTGTTTGTAAATAGTCTTGTGTGGTGGGTGGGCCGGGGGTGTCGTATATGTTGGCCACAGAAATTTTGTTTTGCTAGTTTAGTGTGGGGTAAATTTGTAAATGTTTTAAGTAGTTCATGGTTGTGTTTTTGCCGGTCCGGATTTGGTTCTTCCTGTTTGATAGTGTCCGTTTCTATGCACTTAAAATACACAAAGTCTCCATGAAGAGTGTGGACTATAAGTCCTAACTATGATTCATAACTAAAGTAGATATGGTCTGGATACATTTTTATCTGTGCCATATAAAGACTTGATCCAGATAGAACTTTATCTGGCCATATATGGTTTAGATCTGGTTCTGGTTTAGATCTGTGATATATCTGCTCAACTTTTTGTCTGATCTGATATAAATTCCATATCTGGTGCAGATATGGGCCATGTATGGAAATATATTCTGCTCATATAAGGACCATATCTGGTCCAGATAAAATTTTATCTGTTCCATATAAAGACTTGATCCAGATAAAACTTTATCTGGCCATATATGGCTTAGATCTGGTTCTGGCGTAGACCTGGGTTATATCTGCCCAATTTTTTATCTGGCCTAGATATAAATCCCATATCTGCAGCAGATATGGGCCAGATATGAAATCCATATCTGGCCCATATATGGAATTTCATATCAGGCCCATATCTGGATTTCGAGTTAGGGGTGGGAGAAACAAAACGTCGTCTTGCTGACAAAGTCACTGAGCACCTGAGGTCAATCAAACAGAACCTCTCAGGGGTCCCTGTAGCCACACACTTCAATCCCCCGTCAACATGCTCGGTCCGTGACTTGAAGGTTTCGGCGGATATCTCGTGACAAGGTTCCAATCATGACCTCCTCGCTGCCGAATACCGTCTAATCATGAAACTTGGAACCCTGTCCCCACATGGTCTGAACGTTAGACTTGAACTGTTATAACTCAGTAATTTCTGTATTGTTTTTACCTGTGGTAACCACTTAACACAACCGCTTTTACCGTGTCCAACTTTATTATGTATTTTTTAAATTGTACGTTTGGCCGTGTCAACAATAAGTTGCATTTTTGCCACCTGATGAAGGGTTTAAACCCGAAACTTCGTGGAATTTTCACAAACTTTTAGCACTATTTACTACTTCTTTTTTACCTATCTATTTACTACATTATCTGTTTTGAGGTGATACACTCTCAGTTAAAAAGTTACTACATTATCGGTCAATTCGTACTACATTATCGGTTAGTGATACATTATCGGTCAATGACTACGTTATCAGTTGTAACACAGACCCAGCTTTAAAGCAGTAGATTTTGCAAAATTTATTTAATAAGCTGGTCAGACTTTGCATTTCATTCTTCTGCATTTTATTTTTCTGTTGGTTTGTGTATTATACCGAGCCGTAGCAAAAGCTATCATCGTGAAAGGCACGCTATACTTTAATCATCTTCACTCGATCAAATGAAACCCAGTCTACACAAATTTGGTCACATAAGAGTTAGGTAATAATACTGCAACATTAGATTTACAAAATGAGTGAATATTTACTCTGGGTTTTTGCAAATGATTCAGACAATAACAATATTGAAATTAACCTAATTTCCGATGAACTTAATTACAAACTTCTAACCTTTTCACTGATGTATAGGTCTCTGTGCAAAATATTTTCCTAAATTGTTTTTACAATATAATTTGATTAATTTCCCCGTGAGGGAAAGAGGCGAGCTACAATAATTTGTATTTTGAGATATCACGGAGCCCATCCTTTTTGTCCGGCGTGACTGTCACAAATTCGTGGACCTGCTTTTCACTGGTTGCAATTGGTACCCGATGTAATTCTTCCATGGTACATCAATTACTTTCTGCAGTTTTACTGCGGGGAGTTTACTGGGTTTTTTCAAGGCAAAGGATGCTCGGTGACTAAGTGATTTTTCTGTCTGGGGAGTCTTATTTATGGTCGTGTGGCGAAACTAGCTGGGAAATTGCAGAAAGACAGTGTCGACCAGACATGTGAAACACACGCAGTTATATGGGTAATATGTGGTGCATTTGAAACTTTTGTTGTGGCATGCAACACTTAAGACTCTTTGTCACTCAACATGAGAATATATCAGACACCATCCATATTATGGGTACAATCTTCATTTTGATTCCCTATGCTTCCTTATTTTTCCTTTGTTTTGGTCTTTTCATGAGGAATTGGCTTCTTGAAAAACTGTAAGCAATTCTACCTACTTTCCTTTTCACCAAAATGTCTCGGGCACTATATTTTCCTAATAGATGGGAATGCTAATATGATCTATTTTTCTTAGCTTTGTGAAGCACCACCTTACTGAGGAATATATTCCAGACGTATCGTTTGACATCTATTGTTAACAGCTATGGGACTACTGCGCTAGGGAGTCCTCTCCATCCAGTACAATTCCCACATCTATTATCTTTTAGTCCAATATATGTTCGAAAGCTGTAAATATTGCGATTTTTGTTGCCTTTTCAACTCTCATCCAATAACATATGAGGATAATTAAACTGCTGTATCATCTCATAGGCCAGTTTTTATTTTAACTACCGGTGCCTTACAATTTGCAAGAGAAATTGGCTCTCCTGAATCCTCGAAGAGGGGGAGCTAAGCACCACACCAGGGATCTTAAGGTGGTTATACCTCTATGAGGCGTGTGTAAGTTTCACGGAAATTTCTTTTGTAACTGTTACCAGAAATTTCTGCACACTTCACTCGTTTGCACCAGCGGTGGTGTCATCGGGCACCAGTGACCCCTTTTCTCTGGGTGGAGCTATTACGGAAACACATTTGTCATAATTAGAATTTTAAGATACCTACCACCCAATAAATGGTCGTACAATGGCGTCTTCCAAATTTTCGCGGCGAGACTTCTGATCAGTAGCCGTAGATGCACCTTCAATGCCGTACTATAAGGACCCCCCCCCCCTCAGTGGCGTACCTGGAAATAGGCCTACTTAATTGTTTCATTCTAATGGTTACAATTTTTAAATACCTCAAAACCTCCAGGGGTATACCACCTAGACCTTCATTAGTGTGTTGTCCTTGAACACCAGAATGGGCCATACATTGGGCCCCAACACCTACAGGGGAGCGCTTCGCATCACCATGACGCCTCCGGCGCTTCTCAGTCCTTCATTTTCAAATTGGTGTGCCCTTCCGGTGGAACGTTATGCCTCCCGTGCCTCCACTGCTGAAGGTCTGGAGACGACACTGAAGACACAAGGACATTGACCTCTGGTAATGAGTTATTTTAATTAATGTGATTTTTGGTTTTCATATCTGAATAGCATTCACATTTAAACAAAAGCACACAGTCCCTGTAGGGCATAAAGATTTTGTTACCTGCACTGTTAAAAATAATTGTTAATTTACAGTAATTTTGATGTCCCTTCACAAGGAAATTGTTGTACTTTTACAAAGGTGTATCTTTCATGTATTATTTAGCAACTTCAGTTTACAAACAGAGATTTTCTGTTAAAAGACAAACTTAAAAAAACTACATGCGGTTTCAGAAAAATCGTACATTTACAACAACTTTATGTCCCATTATAAGTCATTTTTTGTACATTTACAATTTATGTATGTTCATTTAATTGTCACTGATTGTCCGTTCAAAAACATTTACTTTCTGTAGAGAAACAAATCTGTAGCCAATGTATAGGTTACCACCAGTGACTGTAAATTTACAGTAATATTATATGTCTCCTAAAAACTACTGTCAATGAACAGAACCTAAATGTTTGTTAGAATATTAATACAAAGGCGCTGATTGAATGCTTCTTCCTGAATCTAACTTGTGGAATTAAAAGCGTGGGAAGCGCGCCAGAATGTTTTGGTTAAGCCTACCCTAGAAAATTCTAGAAAATTCCTACTCGAATCAGGAGTTAACGACTGTATTTGGCGGTTTTTACAAGAGAAATTGTCCACTGAGCCTCTTCAGAGCCAAAAACAGGTAAAACCGTACATCGTTGTCAAATGAGTAGTCCATTCGAGTGAATTTTTTGCCCCCGATCGCCCGTGGACGGGGGGGGGAGGGGTCGACAGGGGGAGCGGCAAGACAGGCGTTTGCCTCAGAAAGCCCCCACCTAGTAACGTTCCCATATGGGACACTTAGGGCCCCATATCTTGGTCCATAAGGGGCCCATATAATATTGCACCCGAGATTAATAAAAGGGGCCATATGGGTCACCCCATGCATGACCCATATGACCCATGGGAGGCCTAGTTCTGGGGCCCATGTGACAACTGATGTGGGGAAAATGTGGGTAAACCCCATAATATCCCTCAAGCATGTGGGCTACCCATATGGGCCCTTGTTAATCCCGGGTGCCAAAATTAAATGGGCCCACTGGGTTACCAATATGGGGCCTATGTAGGTTTGCTACCGTCCGCCAGTTCCCAGTGGCTACGCCTCTGCAACTTGGTCACTTCCGAAAACATGAGGCTTTGAGGGCTACGCTTTACTCCATGATCTAGTGGGACTGGAGACAGGGACAAGTGAAAACTGGCCAAAAATAAACACATGTACACGATTCCCCTTAGACTCCTCCCAAAGGCCGGCGATCCCCATAATGCATGCCCCTTCCCGGACAGTAGGCCCTACGCCACTGTCCGAATTCATATCATAGCCCACGATGTACCCGTTAGCCTATAAATTGTAATTATCTAGGAAATTCGGATCGTGCAACTATGTGCCAATGAAAGTCGGTCTCCAAGAACGTAAAATACATTCTTGGAGACAATACTATTGATGGTCCGAAATAGTTTACACCCCCTACAAATTCATGTAAATAGGCACCTGATAGGGTTTCAGGATATATAGCCTTCAAGACTCAGTTGCTATGCCTCGTAGCTATACACGTTCACAAATCACAGAGGGCCTGTAATTCTCGGCCGGATGTAATTGAAAAGGGTAAAAATGCATTCGCTGTAAATTTATTGCCGTAAATCTATGCATAGCTACCTTACTGTAAATTGTGTTATGTGTGGTATTATTGCTATTAAAATTCACACACGAAGCTAACAATATATGTTCCACAGAGGACGTGATAATTCGTAGGCTACACTATATTGTGCTGCTTTCATTTGTCAAAACTATGTTTAAAGTTCCGATTTATTAGACGTAGTTTAGAAGCACTGAGAATTTTCGGATGGAATCTCTGACGTATACTAAAGAAAACACGTATTCATCCTTTCATCCCACAAATTTCGGGTTCTAAACACTTAAAAGCAGTCGAAATGAACTAGCACAAAATATGTTCAAGCTCTCTAAGACTTAAATTCCCTCCTTTAACGTTCGTCCAATCAGCGGTCAGTATTGGAGCATTCTCTTTCACGTCCAGAAATGCTTACTTAAATTAAAACCGGAGCCGTTTGAATTCATTTTCAAAATATATGTTCTACTACGTTGGTGGGGATAACGCAGAGATGTAAGCCTTTCCTCCTCGGCCTCGCAGTTACAAAGACTCAACACTCTTTAAGAAGTGACTTGAAAACAGCTTTTATTCAAGAGAACAACTCTTTCAATAAAAGCCAGATTCTTCGAGCGGAAAGGTGACTTTGCAGAGGAATGGATGGTGTCACGAATTATTCTATCAGATCAAAAACAACGACAACGCTTGGTTTAAAAGGAAGGCAGCGCAAAATTGTACTAAAAATCAACTTTGAAGAAGAAGAACAAGAAGATTTTTGACAAACTTCTTCGGCTAAGTTCAAGAAAGAGGAAAGCCCCAAAGAAAACACCGTACCTGGTGTTGAAGAAAATCCGGACAGGCTAAACCAACCAAGGGCTCCTTTTTGGGCCGCCAACTTCTCCCGAAAGAGTGGAATCTCTTCCCTGCAAACATGCTTATGAAAAATGAAATGTATTCTAAGTTTTCTTCTAAGTCAGAGACTAGCCTAGGCCTCCCAATTGACAAAGAGAATATTCGGCCAGATGGGGGAGGGGGGGGGGTAGAATGTGTAGCCAGTTAGAAACCCAAAGCCTATTATAAACTACCCGAAAGCAAGTTCATAAGTACCTCAAAAAGTGCATACGGCGTATCCCCCTATAAAACTGAATTTTTGGTATATAAAAGCTGGTGAAAAGCGTAAAAATGCAGGCTGGGGCGGTTGTAAAACAACTTGCCCCTGTAATTAAACAGAGGAGTGCCTGTAGGTATGCATGTGACATCTTGTAAAGTACTGAGCAGTTCTGTAAAACTACAGCGTTGGTCCTATACCTGAATTAAAGCATCCTGTACATAGACACGTGCTTGTTGTTCATGTATGAAACCCAATTGACAGCAGATTTGTTGTAAACGAACAGAGATGCACTTCTGTAAAAATACAGAGCGGTTCCTGTAGATAGACTTATGCTTGTTGTCCCTGTATGAAACCTAATTGACAGCAACTTTGCTGTACACAAACAGAGATTTTTTTAACAGTGTGAAATATTGATCAGCTCAACCAGTGAGCCTTAACAGGTCCCTTCTGTAACTATAAAGTAAACGGAGTTTTCAGCTATCGGCTTCAATGACTATTTTTAAAGTGTACCCAAAGTCTAAAATTTCAAAAATATATGTTACAAAGCTTCAAAAATGCAACCAAATGGTCCCAGGCGCGGATCCAGACATTTCGAAAGGGGGGGGGGGGACTGAAAGCCCCTTGAATATTCTCCTAAATTAAGATTATGCTAATTTTTACGTAATTGTTATTGTTGATGTGGCGAAAAGGGGGGCCGGGAAAGTCCACTTTGGATCCGCGCCTGGGTCCAACTCCCATCTTCACAGGACATTCTTGAGCTGAGATACAAAATGTTGAAGCTTATTCACTCAATTTAAAATGGTGGATTGCGCAATAATTTGTGTTGTTATTCTTGTACAACTGAAATTACAGTCTTTGTTGTTCTTTGTTTTTTTTTTTTTTTTTTGAAAGCCACTGCACCTTGTGCCAAAATTTGATCACTGTCTTTCTGTTTTAGGTTGACTAGGCTATATAAGTCCTCTCCGTACAACATACCATGTAAGAGAACTGTAATTGTTTCAAGGTCCTATAAACATCTTAAGTTTAAAAGGAAACAAAAGCAGTTTATTTGAGTTGTACAAGAAGGACTTCACAAATTATTGCGCAATCGACTATTTTAAATTAAGTGAATAATTTCAACATTTTAAATCTCAGCAATGGAGTAAGCTATGAAAATGGAAGTTGGATGAATGAAATTTATTTTAAAAACTCTAAAATATATATCCTCAAAATTCTAGACTTTAGATCAACTTTAAATCAAAGCCGGATCACTGTTTCGATTGGATAACTCACTGCCTTACTTTTGTAACTCAGTTCCTAATATATACACTGGGAGTTTTCCTTATATATAACTGTTTAATTCGTGTCAAATTAGTGTTTATAGATGGCAGTAGATCAAAAATGAAGTACATAACAGTTGGCTTAATTTCTTTGGTTTATTGTCACATTTCAGCTTCGGATAACAACTCTGCAGAGGGCTCTATTCAACAATCATTGTGAAACATAACAAATCCTCCCTCTTCGTTTGAAGCAGTTTTCTTTTTCTTTACATGAAAGTAAATAAGGAATGATTATCTTTGTAAAATGTGTACTTGTTTGTTCAATACACTGTCTACTACAACGTATGTTTGCTTATTCTCTCTGCTTCTAAAACAATGGTTCAAAATTTTATGTTAATTTCAAATGAAAACTTATGTTCTCGTTTTGACTTAAGAAAACTTTAGGTTTTAAACAATTTTAAAAATTTACTTGCATAAAATATGCAATAAGTAAAACAACAAAATTATTTGTAAGTAGCATAGTCTTCCATCCAAGTAGTTGATTTCTCACTCTACTGGACCTTCTTTCACCCCTTCACTCACTTCACTTCTGTGTGGGCCTCCAAATTTTTCAATATCATTTCCTAGTGAGTGCGACTGTGGAATAGGTTCCTGAGTTGCTTCGTTCCCAGTTCTATCGCTCTCTACATTACATGAAATGACTTCAAATCCTCCTGGGATCTTATTCCCTACGTTCTCAACCCCACTGCCTCCTGCAGTAAATGAAGGCGTATACACTCGAATATGATCCAAATGTCTCCTAACAACGGGACCGGCCTCTAACGGAATTTCAAACATGGTAGCTTTTATAACTGCTGTAGCAACCCCCTTAACCATGTAAGGCCAGGAGCAAGGTTTTTGATCAATACTGTCTACGACACCCACACTTTCCTACTCATAATTTGTTTTCCTTTCTGCTAAAGCACTCTGCTAAAGCCTGACCTTCCGAACCAAGTTGGGTCTGACTTAGTCAAATCGCTTCCATTCTGGCGTCTACATAAAAGTTCACCGGGGCTTTCCCTGTTTTGCCCGGGGGGGGGGGGGAGTTATCCTATACCCAATAAGAATCTTTTGGAGCTTTTGCTCAAGATATCCACTATCTAGCTTCTTAACTCCCTTTTTACAATTTAAACTCCCCTTTGTGTTATCCTGTTGCTAGAAATACGTATTGGTGCCGTCTGAATATGTTCTACATTGTTACTGACTAGGAAACACGAAAACTCTTCAGACACAAACTGTGTACCGTTATCACTATTGACCCAGGTATCCTGAAGCGCGCCTTTTTTGTCTTGTCAGGATAATGACTGACTGACATAATACTTGAAATAATTCAAGAAATATTTTGGGTCGTTTCAATTATAGGCGAAGCGTTTATTTTACACTCCCAACTGGTCACTTGAAACACAACGAGAATACACAAAAAACTGAATCAGGAAAAATACTACATAAACTTAGTCTCAAGCTCTAGATTTACTATTAAGAGAGTTCGAAAAACATAACGTAAACTGAGTGAAATAAAGATGAAGTAATATGGAATAAAGATGAACCCTAACTCTGTGGTAGTCAGACGGGCTCTGTCTCAACCAAAGAGGGTAAAACTTAGCACAACTCTCAAAAAATTAATTGACTCTGATGCTGCGAAATTGACATTTTACAAAGAAATTGTCTAAATGCCTTGTTAAGATCTAGACTCCTTGGCTACCTTATCAAAATGCGTTGTCCAAGTCTAGCTAGAACTGGGTCTTTGTCCCTCAGGTTCTTAATATTTTGTGCTTCGAATGAGCGATAGGCAATAGCTTTAACCAATTACTACTCCTGTTCCTTGGATTCTCGAAATAGATCATCATATTCCCATTCTAAGTCTTGATCACTTTTCATGGGCAGGCGGGATAGGTCTTTTGTATTGCATGTGCATTATTCTCTTTGTGGACTATCTTGAACAGGTAGACATGCCGAATTATTTGCCACCTAAGCATCCTGCTGATAGCATTGGACCGGTTGCTTTCTCACTCCCAAATACCAAGAGAAGGGGTTTATGATCATTCACTATTTTAAGTCCCTCCCCCCCCCCCCGTGAAACTTCTTAAGGTCAAATACAACTGACAACCCTTAATGCTGAGCATAATTATATTCACTTTTCGACAACAATCTGGATTCAAACGTTATTCGTCGTTCACTGCCATCTGGCAAAATATGACTTATAACAGCTCCAATACTCATGGGAGTCCGGAGGGGGCAAGTTGCCCCCCCCCCGGAAAATCAAAAACTTAAAAAAACGAAGATGAAAATATAACCCCAACATTTCTTAACAGTTCAATCAGTGTGAATTTCTACTCTCAAAGCAGGAATTGAATAAAAATATCAACACTCAGGCCCAAGCAGCCCCCGAGCATATTTTTGGTAGTTTTTAAAGTTTATATTTACGATATTGCTTATGTTTCCCCTTTTATATGCGGTAAATAGGCCTTGGAAGTGCCATTTCCAGCGATCTGGGAAGCATTTTGGGCCAAAGTTTTCTTGCGCTCCGCACCAACCCTTGGTACCGCAGAGCACTGAGAGTCTGTCTATGGGCTTCGCCCCCCCCCCCCCCACTTGACAAATTCCTGGCTAAGCCTTTGTAGACACTGTGTGAAAAAGTAGCATCTAAACTCTTTTCTGGAAGTAAAATATTTCCCATGAAAAAAGGTTGGGCCGCCTAAAAAAGTTTGCCCCCCCTTGAATTTTTTCTGTTTTTTTTTTTTTTTCCTGTTTGCAGGAGAACATGTCTTTATGGATCAAACTGTCCTTAGCAAGCATCACTCTGCAACAATTTTTATACTCCTGAGAGGATTTCTCTTGATTAGGACCAGACTCAAATTTGGATTTGGTTCGTTTGAATCCTTCCCGGCCTTTGACTCTATTTTGCTTTTCAGAGTTAACAGATGATAATTCATTTTGCAAAAGCTGGATTAGCTGGACTAACTTTTAGGACAAATTGGGTATAAATTTACGAAAATGACCCAGAAGCCCGAGATAAGCTTGTACTTTACTTTGATTCTGCGGGCGGGGTGGTTGCCATATATCCCCAAGCTTGTCCTCAGAGGGCGCAATCCGCCTTCATCAAGCTGATGTCCCCAAAACATGAAGAGTTTTTGAAGAGTTTGCGTTTGTTTTTCTTCAATTTCAGGCTATTTACCACAAGCTTTGCAAGAACCTTATTTAGACATTAAAAATTTTCTTCGTTCGTTTTTGCCACTAACAATGATATCATCCAAGTATGTCTTACACATATTGGAACTCCATAATCCTTTGAAAATGCAAAAGCTGATGCAATTCTTAATGGAAACGTCGTGTATTGGTACAAGCCGCTATGCGTATTTATGGTTATGTACTTGCGGGCAGATTCTTCCAATTTTATTTGTTAGAAGGCATGTGACATATCTAACTTTGCAAAGTGCTGCCCTCACTGCAATTCCTTTAGCAAATTCTGCAGGGCTGGGATTGGGTAATGCTACAATATGAGCAATGAGACATGTTCTATGATCTCTTGACTTTCCAACTGCTTCAGAAATTGATCTACCTTTTGACGCCTTACATATGATAGAGGTGCTGCTTTGGGAAATATTGGCCCCTCTATGGTGGCGTGCAACTTTGTTTGGTAACTGACCAATTCACCCATAACAGTTGAGTCAAAAACCTTTAATTTGATGTGTTTCCAGAATTGCTCCTAATGTTTCCTGGTATTCTTTGCTGACTGGCTCAGTAGTGTGCACTCCACGTACAAGATTAGACTGCAAACTTTCATATCTTGAATATTCAACCCAAATCCAAACTCCTCTGTCCAGTCTGTTCCTAAAAGATTGGATTCCTTTGTACCACTAACATGGTCAGAGGATTTGTTTGACTCCATCAACTCACATTTACGCTTGCTTCACCAATGATTGAGACAGGACTAATGGGAGTACTTATCCTCCAAAAATAAAGAAAATTGAAGCTATTGCAAGTACTTTTTGCAATGCACCATTCGGCCATGCAAAGAGCATTTTGAATAAAGTAAAAAAAGATAGGAACCGACACCCTGTTATAACACTCTAAAAACTTCCCCTTTCAAATTAAGCCAAGATGGATCCAATGGAACAACTTAACATGAAAAGGATCAAATATGTATCTAGTTTCGGTTCAAAAATAACAATTTCCTGTTCAAAATCAACCAAATCTAGTCAAATATTTGAACAGAGTTTGGTTCAGTGCCCATTTGAACGGATTTGGTTCAAATTTGAACTGGACGTTCTTATAGTGTACAAGCAAACTCCTAGCTCAAAATCTCAGTAGTCATGGTCCATAAATATAAAATTATTGTAAAAGGCCTACTCGTGTGGGATAGGTTGTGCCCCTTGAAAACTTCTACAAGGGTCCAGAGGCTACCGAATGGACCAAAATTAGCGTTCAAGTCAATGGAGGAATAATTAATGATGCACTTCCAAAGTTGCTTGTCTTTTATTAAGCTTTGACTCAACATACGATGGTTAGTTTTTGTCCAACCTATTAACCTTTCTCTCCTTCAGATGGGTAAATTCTGAGTCATTATTAGAAAGCTCTGATGTGCTTGTATACTCATAAAGCTTATTCTCCTGATGACGATATTTTTACTTATTATAGCTCTCCCTGCTAACACTGACCTCATGAGCCCGGTTTTATGGCATTTAAAACACTGTTGGTCTGTGAATGATCATTCATTGGGCTTATGCTTCCCTGAGCCACACCTCCAGCATTTTTGTTTTACTTGAAGTTGACTCGAAACCTTACTCCGATTCTGAGCTCTTGGTTTGGCTGCTTTGGGCTTCATTTGTACTTTATTTACACTAACTGATAGTGAGGTTATTTTCTGTAAGTTTTCTAAACCTTTTGTGCTGTTTTCTGTACAGTTGCTTTTTTCAAATGCTTGTTTCAAATTTTGTGTTGGAACACTGAGTAACCTATGCTATATGGTGGAATCTTTTTAATTAACCCATCAACTACTGTAATCGGTCAAATAAAATATTAACGAGGTCGCGAAAGTTGCAGCCATCACTTAATTGTCAAAGATTTGCAACAAACTGTGAAATAGACTTTTCCAAAGTCATAACATTGGTAATGTTCAAAGGCCCAATTAGTCTTTACTGACTCGACCATTCATCTTAGATGATCCTGGTTAAATTATAAACTTATCATCGCTTGCCAATGCCATTGTTACCTTCTGGTACAGCTATGACATCAGGAAAAGTGCTGGATTGGGGTGTATTCTCACGTGCGTCTAACAGGCTACACTGTATGTACTTTGTCTATAACAACGATCAAAATGTAATGACGTGTGCGTGTCTTTCTTATGCTCCGTCTGTATTGTCCACCAAACCAAGGTTGAAAAAGTTCCCATGCAGGCAGCTAAACAAGATAAAAATTGTGCAATGCAAGTGATAAAATCCCATCATCCTCGTCGCCATATATCTGCTGTGTTTATCGATGACAACAGTAGACCGAAAATGAAGGAGATAACAGATGGCTAAACTTCGCTGTTTTATTGTCACATTTCAGCGTCTGATGACAACTCTACGTGGGGCGCTATTGAACAATCATTTCCATACATAACATAAAGTGTTCGTTTAAATGAAAAGTGATTATACTTATCTCTTGCACATTTTGCTTTGGTCAACGTACTGCCGGTTTACAGACCCGTGACCAGATAAGGTATGAAAGGGGACGAAAAAGTTGGGGGCGAAATATTTTACAGGGTGAGAGGCAACTAAAATGCATGAAGTTATCGGTAATGTTTCATCTTCTAGTGGACTCTTGGCTGCGGGCTTGCATGTTAGACCACTGAGTGCAAAGGGCTCTATACTTATAGAAACTACTGGTATAAAATACACTATACATGACAGTAGGAAAAATTCCTCATAAAAAGACAAGGCCCTGGCTTGCTGACCCTTAGATATCCAACTCTTTTAAAACAGTCATTAAAAGTAATTTAACTTGTTGGAGTACTTTTGAAGGGGAATGAAAGGATAATATTATCTGTGAGATTAAGTTGCCGTCTTAAAAGAAGTTTGCAGCTACTGCTTATGTCCTTTACACTATACTTTACGTACCGTGTTTCAGGCTGAACACGGAATAAATACGTGTAATCCATATTTTCGGGTTGCCATGTAAGCATAGCAGAATGATCCGAGACACCTTAGGTAGGCTTTATTATCAGCAAATCTAAGTCTTCTCTTTTTTTTTTTTTTTTTGAAGAACGTTCCAGCTTTTAGTCGTGAAGCAAAACATATTATGGAAATAGATACAGCTGACAACGCCTGATATACAAAACATGATTTGCCCAATACCTCCAGCTAACAATACAAAGGTTGATTCATAAAGTTTGAGCGATATTAAATTAGTTCGCGCTTATGAATATTGTTTCGAAAGATAACTAATTACGGATATTCTGGGATGACAATATGGAGAGGGCAACGTTGCAGTCCGCGATAAGAATACAGTCCAAAGTTAAATGTAGTATTTCAGATTATTTTTCTATTGCTTAGCTATATGACGACTTTCTACTTTTTTCGCAGTTTTCTGCAATTATGGCTCCAGGTTCTGATGGTTTTAGCCCTTTCCACGCCTCCAGTTTAACAAAAAAATGGCCTGTCTCAAATATCACCTTTATTAAAAAAAATTAAGCAAAGTATGATCGAGAAACTTAATGTTTGCTTTACAAAGCCAGAAACTGTCGGATGCTATGAAAGTTCTGTCGAGATGCACACAACTATCATTTAAACGCTGAAATATTACTAAGTGTTAGCCATAGCGACAAGTCCATTTCTTTTAAAGTAAAAAAGTAGAATTTACTTTTATTTCCGCAGAAAAGCCCCGAATTCTTTACAATGAACTGAATTCTCCCGGCAAAGGAAAAAAATCAACATGTAAATCCACTCTCAAATCTGATGTTTAAGTGGTTGTTTAGTTGTCTAAGAACTAAAGTCCCTAGGTAATTATTTAAATAAGAACATTTACAAACGAAAATTTCTTTTAGACTTGTGTTCATTCAATTAGAACAAATTTCGTCGTTCATGGTCTTACCCTTGAGCATGAAAATGCTTCTCATAGCTAAGTGTTCACGATAAGTTGATATCTGTCTATTGCGGCTTCAGAGTCATATTTTAATGAAGATTTAGCTTTTTGATTCCTTGCCGTAGGCAAAAGGAATGTATGCAATCACGCGGTCGATTGTGTTTGTATGTGTGTTTGTGACGCTTGGCTTGTAAACACGGTATCTCAAGATAGCAATGCTGGATAATTTCATACTTACTATATAGAATTGTTATTGTAAGGCAAAGATCCCTTTTATTGTATTAAAGGTCAAAGGTCATGTAAGGTTACTAGAGGTCGAAAACCGAAAACCTTGTAAACACGATGTTTCTTCCTGGGCAGCATGGATGCTTTTTGTACTTGGCTTGTGGATGAGTTATAGTCAAACGTTGTAGCCTATTGATTTTGGCAAAGGCCAAAGCTGGTTGTCTGAGGTCACTGGAGGTGAAAATGCTAAATTATTAAAAACTGCTTGTAAACACGATATCTCAAGATAGCAAATGGATAATCTTCATGCTTGGTATATAACTTTATTATATTAAAAGGGAGGCCCTATTTTTTCAGTGGAGGTCAAAGGTCATTTGAGGTCTTTAGAGGTGCATTAGGAAGACAGTTGCTTTAGAACTCTGTTAACTACATACCCGGCGAATCAGGCATTTGGACGGGGACCCTTGATTAGTATCAGTTACCAAATGCAGCTGGAAGTCACCCAAGCATAAGCAAAGATAAGGAAATCAATTGTTCTGCTAGCTGAAGCAAACAATCTCCCTGCTCACTGATGAGAGAAAGCAGAGGATAACAGGGGACTTTTTTAGATTAATCACGGTTGGTAAACTTCAAAGGAACTGTCCACCTCATGGAAAAACCGAAAACCTTGAAAAGCACGATATTTCAAGAAAGGGATTATAGATGTGTTACTTTAAGAGAAAGAGAACCCTATGAGTTTGTTGAAGGTCAAAGGTCATTTGAGGCCATAAGAGATGAAACTACAAAAACCTTGTGAACTAAACAGACAGTGAGCGGTGCCTCCAAATTGTGTCCGGCGTTTAGTTACGAACGAAAAGTTAAGCATGAATTTTGTACCACTCCAAAGAAAAATTATAGCAGGGGATCACTAAGTCTTTGGCCTTTCTGATTTGTGATCATAATTTAATTCTGGATATAAACTACAGCCTATAGTCTATAGCTTATAGTACATATGCTTGTTCATTCCTGTGAAAAGGCTGTCTTATTTCTGTCCTGTAATCATTATAAATGCTTATTCGTGTTACTGAACTTTAATGATGATGCTGTTAACACCGTTAAAATACCCTTTCGATTTAGGCCATACATAGATACAATTGAAACTTGATTAATCATTAAAAAGAAACCAATGCCCATTCCGATTGATTTGACCTCGCCGCAAAACGGAGTCAATCACTTTCATTTAGTAGTTCTTGTATAGCTACATGTTTAATTGGTCTATCAAATACAGCGGTTAATGTTAAATTCAAGCTGCCGTATACATATTGTATTCCTAAACGTTCCCTAGAGAGTAAACTTAGATGATTTTAAAAACAGAGCATACTGTTCTTCCCTCTCTTTGTTTTTGTAAAGATTCACTAAACTCATGTATTTAAAAGTATGAGCTGAATGCGTTTTGCAGTAATAGGCCTAATAATGTAATATAATAACTTGAAATTGACTTTTTTCACAATTCAGATTAGATTTCTGTAGGCGTAGGGTGAGTTGTGTGCTCGACCGAATGATGAATTTATTTCAATCATAATTATCTCTCACAAGTTGTTTTCAAACTATCAAAATTTCCCAAACCTTCCAAACCTATCAACATTTTTGCACCCTCCACTCGCTTCCAACCTCACCTTGCTGTGCTTATTATAAAACGATCAATACTGTTACAAATTTGTTCGCGCAATGCATCGGCTAGGGTTTTACAATTAGAGCCCGTTGTTTGTGTGTATAGTGGTGATTGCGAAGGAGCACAGCATTACAAGTATGCAACAAGGGGAATTCAGATGACTTATTTTACCAACGCTTTTACAAATTAATAGGGAGAAGACTAGCTTTCTTATATGTACATATTGAACTAAACACGTCTCTATGCATAGTTTTCCTGCAATTTCCATCATCCAAATGATTTTTTATGAAAATTTTTTGCGGGCTTCACCCGTGTTTATCACGGTTCGTACTTCCTGTAATGACCATGACTAAGGCAATAATACTTCATATTTTGACCAAAAATACATTTTCAAAAAAAACCTGTTGTAGGGACTGCCCATCAAGAAATAAACATAGGCGTGCGGGGGTCAATATTTCTGAGAGGCAGGGATAACTTTGGCCCGAATTTAGAATTTTGGAATTTTGTTACCGCTGTGTCGGTTTTCATGGCCCGCAAAAAGGGCATAACTTAATATCTTAACTGCCTCATTTGCCCGAATGGATCCACTATTTTTGCCAAAATTGGAAGGGCATATGCCCCCCTGCCCGCCTCATACGCTTATGGGAATAATCTAACAAAATCTAATATCATGAGTAGCCTATATGGTAACATTTGCAGCATGAGAGAAAGATTGAAAGTATGTATTTGTCGTTACATTTTTTTGCAAAACATTTTTACGTGAAGCTTCTAGCACACCCTTCATCGGTTTAGGGTGAATGTTAATACACATGCAGAGAAAAGGCTCTCTGAAAAAAACATGTTTGTCAGTCCACCAGTCTTTAGTAATCTGTTTACCCTCTCGCTCACTCTTTATTGCATGCTGATCGTCTGAATTCACACTACTCATGTAAGTATCGTCATGTTGTAATTACCAAAAAGCTGCCGGGTATTCGCCTGCTGGACCTTCACCGTGATATTACTCCTGAAGAGATCGACTCCTTGACCTCGTTCCTTCTGGGGAGATGCTTCACCAAAGGCAACCTCAAGCTGGGGTGAATAGACAACTGAAGGGAAATGAATAGGCTGAATAACGTTAAGTGAAGGGGACTAGGAGACGTCTATTCACGTCAGTTTGAGGCTGGCTTACATGAAGTAGGCTATATACACCCTTTCTGTTAATCGTTCCTGAAGCAACAAAAACGTCACGATACCCCCGTTACTTTGTAGAGAGTTCTATTATACAGAACCTTTTTGACCTCAAGTGTCAATTTGTAAAACAGCGGATCTCTAAACACAAAGTCTGAATTTAACTTGGCTTGGTAAATACCATTTCCTTCCATCTGGAAGACATTCTCGTGGTAATTTTCGAAGTTTTCTGTGGCTCAACAGATGTTGGAGCTCAGCGCAAGTGTCGTGATAGATGTACAATTCTGACCTCGGAATTGCATGAAGTGGGGACTATATGTGATGCATTAGAAACATTTGTAGTATGATGTGCATGAATTGAAACATATTACTCATTACAAGGCATTACATTTGAAGGTTATTTAAATGTTTATTAATACATTTACAGAAAATGTATCATAAAACAAACTTGTTAGCCCTTTACTCTTCTTTTAAACCTTCACCCCTCCCTCCCCCCCCCCCTTGCCCATTTAAAATTCTCGTCTGTTCGTCTGAATTCTCGTTGAATATTTCAGTAAAAATACGATTATTATGAAATGCTTGGTATGCACCCCTGTAGCGTCTTTGTATTTCAAGTAAAGACATCGTGCGGGTGTTCCCATTTTAAAGTTACTCTAGAGCTTCTAGGGGGATCATTCCGGTCTGTATCAGCCTTGAAACGGGTGTCATGTCACAGCCCAAATACAACTAAGTATAAGAATTTCTATACGACATGTAATTAGTTCAAAAATCAGACAAAGACAGCACCATTTCGCATCCATACCACCTTACATGGACAAATATTCTCAAAGGGAGGAGTCTTCACTCTCCACTTAGAAAACACACCCTTCCCTTAAACTAAACCAAAAATAAAAATTCACTAAATTTTGAGAATTTCCCATCATATGATGAGTTTAACAACTTGCCAAAGAAAGAGCCAGTATGCATCAGTTTGCCCCGTACAGAACTAGAGCCTAGTGCCTACGGTCTCGTCATTTAAACTGAAAGGCTACAATAAGCGATGCAAAAAATCAGATGGAAAGTAATTGAAAAAAAGAGAAAGAAGGAAAGAAGACAAAGGGAAGAAAGAAAAGGAAAAGTAAGAAAGAGAAACGGGAAGAGTAACAAAAGGTTCTAATTCCATAGGCCATGAGGCCGAACGATTTGATACCTCAAACCATTTGAAATTTGTTTTCAGGTGTCAGGAGGATAGTGCTGAAAATTTTTCTGTCATGTTGAAAACTTGGCCGAACAAATAAAATGCCCCAAGGGTAATTGTCTATATTTACACAGAACAATTCTGTTGCTAAGGAACAAGAAAATATTCGTCACTGTCTTTTAAGGACAGTATGAATTACAAAAATGCACAAGGACTGTATTGCAAGCTCATAAAATAAGTTCCTGAAGCCTACAGACAAAAATATATAGAAAATGCTAAAAATCAGATGTATACACCCATGTTGAGTTTGCTCACATAAAAGAACATAAAAGAAATATTTTTGATCCATGGTGTTCATCTCAAAAGGTATCTAAATTTTACCATTTGAGACAAGTATCCATAGGGAAGATGTGTGTAAAGTGACGACGTTCACCTTGAAGAAAGTAAGATAGTTTAAATGGAGCCGCTAATATACTGATGAAAATGTCCTTCGTCATAAGTGCGGAAAAGTGGCCCTGACCAAGCACAAAGGTCAGTTTCAAACCAAATAAAATGTTTGGTAGTGCAGTTCACACCGATAAACCTCCCTCTCAGTCCGGTAATATGTCTTCACATTCATCTGGTAATAATAAAAGCAGCCAGACTCTAGTCGTATGAAAGCGACCAGGCTAACTCAAATAAAGTTGCCTTTAGTAAAATGATTTTATGGTTTCTGTTACAAAAAGGACCATACAATGACAAATTGCTTGGAACTGGCGAAAAAGGAGGCAGAACCAACTTCAAATGAATACGTTTTTTATGGAAGGTCTCCTATGGTAGCCATGACCAAATTAGGAAAGAATATCTTCCACTTAATATCTGAGGCATTTATCTCTCAAGTGGAGATTCAGCTCAGCCACCCGTCAGGATTAAAATGTTTTCTGATACGTGCGCAACTCAGTCATTGATTCTTCGTTCGATTTTCTCATAATCGAAATCCTCTTATACAGGGTTAAAAGGCATTGAATCGGTGGTTTGAGTTTGGTTTTCTTTCTTCCCTCTTCACAAATCAATTTAAAGTCTGATTTAGTTTTGACAACTAGGCGTTTATGAGATGGCCCAAACTCCTCAACGAGATCATCGGGCAACTAGCGTGTAATAGTTGAATGTTTAGAATTTGCACAAACACGAAAAAAGGGCAAAATGAAAGTAATCCGCTAATTGCAGCAGAAAATAACGTCCTCATACAATAAAGGTATTCACTTATGTAAACATTTATATTTATAAATTTTCATTAACGACTTGTACAATCCTACCTCGAAAAGATAGATTGATTCTTATTTCGTAGGTAATGTTTTCGTGTATTAAGGGTAAGCTTTAGTTTTCCATGCGAGATTATTGTAGAAATTGATTTGATGTGACATAAAGGGATGTTTATTAGCTGAAAAGTGTGAAATGTTTCTCTGTGGGCCTACTGAGTACTATTGACCCACGCTGTTTATTGATCAGCTACAAAATGTAGTCCCTTCTATTAAAACCAAAGCATGATTTTACATGATGGCACATAATAAAGTCCTTTCTTCGATAAAAAAAAATTGCCTGATTCAGGATCGCTTATAAGCTTTACATTAAACACACACCTTGTAGAGTGTAAACCTATGCTCTGTTTAGAAAATGTAAACACAAGTTAGTGAAAACAATGTCTGCATCGATTAACGGCCTTAGTCTCTCGTGTTTGACTAGTTTCTGGTGATATGTTAAGTTTCCCAGTATTGAAATGTAAATTTTAAATTGTCAACAAAGTTTCAGATTGGCCAAAAATTAAGTCAATTGGTCCAACAACTAGTCAAATATTGTTAACTAACGGGGTTAGTCTATTCAGACACCTTTTGACTAATTTGTGTTAAACTTCAGTTTGTTTAGCCCATATTTATTTCGATTGTTTCATTCGAGGTACCTGGGCATTATAAAGGTTGTTTTAACTATGTCGTTACAATTACGATGGAACTTCTATCCTTCAATTTTCTCAAGACATACAAAATTTGCAATAATGTTTAAACCAAAGTCAGGTGAAAGCATTCAAACTCATTGATCTATCATACATCTTAACAACATTTTTAATCACGGCGGGGTAAAAAGTTAGGTCTTTCAGTGTCACATCAAGGATTATAAATAATTTGTAATGTCACACATGCACTACCGTACTCAAATCAAGGAACTCGTTGTCTTTTTAAAGTTAAATAGAAATATGGTTCATTTCCCATTAATCATGTTTTAACGGAGTTGCTTGATTAATTATTTCCTCACAATGAGTTTTGATAACTTTTTGAACAAAGTGCTGCTTCAGGGGCCCATTGAACAATAGAAATTAAAGCACGATAAGACCATTAGGCTATATACGTGATTAGTGAAACAGGTCATACTTGTGCAAATGAATCTCATTTTGTCAGTTTGTATTTGGTCAATATTGCTCTACTATTCTTATTTTGGACTATGTAATTTATTTTGATAATTTTTCACAAAAGGAATGAAATCTCAAAAAGACACATTTCAGTCCCACAATATTTTAAATTGAAGTTTCCCTCACGGTACCTACTCGGTCGGTCAATGCACATTACTTTTGAAAGAAAATACTTGAGGCAGGCTTGTATTCAAAACCCATACTTACTGTTAGCCAAGCATGAATGCTTGAAACGTCATTGCCTTTATGGTCTACTTGGCCATTAGTCTCACATTCCGGGAGTTTCTGTTTTTGGGAAAATATGGATGAACTCTGCAACTATATATTCAAAAGGTCAAGAGGCTAGCTTCTCATCTCAATTGCAAACATAAATATAACCCTGGAGGAAAAACAATTACTTTCAACTAGACGAGAGTGGCTTGTGTTGTTACGTTGCTATAAGTTGCTGTAAAACTATAAGAGTGATTAATTTTTTTTTCTAAGCGCATACAAGGCTGGAGCATTCTAAACTAACGAGCTCCAAACACTTCTTTGTGCGTGTCTGCTGGTTTGAAACTTTACGGAAGTACAATAATATCAGATAAATCCATCTAGTGATGCATAGTTTTAATGGAGAAAAAGGAATTATCAATTCCTGGTGTGACACGTCGTGGCACTCAATTTCTGCGACTGCGTGTTGATTGGGTAATAATATTTACGAAACGGTTACCGGTCTATTTTATGTTACAACTTCTGGTTATGTATAAATCGGTGTAGCTTTCTTCTCTATGATATGCCGCAGATGGTGAAGGTGTGTTTATAGAAACATAAATCCTTACTGAGATCCTTACTATTTGTACCCACCTTTAAGGAAACTGTGAAATATCTACCAGTCTTTATCGCTCTCTGAATTCATGGACAAAGTTTTGAACATCCTTAGATGTCTTCAGGGCGAATTCTGATTCATACTTCAAGAAAATCGCTGTAAAGCTATGAAAGTTGAAGACTGTTCAACTCGGAGCCCAGTAAAGCAAGGCATGACTGTTATAGCACGTGATATTTGGAAGAATAAACCTGCTCTTACGTTGGAAGGGCTTTTCTCTCAAATCACAAGTTACTTTTTCTGCATTGCTATTCTAGTGTGAGTTGGGTGTCACCTGATACCTACATAGGACAGTTGAGTGAGATGTTATCTCGAGGTGACTTTCTTAACGCACTGAATGTGCCATTTCTATCTTACTTTGCGTGTACATCAATGGTGCGAACGTCGTGTAGTTGGTATTAAATGTAGTCCATCAAATTATGCTCAGTTTGGTGAAACTTTTCTTATGTTAAGACACCTTAGGCGACAGTGCATACACTCTTATAAAGCTTCTTTACAAGGAACTGCAACGAGTTTCACATATAGAGGTACAAGGTCACGTATAACAGTACTTGAGGATATCAGTGGCTTGCGAACGAAAGAAAGTATGGTGAGTTCCAAACACGTTTTCAAGGATGTTTGCTTTCTAAAATTTGTGACATATTCATTCAGTTTGTTCTGTAAGATTTTATTACCCCGGGGATTAAATGAAGCACACTGCCTAGACACCTGATACAGACAAGCTTCGCATTTACGCAAGCTGCATAATGGGATATGAGTTTTGATCAAACATTTTTAACTTAATGTCTTCGAGTTGTGAGAAGAATGAATGCTAGATTGTCTGCTGTCATGGGTGTGGTGATGAGGTTTGAAACCTGATTATACCCCACACCACCTTTGAAGTGATGGGTGGTCCTTTTCTTCCTATTTTGATAGAGCTATCGCAGCATGTTCAGAGTTCAAAAGATTTCCACACTATGTGGGTCTTCTTCCGACTAGAATTGTATACTCAGTCTAGCAGACTATCTGCATTGAAAAATTTCTTGAAATTCACTTTAAAGTAGCTTCTGGTAACAGTATCCATATATTCCATTGAAATTTGCTTATATCATTTTATATGCTTCCATGATCTCGGAGAACTTTTCTTGCGGTACATAAAATATTTCAAAAGTGTTAGAAAAGTTGAGAAATCAATTTTACTCACTTCATGCCTCCATAAATAAATCTAGTAAAGTCTAGTCACTGACTGAGTGGTCAAAGAGAATTCATTTTGTCCAGCTGTTTTGATCTCGTCTGTTTTTTTTATTATTATATAGCATCTTCACAAGTTATTTTCTTGTAAATGATATTAATGCCAGTGTTGTAAAATAACATAATGTGACGACTTTTCCTTTTACCACCCTTATTTTTCACAATGACAATGCACAAATACATTAGTACGTGGAGTGAAAGAGAACCCAAAAAATAAACAAACGTGTAACTGTTGTGCCAGTTTCTGGTATTAATTCATTTTTTCGTGATTTATTTGTTTGTTTTTTTCAATACTTTACCTGTTTATAGGAAGACGGCAATTCAACGGAATCCACCTTGGGGTTCTTCGCGGACACACCAGAAGGTTCATCTTACTATCATTTTATATGTAGCAAATGATCATTACTATTCGAGTGAAATTACCCACCACTAAGAAGGAACAACAACCCTTGCCGTTTAGTACACTGCAAACGTAACATTGCATGGTAGCCCCTTTCTCCACCCATTCTGATGTAATCTTCGCCAAATTTCTTAACTGTATGGTACATGCATTACATGGTTGTAAGAGATCGATAGGTTCTTGACTGAATTTTAATACTGAAACACACTAGCAGTTTAGCTTGTAAGCTGGTTTCATATAAAATTTTCATATTTTGGTACATAAAACTTGTTTGTCTAAGTGTAAAGTGTAGGCGGAAGGTAGTCAGTGGATGAAGGAACGATGAAACACGACGCCTCTTTACCAATAATGTGATTTTTCCTTGCCTCCACGCCAGACTGGCCCAAATAATTGTTAAACTATCACTCGTTATATTGCACCTCATGTGCTTAAGTGGTCTTAATATTCTGAGGTCTTGTTTTAAAAGTAAACTTTGATCTTTCTCTTATTTTCTGCAGAGATAGTTTTATTAGCATCCGCGGCCTTTCTAGCGTTCTTGGTCTGTGTGTTGCTGTTAGTTGTACTGGGTTTGTATCGCTATATTCAGAAGCTAAGGATGACTTCCAAGTCAAATTCAAGACTTATATCTAGCTTTACGAAATCTTCTGTGAAAGATACTGCTGCAGGTACGTATGAAACCGTCGGAAATGCTAAACAAACCGTTGTACAGCAACAACCAAATGTTTCAAGAGTAGTTGGACGTAGTGAGGCCTGCGTAAGATCTGAGTGTGACAACGGAAATGTACCTGCTGTAAAAGAAAAAGGTCACAAGGAGATAACAGCAAGTACGGAAGAAAAAGGCAAGGATAAAGACATAGAGAGAGAAGAGAGTATCAAAAAAGCTAAAGACGATTCAGTAGCAATTGTAGAGATTCCAGATCCCGACAAAGGTATCGTACGATACGCAAAGATTAACAAAAATAAACCGTCAGTTGTTCGAGATCCAGATCCAGAAAAACCTGTCGCTGACACAGTGAATAACCAGACAGATATTACGTCAGCCGCAACTGATAGTGAACCTTGAAATAGACAGCTGTAGGTTAATTAAGGGGACATATGCGATGTGCTATTGAAGGTTTAGTGGACCGTTAGATGTGCACGCTGAGAAATTGTATTTTAGTAACAATAACTGGAGCGTAAAAAGTAAAACGTGTCAAATTTTAATGTAGAAAATGTAAGGAAACTATACAATAAACACAGAAAATTTAAAGTTATGGATTTGTCTATCTTAAAAAAATTATAATGCATTTATGCAACCAGGTAATCTACGAAATGAAACTACAGTCTTCGTGTAAGTGACGGAAAGAAGAAGGTCCAAAATGGGAGAATTTTGTTTTCAAGTAATCTCCCATTTGACTGTTGTAATTGTAAATTTAACTAGTGGATCATAACTAGTGACATATGATTTATTGCACTTTTACCTGCTCCAATGTGCTTTTAGAGCGACACAGTTGGGTATTACTCCATATGTCATTTTTTACTGGAAACGTAGGCTTCAACGTGTCATTGTTTATGTTTTATGTTTGTTATTAAATGTAGGAGCTAACTCAAAGTTAGACATTCAACATGTCTTTTCAGTTCGCTAAAGCAAATTTGAAATGTTTAGCTTCACATCCAATCAGATACAGTTCTCTCTGCACACACGATAGTAAAAGAATTTCTTTTAGCGCCTAGTCAGAGAATCAAAATGACCATTACTTGTTAGATTAGGTTAGGTTTTTTAACAGTTCGCGAGATTCACCCTTTTAGGTGAATCTAGTCTTCTCCATAGGGAGTAAACATGGTCATGGGATCCGCTCTATTGCCTGTGTTACCTACAGTTCCATTCGTTTTTTGTGTACATTGTCAGTGGTGAATGGGTTTTGGTACCCCTTGCAAACTTTGTCGATCGAATATGCAATGGAATTAAATGTATATTCGGTAAATGTATAGTAACAGCTACCAAAAAGCCACGTCCTATTCGGTGGTTCCTCACGCCGATTTTAAAAGAAACGCAGTAAATCCAAATTCTTGAGTAGTCTTTGTTCTCACTAAACCTTGTCGCTGTTAGACTAGCAAGCCTATAGAATGTGTTGCATAACTTTTCCCCCATTCGGGAGAATTTTGAAGTTCCCCCAAACGGGAGAATCTCAGGAACTGTTTGAGGATTTTAGCGCCAGTCAGGCACATCTGTAAATTTGTCCACTCTCTCAAATGTGAATACTTTGACAAAAATTGTCTGCAGACATGGGACATCGATGATGTTAGGAATTTCAAGGTTTAACTTTTGATGATGTACGTTCTGCCTCAAAGGTAGACAACTACCTCATTACCTTCACTGAAGCCATTTATGGAAACAAGCACACACTTAATGTGTTACGCTAAAACCCCGATTTAGCATCTAAGATTCAGAAAAATTTTCCATGGTACGTTATTTCAAGTGAAGAAGGCAATTTAATAGAGATCATCTTTACTGTCTGGGCGGGATTTGTATTGTTTTGAATTGTTAAAAGGACACAAAATTGGGAGTACTGCTTTTCACTACGTCCATATGTCATATTTGTTTACACTATCACAACTGCAGAGTGAATTACGCGGGAGTGGGCTCACCATTTAGTCACTTTGTACCCCTAACACATTTCTTTAAGAAAAGGATATAAATTTGCTCATGTTCAAGTAAATGACTGATAAACGAAAACAATTAAAATATGTGATAGTAAAAAAAAAATGTTGATTTGTGCTTTGAAAAAAATCTTGAGATTTCCTTGATATTGACCAGAGATATTTCCACATTCAACTAATTATTAACTTAAAAAAAGTGTTAAAAAAGACATGGTAATAGCTCTAGAGAGTAGACAAAGTAAAAAATGCCAAAATTATATCTTTGGCCACTGAGAGTCTCAATTTTTCGTGATTTTGGCTACTTGTTTTTTCCAGGCTGAGAGCTTTCCTTCCCAGACTGGCAAAACGGTGTTGTTTCCTTCGGTGGTTTGGACCTTTGGTCCAACCTAAAAGCCCTATTTCCAAACTAAAAGGATGTTAAAAGACCCCAAGAGCCACTGTTACATTATAACTGACACAGGTTCACCACCGGAAAATTGCTGAATACTTAGGCTTTTAGACATAAAAAAATACCTCCACACTCAGCACGGTTACCATTATTCCTTTTCCAAAACATAAGGCTGAACACCGAATTTTTCGTCAAGATAGGAGAGATACAAGACCGTAGGCGAATGAGCCAGCCCCAGACCATCCAACGCTGCCGAACAAAAGCTTTTTCTTAGGAACATTTGTGAAAACTTATTCCTGATCGTTTTTCAATACACATAAGTTTAATAAGAGAGTCATATTCTCATAGGCTGAGAACTTCTTGATCAGTTTGAGCCGGACGTGGTTTTAGAATGCAGTTTAACTTTAAAGTCGTATAAGGTAAGTCGTAAGTCAATGTCTTCTATCACTACAAATCAAATCTGACTCATTATGAGGTAAACATTGTAATGTGAGGAGAAATTTCATTTTATATATATGGGCAACAATAGGTTAAAGTATACATCTATAAAGCTAAAATTACGTTTAGAACATTTTCGTAAGTAATATAAAGTGACAATTGTTCTTGAAATGTACTATATTTCATGTGTATAGTACGTTTTAAGACGTAGAGCATAGTTAAATTCATATCTTTGTTTGTAACAACGGTACGAGCATGTCTAACCATCACGTAACCATCCGAGCCTTGATTTTTTCATTTCCTCCAGAAAAGGGTGGTGCATGGGGATAGTGAATAAAACTTGAAAAAACACAGAAGGATCTTTTCGGCATAAGCAATTGGTTGTATCAAAGTCCTTAGACACACAAAGGTCTAACACCCATGCGTAGTCCGTGTCTTCCGTCCCTAAGCTCTTTAAAGTCTCTTAAGCTACTCTAAAAGCTTGGTTATGAGATTGACTTGTTTTCAACTTCAGGATATATTACAGACGATACTCGATAATGCAATTGTAAGGATATTCCACTCGTATTACCACATGTACGGATACTCCTTCTGATCCTGATGGAGGGTTCTGCCTGAACTCAGGGAGTCCTTTACGATGTTAAAAGGTTTGGGTTCGTTGGCCAAACCTACTGGGTATGAAGCCACTAGAAATAAAGAAAGCTACAATATAAAAATTAGGGATGCATAAATAAAATCCAGAGTCAGAGAAGACCCAAGCTAATTCCTAAGTGAAATGTAGCTGAGATCCTAATTGACAAAATTGCCTTATTGATAGACCCTCAGGTACCGGTTCCTTAAGTCACGGAGTGGCTGCCTTCATCCCTTGCGTATACCCTTGGCTGCAAGGACGCCCTGAGTTCAGGTGGAGTCCGCATACTGCCCTCCATAGGAATCAAAGGGTGCATACTTGCATTGTGTTGCGCATAAAAGCATGTGAGTGAAAGTACGTTTAATATTGCTGTTAGGAAGAAAATTAATCATCGTAAACCCATTCATACAAACCATGACGTTTGCACCTACATGTTAACAGTTCGGGAGATTCCCCTTTTGGGAGAATCTAGTTTTCCCCCGATCGGGAGAAAACATGGTTATGAGCGCCACCATTTGGCTTATTTTAACCCCCAGTCCTACGCAATCTGAGTGAACATTTTCAGTGCCAACTCTAGACTGTTGGAATACTTTATAACGCAATGTATTAAATCAAGGTATTACCTATAGTTTCGTCTTGAAACCATAGGGAACACGTTATGTTATTTTCAAATTTGATTGTTTATAATAATTTGCGCAAATGACACTTGGGTAATGCTGATAACCTTACATGATTTATTTCAACTCTATGGAATTCAGATCATTCAGCGGTTGAAATTGATTGTGTATGCTTTATCTCAATAATTTACTGGGGTGAGTCTCATTATACAAAAGATTGCAGAAACATACAGCACGCTTTATGAAGCATTTGTGTTATGAAGCATTTGTGCAGGCCACGCTTTTGCTGTTAGGCCTACGTACGCACCACAGGAGATGACTTCTTGGCCAGTGCGGAGTGTGATATCCCCCGAGCTTATAGAGAAGCAAAAGGTCACCTAACTTGCTTTGGCAAGTGATGCAAAAGAAGTATTTAATATATGTCGTACTGTATTAATAAGTTTTTGAACTTGCTACGATTGTCTGGTATTATACCACATGGGATCATGATGGTAATGAGAAATATTCTGATTACCCGAGCTCCCATAAGCGAGTGTATTAAATGTTGGTCCACGTAGTCTATCTGAAGATCTTTCACACTCATACTTAACGCCATGTCCACCTTCTCAAGATGATGAAAGGTTGCTCGTTGCAGCAGAAGATGTAAAAGTAATCCAAGGTATGGAGGACATACACTTACGTCATTAGTTTGTGTACGTGAGCATATTGTACGACGTTCGTAGTACCATATAGCACTGAAAGGTACACCAAAAAATTTTGTAGAAGGTAAGTTCGTACATCATTGGAAATAAATGTACATATGCCCATATGCCCATACATTTTATGGAATATTAATCTTTTTAACTTTCAACTTGCTCACAAACCTTTTTGTGCAGTAATCTGCACGTCCACGACATTACTTGGGTATACAAAGTAAGTGCTTCATCCTTTCTAAAATCTCGAAGGTTCACCGGTGTTTTTTTTTTTACTTCTATTATCGTCATATTTTAGTTTAATCAGGTAGTTCTGTTGCGACTCCCTGGTTTTATTTAGCAAACAAGTGCACACTGCACTCATGGATTACAGCACAACTTTACACTGATAGATGGGTGGGTTGGAAACGATACAACGCACTCTACCAGACAGAAGTCAAGAAAGAGGTCTCCCCCCCCCCCCCCAAAAAAAACGAATCTATGTTGAGGTTACTAATTAGATTCTCCCAGGGGTCTTTAAAGAAGTCAGTGCACTCTGTGCAAAATGTACATGACATATTTACCGCTAAGAAAGAAGTTAACACTACGTGAATTCTAATTTCGGGCAGCAAATACGTAGATTTGTACAAAATTAGTGGGAAGATGATGACATAGAATGGTATTGTAGAAAATTGTTCCTTTCATCCCGGCTCTTCAATTTTAGTTCAATCCGAAAGACTTGGCTTTCATTGGGCAAAATTTCTGGGGTCATAATTTCAAATTTCCTCCCTTACGAATATCCAAGCTCAGTTCGAAACAGAAATGTAGCGACAACGTTGTGTTTCAGGTTCGCGATTCGCTGTACTACACAAGGTGTTATAACTACATGAGCAAATTCCGGGGGTAAGGGCTAAGCCCTCAAACCACAACGTAGGGAAGAAACCATCATTTCGGCCGTCCTCAGATTCATTACAATAATAACCCGAAAGCTAAAAGGCGTAGTGGTTCTGTAAGGAAAGGAAATAAAGGGCATCAATCTTTGCATCTTGAGCTATTGCATTTAATGGCAATTTCCAAGGTTTTTGCTTTTTCATCTACGGAGACCTCGTGCAACCTTTGACCTCTTTTAAAAAGAATGGGGTTCATCTTCTGACTATAACACATCCAAAAACCAAGCATGAAAAGTATACACACTTCCTATATTGGGATATTGTGTTTAAAAAGGATTCCATTTTTGATCTCTGGTGAACTCACATGACCTCCAACCTCCACCAAAAACTTGTGTACTCTTCCTCTTAACATCATAAATTTATATACCAAGTATGAAAGTACCCACCATTCTACACTTGAGATATCGTGTTTACAAGTGTTTCAGTTTTCGTCCCTTGGTAACCTTACATAACTTTGACCTCTACAAAATGCAAAAAGTTCATCTTCTGACTATAAAGCATCAACATGCCAGGTATGAACAGTATCCATGCTTCCTGTCTTGAGATATCCTGCTAACAGGGTAACGGCATGATTTTTGATCTCTGGCGACCTGACAAAATCTCTATCTCTACCAAAAACAAAAGAATTCTTTCTCTTAATATGATAAATCCAAAGTATCCATCATTTGTATCTTGAGATATTGTGTCTGAAAGCAATTACCTAAGCTTTTGAAGTTTTATAACCTTTGACCACTACCGAAAACAATTTGGTTCATCTTCTGACTATAAAGCATCCACATGTCAAATATGGAAAGTATCCACCAAAAACAACAGGGTTCTTCCTCTCAACATGATAAATCCATAATAAATATAAAACGTATCTATCATTCCTATCTTGACATATCGTGTTTACAAGCAAATCCAGAGGTTTCTGAAGTTTTACCTTCCCTGGCCTCAGATAACCTTTGACCTCTACCAAAAGTATTCATATTCTGACCGTAACGCATGTCAGGTATGAAAAGTGCCCATGCTTTCTACCTTGAGATATCTTGTGTACAAAATTTTTGGTTTTTGACCTCTAATGACCTGACATGAACTCTGACCGCCACCAAAAAGGATAGCTTTCTCTCAATATGATATATCCATATCCTAAGTATTAAACGTACCCATTCTTTCTATCTTAAGATATCGTGTTTACAAGCCAAGCGTCACAAACATACACACATACTCGCATACACAGACATACACACGCCAACGTGACTGCTTCAGTCCTTTTTACCTTCGGCAAAGGAATCAAAAAGAACACATTCGAATTTTACCCATTAAATAACCTCAAATATCCAAATTGACTGAACAAAACAAAGAATTTTGTTTTTCTTTTAGGGGGGCTTAAGAAAGAAAGCCGAAATTAAGTTCTCTAATCTTCCAGGTTTGTGTCAAATTTGTTGAGGCTTCAGGTTGTTTTCTCACCCCCCCCCCCCACCGTTGCCATGTGGGGCGGATTGATTGGAATTATTGACAACCCCTAGCGTCGCCGTTCTCCACCCTCAATCCCACTTCGTTATGACGTAGGTATTTAGTATGAACTAAGGGAGTATAAAACGAAAATTGACAAAATGTGGTTTTGCCATTCGTCCATTGCATGTCGAATGCTATTTGTGGAAAGTGTAATGTGTTTTTCTAGCTGCCAACAACGGTTAACCGCCAGGGATTTCAGAATCGCCTTCCGTAAAACCATCAGTGGCCATAAGGACCAAACACTACACATGAAGTGCTTCGCGGCTCAAGGCGCCTTAGACGTTATAACGCCGTTCCAACATTTTTGCTAAAACTTCAAGCAGAGGTTTGCGCACTTGGTTGGAATATCAAAATTGTATATGTCTCCCATAGCCTATAAACAATTTCGTTGATGTAGAACGTAGGTAAATATTTGTGAGTCTCATTTCCTGCTTCTGAATGTTTAGGAATACCAAATTTTTCTTTGAAGCTTTCAAATTTTCCCACCTCAGCCCCAATCCCAATTGTCGCATACGTCTGCTTTAGTCTCGTAGCAGTCCCCCTATTAAGAGCCACGCCTGTAAAAAAATGGATCCGCCCCGAAACAAGTGTTTCGTTTTAACGATATTGTTGTCCTTTACAACGTAGTTTTTGGGAACGCATGATCAAACTTTAAACTTATATTGGTTTCTTGCGTGTCAGTAAAGTTAGCATTAAGAGTCTTTTGTGTACAATTCGACGGAAGTGCGAACACGAGCAGATAACGTCATGCGGATATTGAGTTTTGATTGAGCAAATATTGGAGCGACGCTTTATTAAAAATTCGGAAGAGCCGTAAAACCTCACCCTAACTAACTAACTACAAATTCGGAAATATTGTGGCAAAAAGGTTTCGTCACCCTTCCCCTCTTCCGGGAAGCTACTACTCCTGGCACCACCCCTGCGGTAAAAACAAACTAGAAAGGTTAGGTAAGGGCCTTTGCATTTAAGTATATGGTGTAGGCTGACCTCAGCCATGAGACCTGTGGCATCGACTTCAAGTTCAACAATGGTGTGTTGTATGTCACTGCTGACTTGTAGAACCTGAGCTGCACAGACCCAAAAGAGGGCTTATTTTTTTTTTCGGGAAACAAACAAGAATAATTATGTCCTCGTTGAGGACCAAAGTAGATAAAAAACGCCCCCCTCCAAGCCTCCCTCTGCATTATTTTCATTTTAGCAATTGCCAGCTTGATATCTAGAAACAAATTTCAGTTAAGCCAAACTTAAGGACGTGTTCCAAGCCTCCTTCCCCCACTTTGCTAACATAGGCTACGCCAGTGAGGCTGTATAATGAAGTGGTATTACCACTGATAACGGAACTGAAGTAACCTATAACATGTAGTGTAGATCTATATTAGATGTATTGTTTATTTTGCTAACACGTCGTTATAACTTACAGCGTCGTTGCACTGGTATTGCTGCTAACGTTTTCCCTTTGTACCATTTGATATATCGTTTTGCGCTAGGGAGTTGCCTTATTAACATGACCGCGATCCAAATGTAAACACATGATCCGTCATATACCTACTCATTTTTCACTCAGAGGCGTCATATCAACAGAGACGAACTGGTTACACTTTCATGTGACCTTAACTCCCACTTTGGTTCTCGGTGTGTTAGTTGACAGCCTTACTACTGCAAATTAGAGACCAGCTCTAAACAATAAAAAATGTAACGGAGTAGTTTCATTTCTGCACACAGCAAGAGCATAGCTATTTTCACCTTTCTGTAAACACAAATTTAGGGAACAAAATGTTTATTTCATTAAATAGGTACTTTACTAATTGCCTTGTAAGTCCCAAGACCAAGATGACGTACTTTGATTCCATTAGTAAATGTCAAATATAGATTCTTGGCTGCCGTCAGTAATACTAGAGCACCAATAGTGCAGAAGTTTATACGTTCAACCAAGGGTTCCTGGGTTCTTGTCTTTATTAGTACAACCTTCATGTGACTTAAATAACCTCAAATGACTTTGACTCTAAATCTCAAACACTGAAAATGTGTCGTGTTAACTTCCCTTTTTATTCTTTTGTCCTCGGAAAGCCACAATGTGAATTAAATCAAGCTGAAAAGAATAAATATTCACGCAGCAAATCTATCTAATATGCCCATATCATCTTCTCTAAGTTCTGCTAGTCTTCTGTTTTTACAGCCCAATTGTTTATACCATACAGAAAAGTGTTGCTGACACTGGTGGGTGCTATAAATGGCTACTTTGAACATCACACATGAGTTTTCAGGTTTTCATCTTAATAGGTTAATAAAATGAATGTTGATGTGGAAGTTCCTCTTGAACTACCTGACTACCAACGAATATTAAAGGAGATTGTCTAGAAGATTTTAAGTTTTGTTCCATTTATTTGACAGATGTCAGTCAAAAGTAAAACATGTGATGATCATGAGTGCTCTGAAAAGGGCAAACATAGAAAATATAGTACTGGGATAAATTGGTATTTTTGTGATATTTTTGTAGAATATACCAAGCAGTAGACATCCACACATGCACACTTAAGTAGTTTGAGAAAGTGTTTTATGTAAATATATATTTGCTGATGGTGGTCTGTCTTAACTTGTGACATGCAAAATCAAAGTGATAAGAAAAAGTTTGAACAAAAAGTTCATGGCAAGCGAAGTGAGAAAGAAAGTAACTGGAAACGTAGTAAAACGTAAGGGTTTTCCCCACAGGGGCTACTTACATGACAAATATGGACTTTCAAACGTTTGTGTTGTACAGAATCGGTTTACAAGGGTGTCACATACACAAACACACACACACATAAGCACACAATGTAGCATGCCAACCGTATCGTTAGAATTAAACCAGGTGCAGAATCCTTGTACTTCTGGAAGTAACGGAAATAGGCTACATAATATTGTACAGACTTGCATAACCACACGTGCAGGTCTTTCTATTACAGTACGAAACCCAGTGGGCATTGTATCTATTACAGTACATTCGGAAAGGGGAGGGGGTAGAACTTTCTCGGGAAGAGTGAAATAAATGTTGGAAAGGGTACAATTTTGCAATATTAAGTAAGGAAATAATAAAGTTGGTTTAAAAATTCGCATTTTTCGGCGAGCTCCGGGCACACTATTCCTTATGTGCTCATGCATTATTCATACATAATGAAAAGACTACAAATGGCCATATTGTTATACTTCTCTGCGCCCTGTTTCATAAAGAGTTCAGAATGATCATAAGTTTGATTTTAGTTTAACGATTGCATGATAGATCAAACTTAATTGATCAGTCTTAAGTCTTTATGAAGCAAGACCCTGCTTTCTGTAGCTTTGCACTTTCTCCGTCATTTAAAGGTAGTGGATGAACATGCCATTGCCTACAAATTTTTACAAATTCCAGAGCTTCTCATGGGCTTCGCCCCACTTCATTTTGAATGGACTTTTCCCCTTGACTCCACCAGGTCCTGTTTGGGCCCTATGGGGAATGCTTGTTGCGCTCTTTCTGTGTGAGGCCCGTGAGTGGATTATGACTTTCAAAACGGCCAGTCAGAGGAAAAAGGTTCATAAACTATAACGTATAATGTGGCTCTAACAGGCCCATAGCCAGACAAGACACTTAAAGGGGAGGGGGAGGGAAAGATAAGTTCCAGGGGGAAACTTTGGGGAGTGAAATCTTTCAAAATCCATTAAGGCAATAGATATTTTCAATTTTCAAGAGGAGACAAAACTTTTCTCAAAGGTGCCCCCTGCCCCTCTCCTTGGCCTTGGCTACGGACCTGCGCTAATAGTAAACATTAAAGAAACCCCTTGCAGAAGACTGATGAAGAAACCCACTCAGACTGGCTTGGTAAATGAAGTACCCAATCACAATAGCTACTATTGCCTCTGCGGCTGGTCGGTAGCCAGACAAGATACTAAAGAGAGGTGAGATAGCTTCCAAGGGGAATTATATTATTTAAGGGAGCGAGAAACACTGAAAAGCATGAAGGCAATTACAACTTGTAATTTTCTCTGGCGAAAATTTTTGTTAGGCACCGTCCCCTGCCAGTGCCCGCACCCCTTCCCTCCCCCTCTTGGCTAAGGGATTGGTTTGCAGCCCTTAATATGATATCGAGAGTGGAAGTAATTGCTATAAATACCATTTTTGTTCGTTTGTTAATTTGAAGAGCAAAAACATCGTTTACATTTAAATAATGTAATGCACTAATCATGTCTTGAAAATGACTTTGTGCTATTCAATCGACCGTTAAATCATTTAAGCAAAGTTAAAAAGATGATTTTCTGAAGAAACAGAATCGAGAGCGTTCACACAAGCTAAATTGAACGATTTCCTTTTCGAGAGCAATAAAGTGCTCTTTAAACTAACAAACAATACTAAACCTTAACCTCACAAGAGGTTCGTCCCTCGGCATCGTGTTCGAGTGTATATTAGAGGACAAAAAACACTTTCAGCTGTTCAGGGCAACATGAAGCTCAAATTTAACTTATACAACTACTATAATTATGCATTAATCAGATAACCCAAAGGCTTAATGATTCCTTGTCGAAAAGGGTGCTTTGTTGCACTGACGTTCATCTCTCAAATTTATACTTTTTGACAATATCATTTTTAAGATGTTTAAACAATTGACTTCTGCTGACCTCACATGACCTTTGAACCCACCAATAATTAAATAACAAAAATGACCAAAAGAGAAAGTATCTTGGAGGGGCTTGGAACCCGGGCCATATGTGTCAGAAACCGAGCACTATTCGACTACACCAACAACGAACTCGCGTTTCTAATTATGCTATAGTCACAGCATCCATGACACGCGTTCATAGTCAGGTAGTGCAAATTAGAATTATTACTGTAACAGTTAACCTTGTGAAAAAGTGAATGTTATTCTCAATATTTTTGGCTTTGAAACGGCAGAAAAAATTAGCCTTACATTTTCTTTGGTCATGAAAGGCCGGACACGATTGGAGGTACCGTCCACTGTCTATTTAGTTTACGAGGTTTTCGTAGTTTCACCTCTGATGACCTCAGATGACCTTCAACCTCCAGCCGATACTCTCTCTCTCTCACCTCCACTGAAAACAATAGGGTTCTTTCTCGCAATATGATAACGTTTTATACCAAATATGAAAAGTGTCTTTCATTGCTAACTTGAGATATCGTGTTTACAAGCAGTTTTTAAGTTTTTCGTATTTCACCTCCGGTGACCTCAGATAACCTTTTTCCTCTACTAAAACCGATAGGATTCCTGTTTTGATTATAACGCATCAACATGCCAAGTACGAAAAGCATCCATGCTTCCTCCCTAGAGATACCGTGTTCACAAGGTTTTCAATTTTTGACCTCTGATGATCTCACATAACCTTCGATTTCCACCAAAAACAACCCTGAAAAAGAACACCTAAGAACTTAAGACCTGGATAAAGAAGCCTAGAACACCAAAACGCAGGAGACAATTAGGATAAAATCTGCGAGGCGCCTGGGAACCCAGCAACTGATAAAACCTAAGGGAGGCCAAAAGAAACAGGGGAAAAAGGAAGAGAAACAGAAAATAAAGACAAATAATAATGAAAAATAAAAAGGGAACAAGATATTAAAATAACAAGTAAAATAAAAAGGGAGAACTTCTTAAAAATAATCAAAATAAAATGAAAACAAATCAAAAAGAAGGTAAGACCTAAAGACGAAAAAAATTAAAAAAATAAAGACAAGAAAGAATAAAACGACAGCAAATAAAAACACGACTTAACGAACTTTCTTAAAATGCTTATTCTGGCAGTAAAACCATCATCCATATTAAGTCCCTGAGGGGTTACAGTGTCCAGTTTCCAAATCCATTCCCTTTCTCTAGCAGTTAGCAGTTTTTCCAAGGTCCCTTTGTTACGATCAACTTTAAAAATACGGTCAACAATCTGAACCTTAAAGGACTCACAATTGTGAGGAAAAAAGATGTTCATAAAGAATTTTTTAGTGTAATTTGTTGATTTACCAGTCCTATAAAGTCTAAAATCACTCTTGTGCCTTTAAATCCTTAAACGAAAATTATTAGACCTATACCCACGTATTACAACTGACAGACAGGTCATGAAATAACGTAAATAACCCAGAGTGAGTCGAAAGTAGAAGAAGGGTTCTTATATTTAAAATTCTTACCAGAGGAAGTACTCCTGACAAAATCAGAGCACACAAGTGGAACACAAATTTGACACCTGTTTTTTGGCACAACCACGGCAAGGATCAACGGCCACTTTCAAATTAACTCTGCTTGGGTCCAACAGTTTAGCCCGATATATGGACCTTTTAAGATTGGGAGGCTGGCTAAAACTCATAACTGGGGCAGCAGGGACAGCTAACTTCAATCTATCAGATCGATGCAGGAGAGGTAAAAACTTGGTGAGAATCCTCTTAATATCTGGTAAAGCGGGTTTGTACTGAACGGTGAAAAACAAAGACTTTCCTTTAGATTTTTAGGGGTCATAGTGGTAGTGAAATTTTTAAAGGCCAGGTCTACTTGTCAAACCCTCCTCCTGTTATAGCAGTCACTCAATTGACGACACCTTTCACGCGCTGTCTCAAGGCTAGAGCAAATTCTTAAAATACGTAAGGCCTGACTGTAAGGAATACTGCGTAGAGTATGTATGGTTTGGGTGGCAACTTGTAGCTAATGAAAATTGGTGAATATCAGTAGGCTTAGTATAAAGGTCAGTAACGATCTCACCATCCTGGGTGGTCAATACCTGTACATCAAGAAAATTAACAGAATTTAAAGAATAATCGCAAGTAAATTAAGGCTAATACAAGGATGGGCACTACTAATGAATTCAAGAAAGTGCATCAATTTCTCCCTTCCGTGAGTCCAAATCATATAAAATGTCATCAATAAAACGAAACAAAACTTCCGGCTTACAAGATGAAGCTGCCAGTAATCCCGCTCTCAAACCCCCATGAAAATATTTGCATAAGCCCGTGCCAGTTTGGTCCCTATAGCAGTTTCCGAAGTTTGAAGGAAAAATTCAGAATTAAATTCAAATACATTTCTTTTCAACACAATTTCACACTTATCACAGATTCCGTTGACAGAAGCCCTCGGTATGTGACGTTCCGAAAGACTTTTAAGGTGCGAAGTGCAGAAATACCATCATTGTGAGGTATACTGGGGTAAAGGGCCACAACATCAATGGTCACCAGGAAATCATCTTGGGCAATGGGACCAAGGCCACCGACTTAACGAATAAAATCCTATGTGTCCTTAATATACGAAGTTATGGATGGGATGAACGGTTGAAGGAAATGATCAACAATTTGAGACTACTGGGCGACCGGGAACTCGAGGTTTATGAACCTTTGGAGAGTAGATATTAACCGGCTGGTCTAGTGTCGGTCCTATTAGCAAATTTAAACGTGTCCTCGGTAAGAATATCAGCACGGTACAATTTGCCGGCTAACGCCGCTATCTCTGACTCAGCATCACTTAGCACGGTTTCAGAAACACGTTCATACACCTGTGGGTCATCAAGTTGCCGATACACCTCCTTTATCGTTTATGTATAAATCTCTATCCATAACAACAACGGCAGATCCCGTATCAGTCTCACGAACTTACAATATCACAATTATCTTTCAAGTCACGAAGTGCAGCACGTCATCAATGCTTAAATTGGAAAAAGCACGTTGTTCAGGTGCATTCATCATCTAATCAGTGATAACAGAAATGTAAGCATCGAGAAACTTGTCCCGGTTAGGAGGAGGATTCCTGGTGGACTTCTCCCGGAACTTAGCAACACTGTTGTCAAAGGCTCCATCACTGTCTCCATCACTGTCTCCATCACTGCCTCCATTACTGTCTCCATCACTGTCTCCATCACTGTAAAAGAATTCTGCAAGTCTCAAATTCCTTTCAAAAGTGGCGATACCCTCCCTGAGAGAAAGGCGATCCACACGGGGGGGGGGGCGCATGGGAGTGAACTTGAAGTTAAGGCCTTTCAAGAGGAGCCGAAGTTCGTAATAGGAAAATTGCAATTTAGAAAGATTAATGACATTAAAAAAGTCATCATCACGCAGAGTAACATGTACCATGACCTTGTGTAAATAACCAGATTGAGATTCCTCATGTTGTTCACTAAACTCCCTTGAAAGATTTGTTTGTGCCACAACAGGCTGTGAAGACGTAACCATGACGTCATCCTCGGGGTCACTCAGAGAGCCGATAGATGTCTCCGGAAGGGTATATAGTACAAATAGTTTAGAGGTAGTAGTAACCCCTCAACTCCAGGTGGTTCAAGCAGAATAGTGTTAAAGTCTGCATTAGGAGGCGCTATGTGGGACTCACCTCTCCTATCCAGCGTTCGCGAAAGGGTTCCACTACCCGACGTATCTGACGTCATGCTGCTGGAAAAGTTCACAAGTCTCCGAGGAGAATCCACCTTAAGGTTTCACAAGCTGTAAACCATTCTTCGACATGGAGCGAATAACCCTTTTAATAACTTCTTCGATGGGCCGATCTCTAGTAGGCTTAAGAGTCTGGGGTACCCTAGCAGGATCGACAAAGGTATATGCGTTCGTCAATAGGGAACCAGTCTCAGACTGCTCCCACCAATCTAGAGCATTGACTTTGGGCGTATAACGGACTTTATCCAAGGAGACTTCCTAAATTTCAAAAGCTTGACCCGATGTCGATGTTCAATGCCCGATTCAAAGGCAGAAACATTAGCAACATCCCGCTGAATATTCAAAAACACAGGAACAGACAAAGTATCATTGATATCATTGATAACACGTTCCAATTACTCGTCCGCTCTCCTCAAAGAAAAAGCCCTTTCACTAATAGTTAAGGAGTCTAGAGGCTTTACACGGTCTCATTCCACGAATCATGAAAAAGTTTCCCGACAGTATACCAAGAGCAAGTTGCTCTAAAACTTGAAAACCATAAGGAATAATACGAAGAGTTGAGGACTTTGCGAACGGTGAGGGGACCATGGCCTGCCGTAAGGCCCCGGTGAGATAATTATGATGAGATAACAAAGAAACTTATCTCGAGATAATTCTTAGAAACATTAGTTTCTCATGTCACTTCCTGAGCTCCGTAGATTTTTTTCTGTCTTTGTGTTTCGGAGGAAACAAATTTTTGTTTTCGTTTTTAATAATTTCATATTGTGAGGAATTTCAGGGTCTTCAAGTTTTTTTTTTTTTTTTTTTCGATGGCCGCATCAGTCTTCCGTAGGGTTCAGTGTTTACTTAAGACATTGGAATTAGACATTGGAATTGGAGTTATATTTCAAGGTCGATACACTTGCAAAATAATGATCGAGGTTTCCATGGTTCAAAGAACATGATATTTAACGAGATAAGAAACATTAGGCTATTCGCACTAACGACTGGCCAGGTATGTATGTAACCAACAAAGTCCTTTAACCTACTGCCTTTGGCCTATACCCCAACAGGGACAGCATTAATCACCCACAATCATGTCAATCATTAGGTGAAGGGGGCGGTAATCCACCCCCTCCCCTTCGAGTTGGGGTGAAACATACTTCTCAAGTTTTTTTTTTTTTTTTTTTGGTCTTCAAATGGCAGTATTCTCGAGCAAAGAGAGTCTCAGCTCCATAGAAAATATAGATATCCCGTACACAGTGGGGGACACGAATCCCAATTTCTGGAAAATCCGAAGACACATTCCTACTGTTTCATCCAGTCTGGTACGGTCATTGTATTCCTTCACCCAGTACTTTTTAATGAGGTATTATACATGGAATTGGCGCATATGCTTAAACGGAACGTTTAACTTAGTTTGGAAGCTTCCTGGTAACCATCATGATTGCTCCTGTAGCCGCTCAAACAAAATGTCACGTGACGTACCTTGACCAAAACTAATTCAAGCACTAATCGCGAAGAATTCGGGCCTGCATTAGAGCCCGAGAAAAGGTTTGGATTTCAGATGATTTGTGGTGTGATCTAAGGTATTCTCCCTCTATTTTAATCCCCTAAATGGATGTTTCCACCATTTTCGAGATCTATATATTTCATTGAATTGGCTATAGGCCTGTAGACCATATGCGTTGACGTCACACGACGTCATTTTGGTGGTAAAACAATAAAGCACACTGCAAGCAAGGTGTAAACTTCGCACTCGCTCGTAAAAGACTACCCGCGTATGCGGCCGTACGTTACACCATGGAGCTATTACGGATGGAGTACAATTAAGCAGAAAAACTTCCTTTGAAATCGTCATGGGTTCCGACATTCCAAGAGTAATGAGCCGTGAATACTCTCAAGGATTTACTTACACTTGCAAACAATTAGTGCATAATAGATAAAGACAGCTTTTCACAGTCGATGTGAATGGCATGTGTTAAAGGTCTGGTGACATGTCACCAAAAAGAGCTGTTTCACTTGCCAGTTAGAGAATTTAATCCTCCAGTGATAAATCCTTTTGATTATAATTTCAAAAGCATTTACCGTTCTCAAATTATACGTCTTCAAAGTTTGATGGTTTCAGAAGTAACTCATTACCTACGCAAGATAACGATGTGGAGTGTTGCACAGTGTTAAGATTCTTTTGTTCACCCTACATAAATTATCTTTAATGATCAGATAGTTTACAGTTTGGTGAGTGAAATCAATTATTCTCAAGAAAACAATTTAACTTTCATAATTAACCCCTCAGGAAATAACAAAGCTACCAGTGTCCTTGAAATTAAGGTTGTGCAAACAAAAAAGGCTAACATTAGCCACATATGGTATGTCCATCTTTGGATGTTACATATTTGCATAATAAGCTCATGTTTATTCATGATACATGTGTTACATAAAAATTAACCTGTACAATTGTCAGTATGCGTTGAGTTGTAATGGAAATTGCGGCTATTTCCTGGATATTTAATGCTTCTTTCATCGAATAGTCAACTATAATTTTCACGTCACCGGACCTTTAATACACTGTGAAGTGCACAAGAACTTGTAACCTTCAAAATGCAAAAAAGTAGCAAAGTTTAAAAAAACTTTGTCAGAAAAGTCGCACACATTCAAGAAGCACACCGTAGTGAAGATGAAGCAACTATCTTTTCGCTCAATTAATCCCTGTGTTTAGGAAACTTTCGGAAAGGCTCCAAAGTCTTTCGGAAAGATTCTGGGACATTTTCAGACACGTAATTTTCTTTTTTTAACAAAGGAAGCTACTTTTCCAACCACAACACCAAATTTGACGAAGTTTTTACCTTTAAAACGATATTAAATTGGACAAAAACTGAGCATCCACTTGAAAACTGAAGCTCTAAAGATGAATAACTGCACATACACAATTTGATTCCAGCAGTGTATATTCATGAGTTTAAAAATGTAAAACAGCCGTTTGTTTAAGTATAGTGTCACAAACAGCTCAGTGTCAGAACCCATGACGGTTCTTCAAAGAAAATGCCAAAGACGATTTGGGTAATTAAACCGGCTTAGGTGAACAAAAGTTATGAAAGACGAGGAGATTGGGGTGAGGGAGGTTGTCCTTGATTGAAAGGATTAGATGATTGTTTTATTGCATTTGAAGTTTTCTGCTTTTACTCTATCCGTAATAGCTCCATGGTTACACAAATCAGCTGCCTGCATGTGCTTGTGTAATTTACAAAGATACGTACTTGCTCTGATTGGTGGCGTACTTTCTGTTCTGTGACTTCATACGCATAAGATCTATTGTAAGCTAAGGTTTCATACATGTACCCTACGATTTTGGCTCGGTTTTTGGAAAAGAGGTGTGCAGGTGGGCAAACGATATGGTATTCCCACTTTCAAAATTGGGGGACACCACCTGTTGAGGCCCATGTTGTATTACAAAGGACCGGAAGAGAGGTACAATCAAAATGAAAAAAAAAATAAATCCAAACTTATTCTAGGAACTTGAATTTTCTAAAGTTTCGTTAATTAGCACAATTTATTTTGTAACACTACTATACTAACGTACGATATGTTTACGAAAGATGTGCTCTCTGTATACAATTAATCATTTCTTCAACAACTCTGATAACACCAGAGTTGTAATGACATTTCTTCAACAGCAATCAAAATACCGGCAAGGGCACCTGAGTAAAAGAACTGGGCCAGTACGCACCAGATCAATGAAAGACGCCATGGGTGACTTGAACACCGTACGTACTACGACTACCACTTTGTACACCATATGATACATTATCATATAAGTGGGATGTGAAGGGTGGCTACAATTTGTCTTCTCAGCTTTACTATAGCCCACCTTAGCCATTCATGAATTGCTAAGGCTAACGAATATATTCCCAAAGATTATAGCACTTATAATTTCGCCATACAGGCCTAATTCATAAATATCCTTAGAGCATTAATCGTTACCTTTCGTACGGTATGCCGCCGGTGATACTTCGCTCAGATTAGGAACTTATCTCCATAACTTGGAAAGAAAACTCATAACCAGCATAGGAGGTTCTTTAATTTTGAAAGCTGGATTAATCCCGTTGCAGATAACAATAATAGACCTTGGCACTTCAGATTTACCCTGCCAGACCATGCCAGACCAAGACTTATTCACACAGGCTCTTTAAATACTTCTATATAATAAATATTCATTATTAATATTCAGTTCATTACAAGGTAAAATTCAGTGGCGTAGCTATAGAGGGGGCAGGGGGCGGTCCCCCCCCCCCCACAAAGCCTCCGAAGGCCTCTGTTGGAAATTTCTAGTCTCTGTCAGAAATAAATAAAAACAATTCATTTGAAACACTTACAACACTTCTTATGTTTTTAAGCAGAATTACAAATCCGAATGGTTACTGACAAGGCCCCGAAGTGTCATTTAAGGCAATCTCGGAGATATTTTTATCTATTTTTTCCGCCCGCTACACGCCGGATTATGGCGCTACGCTTTGATAGTACATCATTACTTCCAGATAATAATCTGTCTGAATGTTTTAGCTTTTGCCCCCCCCCCCACCACCACAAAAAAATATCTAGCTACGCCACTGGTAAAATTTTAAATTCCAAGCCATGTATTTATCGGCTTTATCACGATGCATACAGTTGCAAAACTAGGAAGATACACATGCACTGACGTGTAGTCGACACAGTTACTGAACAATTATTATTGCAATTATTACTGGGCTACATTGAAAAGTGTAATATGACTTCAGAAGGGTGTACTAGTGTACTGTAGGTACATATGGTTTCTTAATAGTGAGGTAGCGATACTAATCAGGGTCACGAAGCATTCTTTTTTAGAGTCGCGGACCTACTCTTGGTCAAGACGTTATTAATCGAAACCACAGCTTCTGTTGTAGGGATTGCCCTAATTTTTCCGTACAAATTGTTGTCCTCTATCGCTGAGGGTTACCCTGACTAAGATCAATGCCGAAGTGTTTCCACATGCTATAGCTGAGGGTTACCCTGATTAAGTTCTGCCACAGCTTCGATTGTATAGGATTGCTCTAATTTGTTCCATCTAAATTGTTGTCCTCTATCTCTGAGGGTTACCCTTACTATGGTCAATGCCGAAAAGCGTAACTTACTTGGAATACGTGTTTCTTCGAGAGGCTTCGATATGTACTTGCCTGCAAGTACAAGAATGTCTAGTTGCATTACATTTTTCTCTTCTAGAAAGCAAATCCGAGGGCGCTCTATAAACTTGTCATAAGCAGATATAATTGCTTCAGAAATAACCTAGTACAGAGTTCAGGAATTCTGAAGAATATGTGGAGGGCGCATGTACGATAGTCGCATACGTCGAACGAATTAGTACGAGGGTCTTGACCAAGGCTATCGAGGACCATTCTTAAAGCTGCGAGGTAAACACTGTTCTCCATTCAAATTATAAGAAATATTATCTACTGCATCAGTTTATACGCCAGTAGTGTCACCCTCCCCCACAGCAAAATAGAATAAGCCATCTAACGTAACTTTTACGATCATGAATATTTGTGTAGAGGCACCCCATCCCCAAAGTCGAGGCTTCGCATGTTAAGGCTTCGCCCTTGCAAAGTAAACGTCTTCCTCTTGTGATCCCCTGGTACTAGTACGGGTAAATAAGAGATGAATATACAATTGAAATATGCGACTTTTTTCGTCAAGGCCGGGTAGTTAAGGGGGTCGGCGTCTGTCGGAATGATTCTGCTTTCGGTCTTGGGAACCCCTAAGGTAAGGCAATCTGTCGAGGTATATCAAAACTCTGCCAGACGAAATAGCGTACTGTGCCACTTTCATTTAGGGGGCTGCGCACTTTTGCAGGAATTTTAAGCATGGATGACAAATATCACATATTTTGCCCGAAAATGGCAAATTTTCTTTTCAAAAGGAGCTGCACCCCCCCCCCCCACCGCCTTATACGCTTATGGACGGACGTGCCCCATTCCCTTTTTTTCAATTTTAAAGCATTAATTAGAGAGTTATGTTTCAGAAGTCCTGGCTATTGGCTTTATCCGTTGGAATGTTTGAGAGCTCCCCTACGCTCCGTTAATTTTTTTGGTTCTCCATTCCATGAGACAAAGAAACAGAAAAACAGATATGAGCCAATATTTTTGAGTCACTTTCCTTTTCATTTCATACAGTTGCTGTTACCCACGAGCTACCTAGACTTCTTGTGCCATATCTGTACCCTTACATTATAAACCCTCACTTTTAGAGCAAGTTTTTTTTCTGTAAATTGCAGCGCGCGGGCTATACACAGACAGACAGACAGACAGACAGACAGACAGACAGACAGACAGACAGACAGACAGACAGACAGACAGACAGACAGACAGACAGACAGACAGGTATAGACTCCTTATGCCAAATACTGAGTTCATCATCCCTCACTTTAAGCCACCTCTTTGTGGTGTCATCGATCTGTCACATTCGCCGTATGGGACGACTTTTCAGATGTAGAAAGTACGTATTTGCCTTGAAAATTTCGTGATTGGCAAAACTTCCATGTCAGGATATTTTGCTGGACCTGCAGTCCATGATCCACGCTTGATATGCAGTTGTCTGTCACCGCGTCATAAGTTGTTGGAAATGGCATATTTGCGTCGGTAGTAATACATTCTCTATCATTTAACGGTCATATCTCTTTGTTCGGCTGATTTTTTTTTTCTTTTTTTTTAGCTCTGTGGACATATTTCGTTTTTATAATTAACTTTTAACCTCTTGTTTCTGAGAGTAAGAGTAGGCTATGCCCTGAATTTGCCAAAACTTTCGCTCAGAACTAGAAACTCCCCTACCACCCCTTTCCACCCTAAAAAGTGCATGTAGCCTTACCTTAAGGACAGTTTCGGAAAAGAACGGGATGAGTGTCAACTGAAAACGAGGTTCCATCATTTCCCCTTCTCACCTTCCCCCACCCTCGAGCGCTTAAAGACAATTACCTTGTTTCGGCTGCTGGGTGATTTCCTAACAGTACTGCCAGTAATTTTGTCGTTAAAAGTGAACGACACGTGACCTTTAGTTCTTACTTTGCGGGAAGGATAGTTACCCGAGTAAACGATCTCTGTAACTTCGGGAAAACTAAATGATATCTGTGAAGGTTCCTTATACTCTTGCAAGCCGGATTGAGCTGGTTATATCATGGAATTACCAGGTGCTACCCAAGGATATATAGATAATGGCTGTACATAGACCTTAGCACTTCCAATTTGCTCGTCAAACCAAAACAAAACTAAGCGAATTTATTAACACAGCGCTACTACAGGATAAATATTGATATAATCAATTAAACGGTAACTTTGTACCGAATCATTTGTGTACATAATATCGGTTAATAGCTGTTCAAATTTCGGTTTATAACTGTTTAACTGGAGCAGAGAATACATCGTACATTGACATCGCACACAAATGGAAAATCAAAGGGTTACGGTGGAGGTAAGGTATTTTTGGGCTGGGTATTGAGTATTCTCTCCGTCCGAGATACATATATATATATATATATATATATATATATATATATATATATGTATATTTATATATATATATATATATATATATATATATATATAACGCTAATTCCCACCTTAAGGGGAAATTGTTATATCTGCTTGTACATAGGGCGAAAAAAAGATAATAAAATACATAAGAAATAAATTCGCCCTAACGTCTAAAAATATAATTAACGTTATTTCAATGGCCAGCCATCCGTTCGTGTTAACAGGTAGGTGTCCGTAAATTTGACAACTTTGAAGTAATGGCATCTAGTTTGTAAATCTAAGAGGGCGCTCTTGTAAGTTTACGTATTCCTATAGAAAAAGTGTGTGGAAACGTTAAGGCGAAACTTATATTTCACCCGAAAATTTTTTTCCCCTTAAGGTCGACTTTTCAACAACAAGTTTCCCCCTAAGTGCCGAATTAGAGAAATATATATATATATATATATATATATATATATATATATATATATATATATATATGTATATGTTAACGGAAATACTGTATAACAACAGTGCTACAGAAATGAATGGCTGGATCTCAAAGGAGATACGTGACAGCAGTAGAAGCTAGAAATTTGGTAAATACAACAGCCATAAAAGGTTTTTGCAAAGCTTTCGAGCAATACTAGCTCTTCTTCACTGCTTGATCACAAGAGTGACAAGGAGTGTACGGGACTTACAGCTTTTAAATTGTGAGGACAATGGTCCCCACTGATAGTCAATTAGGACTATCGTTTTTGAAAGAGGCGAGACTAAGTAATTTGAGTAAGCCTATTGAAATAGGCGTGACGGAGACGGTCTAATAGGATTACTTAGGCCTAGAGTGTAATCCCTTCAATCAGTATGCTGGTAAGTCGTTTCGGATATTCAGGCCGAATGGCGACGTAGTCTTGAGTTGACATTCCCAGAAATTTTCTTTTGTCTTACGGCTTCTATTGTCCCATGAATCATTTTGTTCGATAGCAATGACACGTAAATTGTCTATCGAATGATGCGGTAAATTGAAATGGTTGGCAACAGGTTGATCAATTTTTTTGGTTTTAATTGCTGACCTGTGCTGTGTCATTCTCATCCTGAGGGAGTTTTTTGATTCCCCCACGTACTGCGTTCCACATAAATTGCAGTAGATGAGATATATGACGTTTTTGGAAAGACAATTAATTGATTGCCTAATTTGGAAAGTGCGTGCAGTTTGATAGCTCTGAAAGTATTTAGTTGAATCAATCAGAGCGCACGTCTTGCAATTGGACGGGCAAGGTGAACAACCAAAATTCTCGTTGTCAGCCTCGACTGAGGATTTGTCCTGAAATTTTGCCCGTACCAAAATGTCCCGTAAATTTGGGGGGCGGGAAAAAGCAACAACGGGGGGGAGCGGGAAAGATAGACTTTAGGCGAGCCGTGCTTTGAAGTATGGGCAAATGTTTTTGGATGAATTTGGCGAATGGTGGTAGACCGGGATGGTACTCAATTACCAATGGCACTCTATTAGAATTGGGCTGACGGTTTTTGTATGTCAGAGTTTCAGAACGCGGGGTGTCCCTTGCCTTTTTGATGGCATTTTCAATTGAACCCCGAAAGTACTGTCTATTTTGGAGGTGGCTAGACAGTTCGTTAGTGCGAGTTTCAAAGTCTGTCTCAGAGGAACAGACACGTTTGATGCGAAGTGCTTGGCTATATGGAATATTTTTGGTGCAGTGCGGAGGATGGCAGCTGCTCGGTAGTAGGTAGTTGTGCTTGTCCGTGGGTTTATTGAACAAGTCTGTTTTGAGTGAACCATTTTCTATGGTCACTGTTGTGTCCAGGAAATGGACACTGACTCTAGAGGAGTCGGCCGTGAATTTGATTGTGGGGTGAAACGAATTGATGTTTTCCACAAAAATTTTGAGGCTATCTTCACCGTGGGGCCAGATCATGAAGATATCGTCGATAAAACGTAACCAAATTTGTGGTTTTAAATTTTGTCGAGATAAGAATTCTTTCTCGAGGTTGCCCATAAATAAATTTGCGAATGAAGGAGCCATCTTGGTTCCCATGGCAGTACCATGAATTTGGAGGTAGTGCTGGTCGCCAAAGACGAGATTGTTGTTTGTCAGAATAAGGCGCATCAGCTCGCCTAAGTCTTTCTTGGTGGGCGTTTTGCCTTGGATGGGTCTGAAGGCGGTTTTACAAGTGGAGATGCCTTCTTCGTTTGGTATATTTGTATATAAAGAGGACACGTCAAGAGTGACCAGAATTGTGTCCTGTGGGAGATTTTGTATCTCACCAATTTTGCGGATAAAGTCCGTGGTGTCCTGAACGTAGGAGGGGAGGGATGGTACCAGGGGCTGAATGAGCAGGTCAACAAATTTCGAAATTTTCTCCGTGGCAGTCCCGTTTCCGGATATGATCGGTCTGCCTGGGTTACCCGTCTTGTGAATTTTGGGTAAGAAATAGAAACGACCCGGTTTTGGATCTACCTGGAGGAGATTGGGGCCAGTTTCAGAGTCTATAGAGCCATTGCAGACCCTTTTTTGTATGGCCGCCTCCACTTTCTTTGCAATTTCTAAAGTGGGATCTGAATCGAGACGTTTATAGTGATCGGGATTGCCAAGCAGTCTGTAGGCTTCCTCCCTGTAGAATTTGGTGCCCATTGCAACAATCGCAGAACCTTTGTCGGCCGGCTTAATGACGATGTCGTCGCGATGCCGTAAATTTTTAATGGCCTGTCTTTCACTTTATATATATATATATATATATCTATATATATCTATATCTATATCTATATATATATATATATATATCTATATCTATATCTATATATATATATATATATATATATATATATACCTACCCATGTAAACGAAGGAGATGCAACACCTGTCCCTACGTTACCAGAGACCAACTGACCAGGGTTGTCGGCCCCTCGAGTACTTTTCAGATCACCAATCATTTCACATGCATTTCAACTAATGTTGTTTATATTGTATTTTGTAGAAATTGTAAAATTCTTTATGTGGGGGAAACAAAACGCAGACTTGCTGACCGTATAACTGAACACTTACGCTCCATTCACAAGAATTTTACCGGTTTTCCCATAGCTGCCCATTTCAATCCCCCTTCTCATTGCAACATTGGCCACTTTTCTGTCACTGCAGCTATAGCCTGCAGAGGATCAAATTACCAACGTCTTGTTGCAGAGAATAGACTTATTTTCTTTCTTGGCACCCTCACTCCAAAAGGCCTCAATTCCAAATTCGATTTACTTTAATCCACCCTTTCTTCCCGGTTGACAGCTTTTTTCGTGTGTGTGTATTTTGTTTACGCCCGTCCTAGGGACATTGCACTTTGTCTACGTCCAGGTCTGTTTGGTTCCCATGTTCGGTGGAGCGTATCCTTAAGAATTGTGTTATCTTTCTTGCCTTTTCAGTTGTACGTTTTCTTACCTTGTTGAAGGGTTTAAGCCGGAACGTCGTTATTTAATAAAACTACATTTTGCATAGTATTTACCATGTTTTCTACATCTTTGTGTTTCCACCCTATGCAACGCAGTACTTCGACCTATATATATATATATATATATATATATATATATGTATATATATATATATATATATATCTTTGCTCTTTTCATAGACGTTGGAAGCTGTTCTCAGCTGGGGGCTGAACGTTGTATCGGAACGCCGTTCTGGGTGGTGTCCCCTCGGGGGAATTTTGAATACTTAAAGGAGGCTTGGATGCAATTTGGTGTCACATATTGTGCAAATTTTAAGGAAGCTTCTGCTATTTTTCACATTTTTACAGAGGAATTAAATAAGGAGTTTTCTTTTCGAATTGGAGGGAGTTTGAGCATACTTCTGCCTACCACATTTTACAGGGGGTCTAGAAACTTCTGGTAACCTTAAGATGTATACTACGTTTGTCACTGTGGCTGATATTTAAATCTACGGATCTACCTGGCAAACTTAGTCGGCAAAACGAAAGAAAGGGGAGAGGAAGAACAGGGAAGGAAAGAAGAAGATAGGAAGGGGAACGAAATGAAAAAAAAAAACAGAAAGAAAAAAGAAGTAAAGAGGAGGGAAAGGGAAGAGAGAGAGAAGGAATAACGAAAGAAAAAAAGGGGTATGTGTGAGGGAGGGATTCAAGGAGAAGAAAGTTGAATGTATGTAGGCTGTAGAAAACTCATGCCATGATAGTTGAGAAAACCAGTTAAAGGAACGGTTTAAGAAAAAAAGCAATTTTCATATGTAAAAGAGACACTACATATACGCAATGTAGTGAAACTTCTATTTAAATCGGAGATATAATACTCAAAGTATCAGTAAATGAAGTTCCTATATTTGTGACCCAAAGTGAACTTGAGGCAAGCAGGACTTCCTCACATTGATGAGAAGTGTTTTACTTCCTTTGTTTTTCCAGTCTGTTGTGCTGACCCTGAAGGTAATAGGGATACAGGACCTTCCCAGGTGGAATGTAAAGTTTGGAAAATTCCAATGCCTCTCATGCAATCACATTCCCATAACATGGGATTGTGGAGGAGAAAATTGCTTGTAAAGTTTTACAGAAAAAACTGCTCATTAATGTGTAGCTATGACGTCATATGTACTTGCTTCAATTTCACTTTGTGTTGAAAATGTGACAATTTTCCTGTATCTTGAGAAGCACACATAGGTTTTCAATGCAAATTTCACCACAATGCTTAGAATAAGTGTCCCTCTAACATATCAAAACTTGATTTGAGCTTAGACCCTTCTTTTAACAAAACATGAAACGTAAACATAGTCGGTCGGCGGAACTGTACCATTGTCCAATATAAAGGTTCTCAGACATGTCAAAAGCTGTTCACGTCAGTGTGATACCTTGTTAAGGTGAATCGACAAAAGTTAACACCAGTGGACAAATGGAGGAAAGATGGGGAAGGAGGGAGGAATAGAAGAGAAACAAGGAAAAACAGAAATAGTGGGAACCGGGCATGGTTTGAAGAATTTTAGGCACCCCTTCCCACTATAGCCTATAGACTGGCGCCTATAATTGTACGGACATCCAGTCTGAGCTTGAGACAAATAATTGAATCCTTAGAAATGGCCTCCATGAGTCAACTGAATTGTGGGAGCTAGCAACTCGCCGCCATGACTTGCTACAATCCCGCTGGCTTCCCTTGCGTGCAGGTATAGATGCTAACTGGCGTGCAGTGACAAATTTGTATTTTTGAGTGTAATTTTATGCAATCAATAACGTTTGGGATCAGGGAAGGTGCCATGTGAGGGACAGAAGGATATATCGATCTCCCTGTAGGGGAAGTTTTTCAATTTTATCGGGAACCTTAGTGTATACGATAAAGTGTGTTAGCCCCGACTGACAGTTTACCTGTTTAACTCTCAAGAAAGGTGGATTCTTTTATAAAACTCTAGCAAATATTGGCGCGCTTCGCTCACTTTCGACTTTCGTTGTTTCCGTTTTTTCAAAGCCCCGTTCCATAAAGCTTATCAGCCCCCTCTACAGAGTAATCTATAGATAGTTTACCCAGTCTTCGATAAAGATCGGAAATATAATCTCCAATCGCGTATTTTCTCTTTTATTTATCACACAGTAAGGTAAACCACTTCTACGCTGGGTTTTTACCATAATCAGGCAGACGGGGTCCCGGTTGAAAAGGATGTTGTCACAGATTTGGGCAAGCCACCCTGACAGCCGGTGCATTTTACTCTTAATGTGAACCACCAAATTTTGCGGGGAAGCGTGGAACGAATCTCCAAAGTAAACTTTCCTGAAAAAACTAAATCAGCACTAAACTGGGTTTATCAATAATATTCATTTTCTAAATAAGATTTTCTATAACCAATCCCCCCTCACCCACTGTCGCCACCTTTCCGTTACTCATCGCTTTTGTTGGAGCTTCTAAGTGTTCTCCGTCAGGCCAACTTGCACCCTTTCGGACAAATTCTGTGGCCACACCTGTTTGGGATACAACAAAATCCCCATACTAGTACTGTTGCCACGCGCAGGGTAGACACAGAATCGCAGCGACAGATTTGTATCAGAGTGGAATTTCCTGCCAGCTAGAGCGTTTGAGATGCCAAATTTTCACAGACATAGGAAGCGGGGGCCAAAGGGCTAAAGTCTCCAGTCAAAAGAGTGGTGGGCTGAATTATGTCCCCCCCCCCCTCAATCCAAGGAGCAAAACCCCTTATTTGCTTCCTCTGTAAGACATGTCAAAAATTTGCAGTAATTTACCTTAAATTTTCCAATATGTTGCACCAAATTGCATATATGAGGACCTTCAAATATTCAAAAATTTTCCAAAGGGGAGGGGGCACCTCAGACCTCTCCCCAGGGCGGGGATTTGAAACAACGTTTAGCCCCCCCCCCCCGCCTCGAACAGCTTCCTGCGCCTGCGCAAATTTTCTCCGCACTCGGGCCGCAAGTGGGGAAGATTCTTACCTATAGTGACAAATTTGTTTTTTTTTTCTGAAGCAAATCCCAAGTCCCCAACAGCCAACTGTACAGAGGCCGAGGTCGACATTGGTCTTGCATGTAAAGCAGTACAGCATGAATAGCTTTCCATTGAAAGTTCCTGAATCCACCACAGCTGCCAATATGATTTAAACCAGTTGCTGCCTTGAAGATAGTTAAATGCGTCATTCTTATGCCCAGAGTCTGGCCCCTGGACCCCCCGTACACTTGCTTCGGGCTACGTGCGTTATTTTTTCTGTCGGCATTTTCCCCTTTAGTCGGGAAACATGACACTCCACCCTTTCCAATTTCTTATACAGCTTATGGATTAACGGTGACACTTGTACCTAACCGAAAGCAGACTATGTTACTCCGATTACAAGAAAACTGCTTCTGACAACTCGGATAATTCTCACCCTGCTTGCCATAGTGGAACTACGCACTACGTGTGCAGCCTTTTACAAATACACGACTTAGTCCAAACTTAAGTGAAAACATTTAGGGACGGTTAACGAATGTAAGGTAGGAGGATTATTTTAACTGTATCCTATGTAATTGTCACAGGGCTATTGGTTTATACAAGTTTTGGTTCTAATTTACAATCAGTGCCCGAAACTTTCTTCTTATTTTCTTTGATGGGAGATGAGGTTGTAATACATTTCACCACATACCAAACGGTTTAACACTTTTTTTTTCATTTTTCGCCAAAATAAACATTTGAATGATCATTGAAACTACAATCTGGTTAAAGCTAAAATTGTGTGAAATCTCTTCGTCCAGCAAACATTACAATTTATGTAAGGATTACATTGAATTGAAACGGTTAACCATTTTTCTACAATAAGAGGCTTTATATAGCAAACAGAGAGATTTTCTGTAGAATTGGACGGTTGTGAAATCATTTCGTCTAGTAAATATGACAACGTACTTGGATTGCACTGACTTGAAACGGTTAAACGTTTTTCTACAATAAAAGGCTTTATGGGTCAATACAGAGAGATTTTCTGTAGATTTGGACAATTACCCATCGACATACGTTGAAGCAGTGTGGAGGTCAACGGTTAACCGTGTTGAGGTCAATGGTAAATCGTGGCGCAATTTTGATACGAGGAGTAAAATAGCGACAATGAGTTCTACGTTCAACTGACTGAGCAAGATTAGGTCGACATGAAGGGCTTTCTCGCTGTTCGGTCTCTCGAATGTTTAGTGTATTTTTTACCTGTAACCATTGAGTATATTCCACCTCCCCCCTCCGAATAAATATTTGCATACCTGAGTTATTTTGTTTACTACTCTCTCATTGTACGACGTCCGAGGACACAAGTTTGTATGATATTAAAAAAGTTACATTTTTTACCTTTGATGTATTTTTAAACCGCTTTTATTATTTTGTCATTCAACCCCTGACGACATGCTCACATGGGGACATGGGGTCCAGCCTAGTGCCTCTGTAGTGCACAAAAAGAATTTCGACTCACAACTGGAAAGGACATGCAGTCAACTAAACCCAAATATTGCAATTTTTTCATGTTTCCTTGAAAAATGTGGGTGTAGTGGCACTTATGAGAAGGTATGTCTCTTTCAGTACCACGCAAAATGCCATTGTTTTCATGACATAGGTAGCCTATTTTTCAGTAGTTCACAGAAAAAATGACTCCTAAATGTGAATGTTCTGAAATATACGGGAAACCCAAATATTGCAAATTATACACATTTCATGATACAAACATATGGGATTAGGGGCATTTTTGAGCAGTAATATCTCCATAAATAACATACGAGCGAGATCTTATCTTCGTTATGGAATTAGTAGTCGAGGGCCTTTGTAGTACATCTAAAAACTTTTGATTAGCAGTTTGGATGTTTAAAAAGTGGAACCCACACATTGTAAGTTCTTGATATTTTACATACTGACATATCGCATATTTTCAGTGAAAAACGAAGAAATTGCAATGTTGGGATTCCCCTCATTTCATGTCTGTTCCGATTTTCAAGTCCAAAGTTTTTTTTTTCTGTGTAGGCTATTACCAAGGCACTGTCCTATTCTTTTCATGAAAATGATATCATAATGTATAGTGTCCATAGAGATATTGCTACTCAAAAATCTCCTTAGACCCACATTCTTTTAATAAAAAGTGAAGGAACTGCAATATTTGAGTTTCTTTTATTGAATGCCCCATGTCATTTGCAAGTCGTAATTTCTTTCTACTACAGTACGTGACTACCAGTATCGTGAAGATGGAACATGTCTTAGTGCTCTAAACAATATATCAAAACTTGTCTTGTAGTGTCAAATGAAAAATGAAATATGTACACATGTATATTTATTTACTTACACACTAGCTTATTCGTGAACATTGCAATGATGTGACATTGTCACATTTACAGCTTTATGTGTGTGAACTGTAGATTGTGAATTGTAATTGACGGATTTAGTCGCATATAGAAGAAAGATAATATAATTTATACCTTTCCTGAACTTGAAGCATTAGTTTGTTATTGCATAATTAAACCTCCTGTCTGTAAAAAAGATTTATCGAAATGGTGAAGCTATCCGGTCTTTTGTGACGGTCAAAAAGTCAGCAAACCCACACCTGGATCTGGATCTGGAAAGATACTGTACAACACTCCTGGTGTCAAACGTACAGGGTTGAGTGTGCGCACCAGAGTGCAGAATACAACATTTGGATGTTTCTCAGAATAGGTACACACATTAAAGAGTGTAAAGATATTGTCAGATGCATACAAATGTCCTCAGCATTGCTCAGATTCTAAGCACAAGCAATCTAAGTCAAACTGAGAAGCTACCACTTATGCATGGAATTGATTGAATATGTCTCGATTTCTTTCTAATAAATAAACCTTGCAGAAATGTTTTCACATATTTTAGGTTTAGTCGAATGTGGTATTCCCGTCATCGTTAGGAGGCTAAATACCGTGAGTGTTTTGACTGAACTTAATTGCATTTAGCCTGGCAAGAATTTCAGTGAAGTGAACCCTGACTTCTTACATATTAACCAGGATAGAATCTTCCACATCTTTGGTGGTTCTTATCAACTTTAGTCCGATAGGCCAAACTATAATCATGAACGAAAGGCATATGTAGTCCCTTGATATTGTCATGTCAAACTAATGCAACGTATGGCATAAGTTTGAAGTAACACGAAATCCCGATCCTCTGAGAAAAGTATGCTGAATGTACGTGCCTCATAGAGCGTTACATATGGAATATTTGTTTAGCATTTACGACACCATCGGAACATGCTACAATATAGGCAGCCGAGTTATGGCCTAGGTTCTCCCATCATTTGATCATCTCATCTGAGAGTTTTTCCACTTCTTCGGGAAAAGGATAATATGGATGGTGACTCCAACTGTAGATAGAAAATAAGATAATCAGGTTGGTGTACGCCATTGTTTTATTTTTTTCATTTTTGATGGGTGAGGGGCTGCAGAAGAACAAACATTCTATTAATGTAAGCATTAGTGGCGCCAGGATATCATAGCAGGTCAGCCTGGAGTGTAGCACACACAGAAAGCACAAACTAAATCAGATACCAACAGAATCTCGCATCAGTTGTTAAATAACCAGAACGTCCATTCTATATGATTCCTTGCCGAGATGTAGTCCGTAACATGTTATATCGTGTTCACAAGGCTTTCGCTTTTTGACCTCTGGTGACCTTAAATGACCTCTTACCTCCACCAAAAGTAACGGGAACCTTTCTCTCAATATGTCAAATCTATATCCCAAGTGTGATAACTAACAGAAGACAAAACTGGATTAACAAAAAACTGAACCGTACCTTGAAAAGGATTCACACCCGGGCCGTCATAATTATAAATGGAGCACTTCCACTACAGTCTACCATCAGCGTTCACATCTAATATAAGTTATTTTGTAATCATCTTATAATCACAACATCTTTTTTCCCGTGTTCAAAATTAGGTCAAATGAAAATTAGAATTACTAATTTATGTGCCAGAGTTATACTTGTGAAAGGATTTATGTTGTTCTGGATAATTGTTTATTTGGAATGGTACAAAATTTAGCTCTCCATTTTCGGTGGCCATGAAATGACACAATTTGTAGATACGCTCCACTGTCATTTCAGTTTTTCATAGCTTTACCTCCGTGCCCTCAGATGGCCTTTGACCTCTACCAAATTCCATTAAACCCCCTTTCTTAATAGGAAAAATCTGTATACCAAATATGGAAAGTATCCATTGTCCCTGTCTTGAAATATCTCGTTTACAATGTTTCGGTTTTTTATCTCTGGTGACCTCAAATGACCTCTGATCTCAACCAAAAACAAAATATGCCTTCAATGAATATGATGCATTTATATAAAAAGTATGAAAGTGTCCATCATTCACATCTTGACATACTGTGGCGCCTTCACTTAGGCATGGAGGTTTGACCCCCTAATCAATTTCTGAAAATTTCAACACATATTTTAAAATGATCCCCCAAAAGGCGTTAAAGTTATAGATTTCTATAGGGGGTGGGCAGAGATGTGCTTTCTACTGAGTGATGGATCTATTTTAATCAATTTCCATCATAAGTTGTTCTGAACTTTCAAGTTTTCGCGCTCTTCGCACGCTCCCAGCAACACCTCATCGCTGTGCTTATTATCAATAGTCTCAAACGGGGTTTTAGGCCGATTGTTCGTGTCCGTAGAAGCGATTACAGAGGTACACAGCATTGCAAGTATACGAAACAGGGGAATTCAAGAGAAGACATATTTCATGAAAACTGAGAGCTTTTTACGAACTACCAAGCAAAAGACTCGCGACTAATTGGCAGATAAATTTTGTCCAGGTAAATGAGATTTTCTCGGTGCATAGTGTGCATTTGTCACAGTTCGCACTCCACGTTTCAAGACCATAACGTAATAACACTCGGAACAATACGAAACAGAGGTACATCTCCAACCTATGCAGGGACCCTGCATCAAGGGAGGATCATAGAGCAATCTTACATCACGGATAGCCTTAACATTTTTAGTGTGATGTCAAAGATTGGAAGCCTGTATTTGTCCTTATACATTTTTGTAGAACGAGTGTCATGATCTGGTCAAAATGTCATTAATTAATGAGAACTTTTAAGTATGTAATTAATGTAGTCATCTCTCCATTTAAACAACACACTCTTCCCTTACACCAAACAAAAAATTAAAAAATAAATATTCACTGAATTATGAGAATCTTTCAACATAGGCCCCTATGATCAGTTCGAAAAAAGCCAGAAATAGCACCATTATGCATCTTAGCCACCTTAAACGAACAAAACTTTCTCAACGGTAGAGTTGTCACCCCTCCACTTAGACAACACACCTATCCCTTACACCCAACTAAAAAGAGAAATTCACCGAATGATGACCTTTCAAAATAAGATCCCTTAAAAATTTGCCACAAATAGTACCATTTTGCCTCTACGCCACCTTATACCAACAAAACATTTGTTCAAAGGGGAGGGGACACCCTCCCCTGAGACCTCTCCCCCAGGACGGCGCCCGCAAAAGGGGACTAAAGAAGGATGCAACCCATGGCATGTATGCACACGCACAATTTTCACTGGCTTTGTAGGAGGTATCTGGGGTGGGATTACGACATAATCTGTTGTGCCCCCCCATCACCAACTCCTCGCAGCGCCACTGTTGACATGTCGTGGTTACAAGCAATTTTCAAGGCTTTCTTAGCAGAACTCTCTGTCTGCAAAGCAATTTCGTGCATTTCCGAGTACGAAATATTGTTGCGGAAACATGCAATCATGCATATGCTTGCTAAAATATACATCACTTCTTCCAAAAATGGTTTATACTCACAACTCCCACGCACATGCCCTGTAGTCTGTTACTAGTGTGTCCAGTTTCTCGATTTCTTCTTTGGTGAGCTGCACTCCAAGTGCCTAAAACAGACGAAAATGGAATTCAAATTATACATTTTACATACAAGTAAGAGTTGACAAACACTTCAAATTCCGTGATGAATTAAACTGCTTTAAAGGGGACATGCCGTCACTCCTATTTAAATTTAGTATAACCCAACAAGCTTATTCGTAAATGGCTATTTTATATCATTTGACTATTACTATGCTACTGAATTGAAATTCGGTTATGAATCATAATTCCCTGACTGACATTTAATATCCAATATTTCCGGTCAAAACTTTATGAAAGATACTCTTATACGAGAAATAATGGGCGATTTGATAGATTTAGTTGATGTTTTAAAGACGTTTGGAGACAGGTCATTTCCTAGGTATAGATTTTGATCGAAGTCACATGAACTGAAAGAAAAATTTTGAAAAAAAGGGTAAGAAATGCATGTATAGTAAACCCAACGTCTGTGCCATTACATTTGCACTTTTTAGTTGAGTTCCAATTTCTATATGAGTAATGTTCATCTTTCAAAAGTTTTGAATATTGGTGAAAATAACTCTAAATACTTTAATTAACTTACTTGAAAATTCTGCCGAATCCTGGAAGGAGTGACGCTCTTCGGTATGCAAAGTAACCCTTGGCAAAGATTATACGCGATGAGTAATTGCACAGGGGTGCACCCTTTGTGCTCTGCAATCTTTTTGACCACAGGGTCCTCTTGTATGTTTGGGTCTTTCTCCGTTGTCCTTAATTAGAGGTAAATAAAGGAACAAAGAACAATATTACTTTTTCAGTTTCGCTATTATATATCCGCATCAATTGTATACGTAACCCATGGATACCGTGGGAAACGTACAAGGTTCCTTGACAACTCACCCCTGGTTAATTCCCACTGGGACAATGTCATCCCCAAACAAATCGCCCAAGGACCATTACAATCGAACTATCCGCCCAACCGGACAATTCACTCTGGACAACTCTCATCCCGGAAAGTTCGGATTCCCGGAAAATTCCTATCCCTGCCATATACCACCAGAGCAATTGAACGATTTCGAATCTTGCTGTGGGGGTTGTTATCTTAGGCGCAATTGTCCTAGGAATGTCCTTGAATTGTCCAGCATGGAAATTGTCCTATAGTAAGAAGTTTGAGGAGAAATTGTCCAAGTGAGAGTTGCTCTATAGCGACTGCATGTAAAACAGTTACATGTTTCTTTATGTCCATTCACAATTTAAAAAAATAGCTAGACGAGTCACCGTGTAGCCTATTAACTGTTTGGTCGAAGCAAATATTTTTAAGCTTAAGGTCACGAAGTCACGAATGGCTGAAAAGTGTATGTCGCGAATATTTCACGGGCATTCATGGCCCATCCATTCTGATATTTCCCAACAATTTCAACATAAATTTTTTCATAATATTTTAGATGTTAATTATCCCCTGTGTACCAGGTATATAGTTGAGCAAGATTTTGAAATATCCTTGATAAGTTTAAGTTCAGGTCACATCTTTATAAAGTGTTGAACTTGCCAAAATGCGAACATGAGAAAATAGGGTGGCCGATCCCCATATATCGTCGTACGGGCTCAATGATCGGGAGTCTAATGAAATGATATTCGACCCATAGTTTGCAGGCAAGGATGAGAAAACAAACTTTAAAAATTCAAATTGTTTTAAAAGGTAGAGCAGCAGAGATTGACTTACCATGATCTGTCCGGAGAACCAAGAGGACTATAAGCTGTCACCAAAATATTTTTAGATTTACAAAAGTCGATAAGCTCTCTTTGATCAATGCACGGATGATTTTCAACCTGAAGGGAAGAGACAAATAGGAAATATGTAGGCATACACAGGAGCATGTACAACTTTGGTGGTAATAGACACAAAGACTTAATATCAAGTTTAACACTTGTCTTGTCTTCCTACCTGGTTAACAACAACCGGCTTTTTTGCTATCTTTAGAACTTCTTCCATCTGTGAAATATTGAAATTGGAGACTCCAATGGAGTTTACCAGTCCCTTTTCAACCAGATGTTCCATTGCCTTAGAAAGAAGAAATGAATGAAATTTTGATGCAGTAGCAAAAGTCCCTTGTGAGGTTTTTCTTTTCCTTTAATATACACTATATAAATATAAATGTAATGCACATTTTATTCCTCTTACAACATGTCTGTTACAAGTGAAAGAGAGAACGCTTTACCTGGTAGCATTAATTTTCATGCTATGAAAAGAGGGTGCACTGCTCGGGAGCTTGCATGCTGTACGCTCCTCCGAAACTTGCGTGATTTCCATTTTTCTCATTTTTTTTTTCTGTCACGCTTTTCGTGTTGTTATCGCAAAATTTGTTGTAAAAGTTGAACAATAATCTTTTCAGGGTCTTACAGTAACATGCGAGGTGTGAATCGAAAGTTTGCCATATATTCAACAGGCAGCTTATCTCATGTTTCAATCAATATTAGGGCACTTCTCAAGGGAATTGTTCCCTTAAAATTACATATTTCCTATTCTGTGAAAATTAAGTTAGGACATCCATACAACAATTACTTAATGGTTCAGGTGGATATGTTTCCAGCAAGTTAAATGAGGTCAAGCGTATACGCATTCTTATCAAACCAGTTACGGCACTATTTCTTTCGAAATTCCTTGCTATCTGATCTTCAGCTCATCCATAACGTTGATTCACTCTCCCAAATAAATGATACAGAAGAATGTATGTATACTTATGCCGGCGGGTAATTCTAACTTTTAGCTCACTTTCCAAGTTTCCGTAAAGTGTATGTCATCGAGCAACGGTGTATCATCCTTGTCTTTGGGATAGAAATTACGATCACCTTGGTACTGAAATGAAGAAAAGCAAATCACTTTAATCAAGGGGAATAACCAACAGTAGCCTACAAGCTGGCAAGTGACGTCCACGTTTGGGGCAGCCCCTCCCCAGTCATTTTACCAATCCCAACTTCACTGAAACTTTATACTCTCCAAAATTACATGAGTTAGATACCCGTCCTGTAAGAATGCGATGCCGAAGTCAGAATTGTTGTTCTCACATTGCGAAAAATTTGGATTCATTGTTACCATGTATTCTGACCCGAAACACACCCAAATGCACAGCTTTGCCTAAAATACTTGAACTTTTCCTGTTAATATGCCAGTCATATCCCCAACACACACATCTGGCAGTCACCAATACAAGCACAACTGAACAAAATTAATCCCTCTCCCTTCTGGAAAACCCTTGCTAATTTGTTCTGACACATGGGCGGGGCCGTCGCGACCGGGGGTGTCACACCCCACCCCACCCCCCAAAGTTCGTCAGAGCGACGATAGTCGGAAAATGTGAAATGCCAGTTGGAATTTTTGATATCTCAGTCTAGGACATTTTTCTGAGACTATGTCAACTTTGTATATATTTTCCAACTAGACCAAGTGAGAATAGTACCATACGTTATTTTCCTCACGTAAAATCAAATCAAAACTGTCCTTTTATCGCAAATTCTTCTCAAACTCTCAAATTTTTTCTATCGTCCGATAGCAACTTTCGGAGAAGCACAACATCAGAAGTTGAAAGCTGTTTACAAATTACCAGGTCAAAGAGTGGCATGTTGGTTTGTTGGGCAATTGAAAGTATCTCGATGCAGATTCTGAATGCAGGTTTTATTATGGAAATCTTATTTAATGAAAATTTGGCCGCACTTCGCTCGCATGCGTCACGATTTATAATCAATCTCATGAACATTATTAAGTTAATTATACCAGACACAGTTCCATGAGAGCTAGGGCACTTTAGCCCCCCCCCCCCAATTTTTCCCGAGCCCCACCAAATTGAGCAAAATTTTATATAGACTATATATTGGTGAAGACATAGATATACTCAGAAAATATTCCAAACTTCTATTTATCAGGACCGTAGCCAGAAAGTTCTGTAACGATTCTTTCTATAACTTCAAAAAATTTTCGCGCGCTAGGTGCGCATCTATAGTTCTATCTAGTGATAACGCCCCCGTTTCAAACATATTGGATTTCAACGTTTCCACAAATGTTGTTCTTCCGTGTAGGCGTGATTCTAGAGAAACACGAAAATGCATCGTTGAGAAGTTCTTTCCTCTTTTTCCTAACTTTTGGAATATTCTTTCTTCAGCCTTGCCATCGTGGCAAACATATTTTGTAAGAAAATTATTTTTCAGTTTCGCACTAGGGATCCTTAATGGGGAAGATGACGAATGTAATCCCCGACGACGACCATGCAGTCACCCCAACAAATTTCTTGGTTTTGTCCAAATTCTTCAATAAAAATCCAAACTTTTTCAACTTTCCTTAATGAAAACAAAAATGTGAAATCTTTTTTCAATATAACCCCAAATTTTTCGGCGCGCTTTCCGCGCCTTATATTTTGAGTTCGGCAACCCATTGCATCTGTCGAGACTAAGAGTAGCTGGCCCCCAGTCAGGGCGTTCCCCCCCCCTATGTCGGCAAATCAAAGCACCACCCCTGGCTGAGCCTGCGTGCAGGTTTTTCATTTTCATTTTGGCATTGAAGTATACCCCCAAATTTCGGCCCGCTTTACGCGCAATCCTCACAATCCACGTTGTATCACTTCTGAACATTATAAGCACAAACGTACCAGTGAACTTTTATAGCATAAACTAGGTGTACATTCTGAAAACGCGCTTGTTAGTCCTAAACCCCTTTTGCAGCTATACCTGTCTGGGTCTGTTCATTTTTCTGCACCTATACTCTCCCTCACGCCCATCTCCTTCCCTCCATTTCCCCATTGCTGGAAGCTGTTAGTCTGGATTTTCGTTCAAAATTGGTAAAAATACGATAGATGTAAATTGCTTGGCGTTATACTCTGTATTATTATTTAGATGCCAAGTAATAAGCATTATGTCATTGCCCCATTTTATATAATTGATCCAGAGCTTCCAGGAGGTCCTATACAGGTATATGCTAGCCTTAGATGCCAAAAAAGAAGGCATTAAAGCAGTCAAAAAGGGGCGCTTCAGGAGGTTTGTTGACAACGTACTCTTCTCTTAGACAACATACTTTCTACTTTCACCTAACCAAATCTTAGTATTCATTAAATTATGCTGTATCATACAAACGTAACGCCCATAAAAACGAAGATGCAATTTTCGGGCCGCCACTCATTGGAAAAAGAATCAAACCAGTCGGAAAAATTAGAATTCACTTAATTATGGACATTTTCTAGCCATATATGATCAGCTCCAAAAATTTCCCAAAGATAGCTCCATTTTGCATCTAAGCAACCTTAAATTAACAAAAATTTCACAAAGGGGAGGGGTCACCCCCCTTAGACCCTTAGACCCCTCCCCCAGGACGGCACCTTTATGTAGTGACAAAGTAAGGATCCCCACTGTTGTATGTAAACGCAGGGTGCATAAAAAATGATGCAATTTACGCGCCACCATTCAGTTGGAAAAAAATATCCATTCAGTCGAAATTTGGGACCTTAACACCCCCAAACATATGACCCTAACTACGGCCTTGCACATGGGGGTACATTCGGAACATAAAAGTTACATTGTTTTTTACATACAGTTCACTGACCACACCAGACCATATTTGGTCATGAAGTGTGATCCATAACTTGCCAGAATAAACGCTCTAATAACATTTTTTTCAAAGTGGACTATCAAATAATCTTTTTGTTTATCAGCTACTGACTTATCTTATTCAGTATGAAATGATATTTGAAAAATGTAATGAACCATGAAATGTTACTCAATCAATCAATCAGTCAGTCAGTCAGTCAGTCAGTCAGTCAGTCAGCCAGTCAGTCAAAGACATTTTAAAGCGCTAATATCAATACCAATTAATCAAAAGGTGTTCAAAAGACAGTTACATGGATAAATTGGGGGCGATGCGCACTGTCTAAGAAGAATTTTTATGACTGGCTAACGCTAGCCCTAGTCCCTAACTAATCCCTAACCTTAACAAACGATACAATCGATACAATACAATAGAATCAGCCAATCAGAAAACACCGTCTTAGACAGTGCGCATCAGCCGATAAATTGCGGTAAGCTTCTTCAAACAAATCAAATTTTAAGTTTCCTGAAAATATCAACTCTGAGCACTTTGATGTGATTTGGAAGAGCGTTCCGCTCTTTAGAACTGATCAGAACTGATCAATGAACTTACAGAGTAGAAGGGACTAGCTTATTGAGAGAGTAGTGGGATAAGAAAGCCAAGTCTTTGTTGAGAACCGTAGTGTGGGAAATAAAATTTAAAATTAACTGTTGTTTGTATAGCTTTTTGCTATCTGTGTTTGAGAACTTGTCTTTGGCGATAATGCAACGGAGATCTCTGGGAGAATGATTGTGGGCACTGAAGGGAGAGGCGACTGGAAAGCCGGGGGATTGTTTCAATCGCCCCGGCTTTCCAGTCGCTTCTCATTTCAAAGCCCATCTCAGGGAAATCGAAACGTTTATGCACCTACGTGCTACTAATACTTGTTGGATTTCAGTGTTATCTTTTGCTGTTATAGTATATATATATATATATATATATATATATATATCTATCTTTAATAGGCTAATACAAATTACTTCTCTCAATGTTCTTTAAAATGATAGTCCTAATTGACTTATCAGTGGGGCTCTTTGTCCTCACAATTTAAAAGCTGTAAGTTTCGTACGCTCCTTGTCACTCTTGTGATCAATCACTGAAGAAGAGCTAGTATTGCTCGAAAGCTTTGCAACAACCTGTTATGGCTGTTTGTTTACCAATTTCCAAGCCTTTACTGCTGTTACTTATCTCTTTCAAGATCCAGCCATTTATTTCTGTAGCACTGTTGTTATACAGTATTTCCGTTACCCTATATATATATATATATATATATATATATATAGATATATATATATATATATATATATATATATATATATATATATATATATATATATATACATATATATATATATATATATATATATATATGGGATTGTTTGATCATATATTTCCCTTCACAGCCTAGTCTCTTAATGTTTCCAAAAAGAAAATGAAACGTGGTAAATTACCTCCCCACGATAAATATTGCAGCTTTGGTTCTTAAAATGCCCTTTACATAAAACCCCAGTGAAACGCAAGAAGACCCAGAATTAGCAGCGTCTTCTTCTCCGTTTTACATAACCAACTTTTCGCAATTAAAATCAGCATTCGCTTTTGCACCATATGAATGTTGTACACTCTAAAATATAAAGTCCTGATTTGACAGCATTTGCTGGGTGCTATTTCAAATCAGCACCAAAAGGGTTTAATTTGCACGTCCATATTGCTAATTTGCACAGCACTTTATGGTGCTGATGACAAATGTTTTGTTTTAGCAATTGTATGGTGTTGATTTCAGCTATTTGAAATAACGGACTATTCCAGTAAAGTAGATGGAGCCAATTTATTCGGTCATTTCTTTTTGACAAACATTAATAGTGACTAAATCATGCAAGGTGTGCGTGATTTTGTTAAGAATTTATCAGCTAAGCGTACTTTGACGTGCTTGGAAATGCTTTTCACCAATAGTTTGGTATTTGTATTGTTTTACTCCAAAAGGAGTGTTTTTACTCTCCGAGAAAAGTATACTGACGAAAGAAATATTCCTTAACCTTCGACATTAGGTAAAAAGTTATTTACTTCATGGCAGTAAATATTTTCATCGTTAAAAGATTTCACTCAATGGGGAGGTTAAAGCGCAAAGTAAGTAATAGGCTAATTTAACAAAACATCATACTAAATACGTGCTTTGTTGACACCTATGGCAGTATGATCACACCTGTGCTAGGAAGATGGTGTAGAGTCTTTGGTGCATACAGCTGTCACAGGAAATGAATGAGAGGAACGGAAAATTGGAATTTTTGCACTGGCAGTAAAGATTGGGAATAACAAAACAAAACGTTTAGTAATTGCTGTGTGTCTTGGATTAGGACAAGTTTGTTCAGTAAATAGACTAATGACAAGCACCTTAAATTTTTTGTCGAATCATGATGTGCGTCATACTTTTTGGGATTGGTTTTACACGTTCAAAGGAAAGTCAGTAATTGTATCTAATATACTTTAGAGAAGACGGGTTTGCAGGTTACTCAACTTTTATGTTTTTACCATTTTAATTGGTTTGTTCTCAAAAATCTTACATAAGTAGGACTTTCCACGATAACTCTTTTTTAAAACAAAAATATTCTTGCTTCGACATTTGATGGAATATGAAAGGAATAATTCAATTATGGTAGTGGGTAATGGTAAACTTAAAAACTTCGGAAAAGATTTGACGTTATCTGAACTATTTTCTGCACCTGACGGTAAAGTTAAACCCTTTATTTGAAACAGTGCTGTTTGCACGTTAAACAAAAAGGTAAAGGTAACAAAATGTATGCAGCAAGAAATTGCTTAACAATAGACTTGGCGCACTTGGCGTCTGCCCAGCTCTGTGCTTGTCCCTGGTGTATCCGTGAAATCTTATGGGTCCCTTATGAATCTTGGGCGCAAAATCATATGGGCTCCACATGCTGGCCCATATGGGTCCCTAAGGATCCCATATGGAAATGTTACCTAGACTGTGCAATTCAAATGCAAAATGACTTTAATGTATTTGTGTCGTTCAGTGTTCTTTTGCCCAAATTAGGGCCCTGGGCCCGAAACACTTAATCGACTATCAAGCTGCAATGTATTCTGAACCTTATACCTAAAGTATTCATGCCTAGTTATTATCCACCTAAAGTGAACAGACTCAGTGGTGATTTAAAGCTGGTCAAATAGCAACCCCCTGTTCAAAATAAGGTATTTTCGGTTCATGCACTAGGTTCCCCTCTGGTTAGGGCCCTATAATTTGGCCAAGAGACCCCAGGACCATATTGTGTAAACAAAGAAACCTTCCTCTTCCCTGAATTTGATATAGGCCTAGTTTACCATCAAAATGTCCATTCGGTGTCAAAAACTTTCACCAGGATATAGCCTATTTGGTCTTTTGGCCCTTCGTGTGCAGGGGCTTCTTGTCATTCGATCCCCACCCGGTTACCCCAAAGGAATTTCATCCAATATTCCCAGTCATATGGTTCTTTACCGTGACATCACCTAACAAATGTTGCAAACATTTTGTGAACTTTTGGTGTAAAAGGAAAAGATGACCGCTCATAAGTGTCATGCATAAAAAATTGGAACTATTATAAAAATTGGAAAATTTCCCACCTCCTCCTGACCCATTTCACTGTTACTGGGACCCAACAGATTTGGCACGCGGTACTCTGCCCCCGCCCCCGTTCCATTGTCACCAGAAACGATAAAAATTAATCCACAGCGCTTGCATGGGAGTCATTGCGCAGTGTATGCTAGACACTTAACCAATGAAACAAAATGGAGTCCAAATTTAAGTTGTCGCTACTCTCCCTGCAAAGGTACTCTAGAGTTACAGACTACAGAACGCCCTCTAATGTTTGAATGAGAAAGGAAGATAGGCTTTTTAGTCCGTATGGTTCATTACATTCCCTGTAATTGCCCTCCCATCAAAGGGCCCATTACGTAACACCTAACCCCCCCCCCCCACACACACACACATACACACTTTCCCCTGTTTCCACTTCCACGCTTTATGTTATGTCCACATGCCTATATTTTGTCACGCGTATACTTGCCCGATACTTGTGCAGGCGTTCAGACATTTCCCGACAAAAGTAAATGAAACAAGTCATCCTCCCCTCTCCCCATTTTCAGTGTTGGCTACGTTTTTGTGACAATCAGATAGGGTACATCATTGAAAGGGGGCAAGGGGGTTCCAAGTTGATTTTGAGAGATTGCTAGTACTGCAACTTGTCACTGTTTCGTCGGCGATTTTGTTTCATGAATTTGTTTTGTCGGGGACTGTAGGTGCTAGACAAAACAGCACCGATGCAAAGGCTATTTGTGGCACTTAGGGTGCACTCCCTACTAGGGCACTTGTAAGAGGTACGAAAACTGCTCTGTGCTATTTTTAGCACTTTGTTGTTTTTTCGGTGTAAAGGTAAAGAGTAACTATAGTGTATACCATAGCTATGATGTAACCTTCGAAGTACTTGAGTGGTTTCATTCTTGGCTGACCTTTTCCTGTGACACCTCTCCTTGAAACATTGGGCAAACAGCCAGTATCTACTGATTAGATTTGTAGTGCCAAAGATCACATAGGCTAAACTTATGTAACATTCAACATACTTCAAAAACGTTTTTGAGTCCATGGTTTACCTGAAGTGGCATTTATTGATAACTGTATTCCAAAGACATTTTCAAGTTCTTAAAAGTGACACTCAGGTCATTATATTTTTCGTGAAGAGTGCACAGATTGAACTTCTCAGTACTGTCTGAACCAGACTTTGATGTACTGCATGTCGTAAATATTGTAATAAACCGTCTGATATAGCTGGAAATCATAATAGAAAACACTGCTATCTGCAAAACTGACGACCAGTCACATTTAATTTTGTCGGTTCCCTTACAAAAAAATTGTGTGGCAAAAGTTCCAATACCACACGTGAAATACTGTGTCGAACTGTGCAAAACTATGATGGGGTGTGGAGAGGCGTGAAATTCCTGTGATTTTTTGCGTGACAATGTGTGTCATTAATAAACAGGTGACACACTTTTCCAAAGTAGCATGCATTGACCAGCATTTGCACAGTTTGAACATGAGGCAATGTGTGGAAAATCGAAAATCACGCTTTGACGCATGTAACAGTAGGCAAACTGGGGTAAAGTAGGCAAAGTGTGGAGATGTGTGGAGAAGTGTGGTGCTGAGTAAAGTAAATTCAATAGTTGGATTTAGTTCACTGGCATTGTTTGTCACACTTTGTCCTGGTTTGCCATATGTGTCAACTTGAGACAGCTTTCCCCACTTTGACCCAGATTTCAAGGTGTGACATTCATGCAGGGAAAAGCGTGGTCCTGTGTGTCAGATTGGTTTCAATACCACATGTGTCACCACGCATAACCACACTTTTTTACTTATGTATTTTCATATGCTCTGCCACACGTGATTACGTGTGTTCACATGTGGCATGAGACACTTTTTTCTAAGGGTTGCATTTACATCATCGCACTACGTACATAAGGAAAAGCAGAAACATGTTTTTACCTGTGCTCCCATCGGCGAGTGCATCAAATATAGGTCTATGTATTCCAACTGGAGATCTTTCAAGCTTAAACGTACTGCTTGCTCCACCTTATCTGGACGATGAAAATTTGCCCATAGCTGTGGAAGGTTATAAAAGTTTACTAAATGAACTAGAACGCACTGCAGTTGTGTAACTCACACAATTTCTCTTCTCTGTTTGAAATACTGTAGAAACACAAAGAACCAAGTTTTTCAGTTTGTTCATCTGCTTCCACAAAACCTCCTTACCATACAAAGGCAAATGGAGGCAAGAAAAGAGCGTAATAATTAAAAAAGCAAACCCAAACTGAAAAATTACAAGCGTGTTACCACATATAACCACTTTAACCAGCTGACATAGTTATATGACATATCTACAAATTTCACTACCTATTTTCTCAAATCAAGAAAGCCTGTAAAGGCTCCATACTGTAATTAGCAGCAAGATTGACAAAAAATAGTATTTGCATGATATGTACATAAACTGTTCAAGTAATGCCAAGTATGTTGAACCTACCACTCCACAGGTAAACACTGCATGGGTTTGCACTGATCAAAACAAAACACAAAGACTCAAAAGGCTCCTTTTCAGTGCACCTGAACTCAAAACAGTTATTGTGATTACAGTTACTTGACTAGATATTCCCAAGAACAGAATGAGAGATATCTCCACAACAGGTTTAAGCCTATTTCCTTACTTATAAGCCAAACTGGCAACAGAGTTGCACGAACAAACAGGGGCGGATCTAGGGTCTTTCCTGAGGGGGTCAACATAAAAAGGGCACATTCATATTCTTAAAATTTTGGTTCGACCCCATAAACGTCAGCGATTATACAATTTACCGCATATTTGACAAAGAAAGGAAAACCAAGAGAAATGCAAAAACTGGAATTAAAACCTGGAATCTAAACGGTGAAATTGCAAAACGCGCGAAAATTTTTGGGTACTACTAATTGGTACTAATTTAAAGCTTATATAGCAAATTGTTCGGACAGATCAATTGCCCGACATTAATCCATGTATTCTACTTATTAACTTGAAAAGGTGGAAAGGGTTTGTACTATATTTAGCTATAAGTATAACGGAACTGAGGAAGAGTGGACAAAGGATACCGAAAATTTGGGGTTTTACCCCGAAATTACCCTTATGAAAGCCAAAATAGTAAACCGACTATAGGTGGCGGCAGAATTTCCCAACAGGTAGAGACCCTATAGTGGGAGAGACTGGCCAACTTGTTTCATGGGCGCCATTTTGGAGCCAAATGTTAACTATGGCCAGGTATCATATACACTGTGTGAGTACAGTTTTCCGTACAAAATGTAAAACAAAGTGAGTTACAGCGTTCTGTTCTCTTGTGACAATCATTCGTATTGGTTGACTCTGGCTGGCACTGTCTGAAGGATCCTTTAGTTTGTCACCCGGTGCAAGAAAAGCCGTCCTGGGAGGATCTAGAGGGAGCTCGGGATAACACCCTCCATTTTAGGTAACTTTTGCTAATAGAAAGTTACGAAATGCAGAATGGTGTATGCTATTTTGACAGTTTTAAAAGTGATTTTATTTTAAAAAAATCTCATTTTAGGTCGTCTTATTTTTGTGCAGGTAAGAGAGGGGAGGGGGTGGGTCTATTCTGGGTTGGGTCTACCCCCTTCTTTCTAAGAAGCTACTAGTACGTTAATGCAGCATGGCGTACATGCAAAATGGTGCTTTTTATGGAAAGTTGAGAGCAAGTTGAACTAATCATTTAAGATTTTTCATTATTTAGTAAAAGTTTCAGGGGGGAAGGGGTAAATAGCGAGGAGCACTTCCTAGTGAGATTTTTTTTATTTTATGGAAAGGTCTAGGCATGGGCGTTAATCTTTACTCGGGTGTGTATGGGGGGGGGAGGGGACATGGCCATTTCTGTCAAAAATCTTACGTCAATGGGTGTATTTCCAAAATTTGGGGGGACGTGTCCCCTGTTCCCCCAGGATTGACGCCCATGGACCTAGGCCTAGGTTTTATAAAATTATGACTGACCAGGGTGTATTCCATGTAAAACCCTACATCAAAGTCAAAGGTACGCAAATGTTCCAGTTTTCTCATGTTACTAATAGATTCAGGAGCAATGTTTGACCTGTAATTGTGTCCCCCTCCCCTATGAAGCTTTTTGAAAAATTGAGTGTCCTTACATGCAATCTTTTGCCACATAGGCTACATTTAAAGTAAAATTTGTGTTAAAAAAATTGACGTATTTTTAGGAACTAAAACAAAAACATCGGCATCAGTGAGGGGGAACCATGGCTCAATGGTGTGCCCCCTCCCCTTTGAAATTTTTGGAAAATTAGGTGTCCTTACACGCAATCTGGTGCCACATATGCTACCATTTGCAGTAAAATTTATGTTAAAAAATTTACGTATCTTTAGGAAGTAAAAAAATCGGAATCAGTGAGGGGGTGGGGGCATAGCTCAATCCCCCCCCCCAAATACGCCACTGCCCCTACACTTAGCTACGACTGAGGACTGCAGCTCTGGTATTCCAACGTCTCTATGGGAATGTTCCGAGTATTGATTAGGGTTAGCCGGTTAGGCCAAAGGGTTAGCAGTTGTATTTGGGTTTATGTGTTGGAATATCAAGCAGTCGGAGTATAGGGATAGAACCGCCGTATACGGTTTAGGCTAGGCCTTGTGCAGAACGTTGTAACCTAACTATAAGGCTAAGCCTACTCTAACGTTAGGCCTGCGTGTATTACTAAGTTGTTTACTGTAAAGTTACATCGCATAAGCGATCGCTATTTGATTCCAGTTGAACCTTCTAACTTTTACTGCCCACCGAAGCCTAAGTTCTTTTGTACAGGATGGGAATCTATACAACTTGTAACCCTATTCTGGTCTGTTCGTGCACCCAAATGCAGCACACCCCGGCAGCAATTTTGGAAACAAAACATGTCTGTCTTGACTATCTTACACAGGATGTGTACGTCCGGTCCGGCCGTACGTACAGCCTGCACAACTTCTCGAATGTACACAGGCACACATGATCTTGCAAGCTCGTACTTTGGCTCCAAAATGGTGCCCATGAATTTCGTCCAATCAGAACGCGTATCTGAGAACAATGGTTGGCCAATCTCTCCCACTATAGGGTCTCTACCAACAGGGGGCCGGACTACGTCAGCTACCCCAAGTTTCGCCATTCCGAGGGATTATGAGAAGGGCAAATAGAGGCGCCTCACTATTTCATGCCATTGTGGGCATATTTTGCATTATATCACTGAATACTTCAAGATCCGAGTTGCGCACTGATAGTGTTCTTTGAATCTGGATCGTGAAATTGAAAAGCGCGCGAAGCGGGCGAAAATTTTTGATAAGCTTACACATAAAACCAGGGGCGCCGCGGATCAAGGATTTCTGAAAAGGGGAGCCGAAGTTGTTCGACCTGTGATTGATTGCACTATACCATCTAAGCGGAGCGCGACCATCAGTTGGCGCGGAGCGTACAAGATAATTTTGGACAAAATAGACCCCCCAGATCGCCGGAAACAGCACTTCCCATGTCTTATTTTGGCATTTTTTTGCTTCATATAATTTCGTGTCTCAACTCTCAACACATTAATTTTCCACAAGTTATTAACAGAAGACAGTTATCATAGGTGCAGTGCCTTACTACAATGCATCCTGTTCAAGGCGTCTAATCAGATCTTTAGTAGTCATGTACTAACTTGGTGAATATTGAGGGACTTGAGAAATTTGTGACGCATATCTTAGTTTCGACTTGATGCCAGGACCCACACATAGCTCCCAAGTTTCGAGAAGCTAGATACGGGTCCACCTCAGACCTTACCGTTGGTGGACCGCCGGCCTGGTGGAGGGGTATAAGGGGGCCCCCTCCCCTTTTGGAAAATTTTTGATTTTATAAGTGTCTACACCCAAAATGGTAGCACTTTTTTGGCAAATCAGTCAACGTAATTTCATTAATTTGCCGCCAAAAATATCTGCAATGATACTCGCAAGCTCACAAAATTTAAATCTCTCCAAATGATAGCGATCATTTGTTGTTTATTGTTACCCATATACCAAGGGAAGCGGGCCCGTGTTAAATTCACACCGAAACGGCATCACACACCTTCCATAATGGGAAGTTTACTTGAATTAGTTTCTTTCACAAAAATGTGTACATATCTTAAAGGAATTACCACAGGATGAGTGTAAGTTGAATGAAATGTTTATGCGGCCCTGATAGTGCAAAGGTAATTATGTATTTTTGCATAGGACTGAGTGGTTATGATAAAGTCGGCTGAAAAATTTCGTTCATTCGTTGGGTTTAAATTTCTGAGGCAAGCCCTGCCTCTAACCCGCGAAACGGGCATTTGTTTTTGGTTTTGTAAGTTGCGTCGCGCTGCCATTAGACTCGATTCAGAGAGGTATTATTAACACCTCCCTGCTCGATTGCCCCATTAACATATTTTTGATACCTGCTATGGAGGTTAGCTATGTTGCTACATTCTACGTAACAAGAGTGCCTTTCGTAAGGTAAGCAGCGGGATGCACTATGATGTGATTGGTATCGTAATTTGCTGAATTTGTGGTTTAGTTGGGAGGTATACTTCCGCAGGCAGGGTTTTGTTTTGTGGCTCTATCATGTATTGAAATGCGGGATTTTCAAAGGGTTGGACGGGTCAGCGGGTTTGGGTGTTCAATGCGGGCCAAACCCGTGAAATGCGGGTCACTTGGGAGGTATGAGTTCGCTGTTCCCCGGCTAACGCTTGCTGCAGTGGTTTGCAGTCGTTCGACGCATGGGCCGCCTGATTTTTTTCCCCTCTCCGATATGGGCATTTTGTATTTTCAAAATTCCAAGAAAACGTGTAAAAATCAAGGTTGTTGTTAGAATAGGTTTAAAGTTGGCCTCGAACTTGCGAAAGGAGCATGGTCTCTCATATTCCAACCTCAAAATTGGGAAAAGACAACCATAAGTTCGATAGTGAAAAAGGGAGCGCGGTTGGATTGTAACAGTTTGATTGGTCGACGGCCCTCCATTTCTGTCCAACAAACAAATCTAGATTTTGACAAACAAGTCAAGGCGTGGCAAAGACAACCATGTGTAGTCAGATAGCATGCGTGTCCCAATGGACGTTTAAACTGATCTGCTGTGCGCTATGGCTCCCATGCTTCGAGGTTGTTAATTGCAGCTTCATTCTCTATCACTCCCCTCTCTGTCCTTCTCTCTATCTCTTCTCCTTTCCGTTTTTTCTTTTTCCCTTTCATTTTTTTTTTCATTTTAAAAGAGGGGGGCCGAGGCGGGTCGGCCCCCTAGATCCGCCCCTGCATAAAACATGACGAAACGAAAAAAAAAAGAACTTGTAGACCGTATCGGGTGTAACATACATTGGATCGAAACCACCTGGACTACACTATGAAATAGCCAAACTGCTCCGTATGGGAAGCTCACCAACTGACTGTACCGCATGAAAGACACAAGAGAACATCAACTAGGCTTTGCGATATGGGATGAAAGTTACGACCTTTACATAAACTATGTACTCTGCCTATATGTTGCTTAATTGGTATAAGGTGGACAGGAATTGTGCTATCCAGCTATGTGGAATGGAACTATTGAAGAAAACAGAGTGACTGAACTGGGCGCGTAGCGCGCTGAAAATTTTGGACTCTTATTAGAGAAATTATCCTCTTGAGAGCAAAAAACAGGTAAACCGTACGGGCGACTTTCGACTAAGACTCCCCGACGAAACTGTAAAACTTCCTCTATAGGGGGCCAACCTTCCCCAGCGGGGGGGGGGGGGGAGGGGCATGAACACTTTCCTCACCTGGCGCCACCGTTATCTCGACTGGGGGAGGGGGCTAAAATACTGTATGTTGTGTTCCCCAGTATAGTTGCGGCACGACTGTCAAAAATACTCTGTCAGAACAGATGACTGAAGTCGAATGTTTGCTTTTTTTTTGCGACAGCAGACCGGTCATCGGTCAAAAGACGTCAAAAATTGAAGTGACTGACATTGCGTTATTTGACCTGGTGGTGATTTTATATAGTAATTTTAAAATGAAACAAACACCGATTCGTTTGTTGTGACTTCTGGTCAACTCTTGACTTAAACCTAAGATTGGCTTTTTATTCCCATCACTAGGGAGACACAATAAATGAAGAGAGTAATTCCAGACTATTAATATAATAACGAAACGTATTTACGTACTCTCTCTTGTTCATGAGAGGAGGGATACTAGCGGGTAGAGGGAAGGTTTCGTAGATGTAGCGTTTAGGGAGTATGAACAGATCATTATTTTGTAAGACCAAAGGATTAGCAGTAACCTTTTGGATTAATATTAAAAGCCAATAGTACGTTGCACAAAGCGCTAGCTAGTGAGTATGGCGTAATGTCTGTGTGTTTTGTATTACTTTGAATGCCCAAGCACGCCACACGTGGTTCCAAGCGAAAAGTGATTAGAATGCCTGACTGTCACGCAGGCATTAAGACATACTGTAGTCACATTCTCTGTAAAACGATTGCACTGTTCGTCGTGTTTGGGGTGGGCAATATAGGCTACCGTAGTCAAATATATTGCCGAAAGTTTCTGCGATACGTGGCTAGACTTTTAAGGGTGGATTGATCGATACTGGATGGAGGTAACCAAAATCTCCTCGGAATTGGACAACTGTCATCATGGGCGGCTCTAAGAAATTTTGTTTGGGGGGGGGGGCAAACTCAAGTCCGTATTCAGGGAGGTTCGGAAGACCCCCCCCCCAGCAATATTAATGGTCAGCTCCTGATAGTAAAATAGCCTCAGTAGGAGTATGCATACGTGTAGGGGCCCAAGTTGATGGGGGGGGGGGGCTGTAATGATCTGCCCGAAAAATAGAAACAAAAGTTTCGTTTACGTACATATCATATAGGCATGCATCCGTTATCACACCGCATGCCAATTGCATACAATAATTTGCCACGTTACTACCTATTCCGTATTGGTTATAATTCTGGGGGAAGTCGTTACAATAATGATGATAATAATCAGTGGTGTGGCCAAGACTTCTCTCATGGGGGTGGGGCAGGCACTGTGTTGTGTCATCGCCGGCCTGGGGGAGGGGTATAAGGGGAAATTTTTTGAAAAATTATGTGTCCATACATGCAATCTGGTGCCCCATATGCTACCTTTGAAGTAAAATTTGTGTTAAAAAAATTTACCGTACGTATTTTAGGTACTAAAAGAAAAAAATAGGCATCACCCCCTACCGCTTTGAAACTTGAAAAATTAGGTGTCCTTACAGGCAATCTGGTGCCACATATGCTACCTTTGAAGTAAAATTTTGTGCTTTATTTTAGGTACTAAAAATATCGGCGTCAGTGACGGGGGAATGGCCTAATGGCTCCTCAAATACACCACTGATAATCATAATATATAAGTTTAACCATTACAATTAAAACACACTGGTGAATTAATACCGAATATATAGGTGGTGGTGCAATCCAAATCAGAACAAGGAAGTTTTTTAAACTATCGATTTCCATTAAGCTACATTTTTGCATTATTTTTCTTTCAGTAGGTGCCCGAAAAATTCTCAGAATATTACCCGAATTTTCACAAAAATATTTTGTTGGGGGAGCTGCAGCCTCCCAGCCCCCACCTCCTACGCCTATGATTATGTATTACAGCGATTATTATGTTATGATTATGTATTACAGCGATGCCTATGTAGTTTTCAAAAGCTTTTCAAAAACCATTTCAGGCAGTTAGTCATGAGCTGACTACTTCAAAAATAAATACAACCATATCAACCGATCGCTACCGTACTACCATTGGGGTGGAGTAAGAGGCAGGTGAAATGGGCAAATCGGCTTGATCCATTTGTATAAATGAGCCCCACCTTTAAATATTTTATTGTTTCTTTCATTGTGTCACAATATGTTTCAGCTTTGCCAAGAGGCCATAAAATGTTGGTTTTCTGGATTGTTTTCTTAAACTAAAGAAAATTTCGAGCACTGAAGACACTTGAAAACGATGATGATAGCACTAAGTATTTTGGATCTCAGTACCGTTCCGAAACGAATTTGTTAAAGGGGGAGAGGAATTCCCCTAACTCAGAACGACGTCTCATCCTATATACAAATAGCTAGGCAACTAGTCAAAAGTCTCATCACACTAAGCTTAGATTGACTGTCTGGTGTGTTTATTTTAAATCAATTGAAACGGTATACTTTAGCACAGAGGTGCAGAACCTTTTGCTTATAACAGGCCATTTGACAGTCATCAGACCGCTCGTAGGCCAACGGCGCTGTCAATTTTGGACAAGGGAAGGGAAACCTCTCCTTCTATGGGAAACACAATACTTTTAGACTACATGCCCGTTACAATTTTTTGTAGACAGATACCTATGCTAATCTGGCCAGGTGACACCCGGGCAAAACTGCTTTTAGTCGTAGATGATAATCAACACGGCTAATGGGTAGTGTATCTAATGACCCCGATAGCTCTGAAGTATCTGCAAAACTATGGGCATTTAACTCCAGCATTACCCTCTGTAAATGACATTATGATGCTTAAGCTAATCAGATTACAAATATGCAACTGAGAAAACGCGCGCGAAGAGCGCCGAAAAAATGTCGTTTTGAAAGCACTTTATTAATGTTTAACCATCGCATTGCATTGAAAAGTTATTCACTTCTTTAATTTTAAGCCCACTCAAGCAAAAGGGAGGGCCTAACCCATCTCGAATTACATGATTTTTTATTTATTTTTATTTTTGAAAATTGAAGACCATGCTTTGCAAACTTTTGGGGGGCAAGTGCCCCCCCCGTGCCCCTATGGCGAGCCGCTAATGACTGTCATTAACTGTAAAACTGTTTTTTTTTTTTTTTGTTTTAGACTAGTGTGAAAAAACCAATTTTGAAAAAGGGAAAATAGAGAAATTTGAGGGGGTCCGGACGTCGGCGACCCCCCCCCCCTCCGGATTCGCCACTGAAAAGACTGTTGTGTGTACATGGGTCGAATTTCAAACACCCTGTATAGGCATTTGCAAGATACCAACTGAACACACAACCAAGTACATTGCTATCAGTACAATGAACAAACAGCTAACTGTTCAGCAGGCACATTGAACTCGGCTCTACAAAAACAGCTTAAAAACCAAACTTTCGTTTAGGGGAATGTCAATAGGCAACTATTAATGTTCCACTGACAAACAATCATATACCAAACTTTCAGCCCCAAATCCCCACACATTAAAAAGAAGACTTTTATTGAAAAGTTGACGCCATCTTCCCCGTTTTATAACTTCAACACATGTACTGTGTACAATGTGTGAGCTAAAAATGGGTGCAAATCGATTATGCTGGGACAGGGCCCATGACCAGCTTTTCATATCTGTAGGTGTATACATGTCGAGGAGTGGTACCTTTAGGTGGATCCATTATCGATGTGTTTAAGAAAAATTTTCAGCTGCAAAAAACAGGGGCGTTATCAAAATTTGGTGACATATTGCCATTTTCTGCGACCAGTGACTACCGACCCGGCAAGGGACACATTCCTATTCCCACGTTTTTAGAGCCCACTTTGAACGCAATGGGTATCAAAGCAAGAAATGGCACAGGAACATTTTATGCAGTAGTTTTGTTGGTCGGACCTTCACGTTCAGTCTTCTTGGGCTTTAGAGAATAATGGATAACTAATTCACAAGTGTGTGTAGATGGGTGGGGATGCACCTCCAAGAAAGCTTTACACTAAAAACAGTTTGGCTTAAAAGCAAGTTGGGCACGGTCGAATACCACTTTCTAAATTTTGGGGATGAGGAATAATCAAAGTTGGTCAAAACATTGACCATGTAAGGGGTAAGTAACCAACTGGGGTTCCTTACCCAACATTTAAGGAGGATTGCATATTGACTCAACTTGTGTAAACGTTTACCCAACTGTCTTTTGAACGTATCTACTAGATTTTGGGGCGAGAAAGTGTCTTCTTTAGGGTTCTACCCCTCCATTTAGGGTCAAACTCACGTCTTGATTATCAGGCAAGATGACAGAATTTCAGGTCAAATACCTCATCTTTTCCTTGTTTAATGTCTTTCCTTAAGCCTTTGATCATAGCTATTAAATTAAGATATTGAACTACACATCTCAAGTGATTAGAGACGTCTCCTACTTCACACTAGGAAAATCATAACCTTCTTTAAATCTAACAACTATTTTTTCAGGACCCTCTCTATATTTACTAAACGTTGGACAGCTTGAGTAACATAAATCTTCTCAAGCTTTTGGTTTTGTTTATAAGTACGGAGCCGGGTGCAATTTTATAACGTTAAACTTTTATTAAAAGTCAGTTACAAAGCTGTCAATTAATGCGAAATTCTGTTGCTAAATCATTTGTACTTGTTTTTCGCTCACTACCAAATTTCGCGCACCCCTTAAAATTATAATATCACCGTAGCAACGCACCGGCCTAAACTGTACCACGTCTACCGAGCCGAAGACTTTTTGTCTACAACGAAGCCATAAAAGGTTAGTACCTGCTCATCTTTATTCACATTAGTTGCAGTTTTGCATTTTACACCTTAGTTGTACTCAATCTTTATTCATAAATTGTAGTCAGTCGAGGTTACCTCGTTTGCTCAATTAAATCTCGGTGCGAGTGCACCAGTGCATTGTTGTTTAGTCTACTAAGTGATATGTGCGCATATGTTGACCTATGTAATCATTGCGACCTAATCTGTTTGGTCACTGCACTTTGCACATTTCCGGTTGAACTTTGTCCCATTCCTACTGAATATTAAGTATGTAAAGGAGGGGGCATCCGTATTTAAACCTCTTAAGAGCTTTTATCACTCAGAGTATCAACCTCGTATGAGGGAACACCCAAGACTACGTATCAAGAGGTATGACGTCTGCACGTTGGTATCCAGGGCTTACCTAAAAGCTTTCACGCCCTCAAATTTAATTTCCGCTTTCAGGAAAACATGCATTTACCCCCTTAACAGGGGAGAAGTTAACACTACTCATTTCATGCCAGGAGATATACTCCATTCTGCAGCCACGGCATCATAAGAGGGAGAGCAAACAACTTGGAAGACTTTTAATACCCAAGTTCTACATCCAGCAGAGCCCGGGGAATCCTCAAGAGCGGAAATATTTCTACAGACCAGGTGGAGTGGCCATAACAGAGGACAGAATCATCCCTAAGAGAAAACCACACCAGGTCCAGTCTTAGACCCATCACCAGTTGTAGGTCCAACCACATCATCCTCTCATCATGAGGTGACTAGCGAGGATGAGGATGTCTGTTGTGTTTGCCGACGAATTCAACCCCCAGCACTAGGGGAATTTCTAAGAACTCACGTGTAATTTGTTAACTGGGAAGAATGCAACTGTGGCCATTGGGTTCATTCAGGGCAGTAATTTCCGACCGTTTTCAGCTGACCACCCCCTTTCACCGAATGAGGTTAGGCAACCCCCTTCTATAGCATACTATTACCATGAATGAAACGACAATAATAAAAACACATCTTGAAATAAAGGGCTGGCATACATATACATTGCTTCTACGCATGGGTCCGACAGAGGGTAGCAAAACAACAGTGCGGGATTTAAAAAGCTGACTTCCTTTTGTGATGCCCAGTCATAAAGGTGGGGTCAGCGACGGAGAAATTTTTTGGAATTTGACAGGTGCCAGGGGCCCACTGAAGTATGGACCCCCCCCCCCCGGCTGCTAAGGGGGCTAAGGGGCAACGTCCTAATGGGGGACAGGGGAGAAGTCCCAGGAAGCTCTGTGGTCTGTGGTATGAACGAAATTTTCGACACAAGAATGAGGCAATGTGAGTCAAATTTTGACTCTCTTCCCCTTACCAAATAGCCTTAAATGGGCAGTAAAGAGATTACAGAAATCACCCATAGAGCAAGTTGTATTTCAATAGTTACTAGCGAAGGTTCCCTTTGATGTTACAAGGCTGGAGCTTTTCCTGTGGGTAGGAGGAAAAAGGATGGTAGGGTCGTATGGGGCTTGAGAAGAATTATGTCACTCAAGCTGTCCTACGGGCAAAAACAATGAGAAAGCAGAAACTAGGGAACCGAAAATTGCATTTTGAAATTATTTTAACGTTTTACCTGTGTTTTACTTATAGTACATTGCAAAACTTATCTTTTTAGTTGCGGTGCCTGCCACGCAGGCACACGCAACTTATGTCGTCGACACAAAATTGCGACTTTGGACTTTGGACCGTAACTCCTCCTAGTCGGCTGGTTGTATCGAAATACGACGTAGTCCAAGTTGTAGGGGTGGTTGGATTCTTTTAGGTAAGGTACTTTCGGGGACCTTGTGACCTTTTTAAGGGGGTGTAATTGGGATTTTTCTTTCTGTAAATGCGTGGGCGGTGTCTAGTTTTAGACAATTTTCTACACACACTAGTCAGCTTATTTGAGCATGGTCGGTTAGGTTATTTTTGTGAACAGCGCCATCGAATTGAGTTGACACAGTGTAGATAAACAGATAAAGTGTTATGATTGTTTTTGCACTTCTGAGTGTTGTACAAAGGGAATTATTCGATTGTTTGTGGTTATTTTATTAATTCATTTGGCATTGCTAGAGGTTTTTGTTATTGCTAGTAGTTTTGAAATTAGTTGGAAGTTGGTGAAAAACTGACCCTCACCTATTTCAATCATATGACAATGTTTTTGTTACTGAACTATGAAACTCGGAAAAAAATTTCTCCTTGCTTTACATACTGCTTGTAAACAGTTATATTCAAAACATCTTCGTAAAGCCAGTCAAATCTACGAACTTAAACTTTCCCCATAGCCGACGAAATCAGTTGAGCGCCACACTAAAGCGCCTTTGGGGGGCAGTAGGGTTAGGGAGTAAAATGTAGATACAATTTAATACTTTTCAAGGCAAGTTTTCCATAATTCACCCCCTCTTTTGACAATTTTACTCATAATTCACATGTTCATTCATCCCACCACCCATAACTCTCAGGACATGTTAAGTGAAATATCAACCTTATTCTAAAAATTTCCAGTGTCTCAGAATGGGTGAAGCAACAATTTTAAATCGTAACAAACTTCCGACTCAAATTTAAATAAAATGCGGAGAAACCGTCTCTACGATGCAGAGTTCTATGCAGTTATAATTTTTTCAAAGTCGTAACCCAATTAGGGGTGAAAATACACCCCGCCTATCATTTATGTCATAATTCATTTGTGACTAAGCAGTCATACACTAGTCGAAAAATAATTAACATGAAACGCTAGGCCTAATAGTTGCTACTGTCAAGGCACCGCAACTAGTCTAGACATATGTCTTGTTTGTTACAGTTATCTGCAATTTTCACTTCCGTCAGTATGTCATAATTATGAACAGCAAGGAAAAGAACTGCATTCAAGGCAAAGTGGCGTTACAATTTTTAGCCATGGTCCTTCGCTAACCGCTTTCACTACGATGTCAGTAATGGGAATATGGGGCTCTCGACAGGAAAATTTTTAAATTAAGCACTGTTAGATGCGATTTCGTGAAATCTAGCAATAACGATAATTCACAAACTTTGCAGTGCACCTGAGGAGTGAATTTATGACCTACTTGACTTGTAAACGTCATCCTTTAAAATCTCTCCTTTTTATGCAAACGAATATGAGAGTTCAGCTAAAATAAACCTTTTTGAATCTTTTAAGGCTCGGTTTAAACTTAGGATCTCATTTTTTTTTAAAATGCCCCCTGCCGTCCTTGGCGCTAATTTAAGGAATCAGTGACCGTACTTTGTTTTGCAGGTCTGAATGAAAACTAAGGTAAGGCTTGCTCTTTATTTTCCAAATGAGGGTTTACGTCTTTGTGATCGAAAAACACGTAAAAGGGATTATTAACATTAGAAAAATCTTGCCTTTGAAGCTGGACGTCATGACTTGGCCGATAGCGTTACGACTTGGCCGACTTTTTAACGAAAGAAAACCGCAAATAACAAAGTGACCTTGGTATTTCTACCAGGTATTTCTAGTCCGAACAAAGACTGTACCCCATTGCTGAAAATTTCAAGAAATAATGCTCGTCTGCAATGATAAGCTCGCTCTTTGTAAATTTCAGAACATGAAGTACCTATTTGATATGTTTTTCGTCTCAAATATCAAATATTTGACAGATTGTTGAATTTTTTTGACAGATTGTTGAATTTTTTTGACAGATTACTGAATATTATTTCCGTACATAACTTCACTAAATCTGAACCGATTTTCATGATTCAAGATTCATTTGGTAACTAATTTAGCGGCTGAATCCGATTCTAGTTACACCATACGTGGAAATACAAATCGATCCTTAAAAATCTTTTGAAGATAGATGCCCAGTCTCTTAAGGTCAACCACAAAAATACGTCACTACACCTTTGAATTCAGAAACCAAGGTCAAATAATGTAAATGTACAGTGTTCAAGCTGACGAAATCTGTAATGAAAAGTGTAACCACTACGGCAATCCCTAAATGTAGACGAAATTTTGAATAAACATAGCGCCATCAACCCATTACCGTCACTATCACCACGTCTAGACGAGGTGCGCGAAATTTGACGGTTTAACAACGTAGCACCAGCAGCTACGCAACTAGAGTCGGCGGTATGATATCACGGATTTAAGGTAAAATTCCTAATATGTGATTTGATTAAATTTCCATCAGATTCAAGTTAAGACTTCCTCGAATCAGCATATCCATCGTCAAGGGACATTTCATGTTCCATTCCAGATTATTTCCAGTGTTCAGCGTTAGCGGCGCGAAATTCCATCCATCCATGCTACTCACCGTGACAAGGTAAAGAAAGCTTAAACTTATACTTTTAATATGAAGTGTGCAGATTAATCAATAACGCTAACAATATGTATTACCGTGACCTGACAACCCCCTCCCGTACAATTCCCACATAGACCATTTTACTTCTGACAACTCACTTCCGCGAAAATTGCCACCCTGCAATTTTCCCTAACAATTTCCCTTCAGACAATTCCCAACCAAGACAGTTACCCCTCAGACACCTTCCCCATCATAATATTTGAAATTATCGGGGGTGAAAATTGTCACAGAGTTTTAGAGTTAGATGAGGGTGTAAGGCTCAGTTTCTAACCAATCGGTTTAAGTGGACCGGCCACGGCCTTTTTTCCAGTTGTGGCTCAGTGGCTCGTTTTCCATACTCCATCGCTTATGCTGAGCACCAAACACAATGGCAGTAGGTTCCATTTTTAAAGTCTTTGGTATGACGTGGCCAGGAGTCGGACCCCAGACCTTCCGGCTGCAAATCGGATGCTCTAACCACTTGACAAGTGAATTGTCAAACAAGGGGGTGTTTGTAACCATAATATTTTACTTGATAATCTTGAACATTACGGTGTCAGGTGTACTCCTTTGGATTGGTTTAAAAGCTATATCAATAACGGTTATCAATTTGTTGACATCAATAATGTTAACTCTTCACGTAAATCTATTACCTGTGGTGTTCCTCAGGGATCTATTTTAGGTCCTTTACTATTTATTATTTATATCAATGATCTCCACAGGGCTAGTAATAATTTTCATGTAATTTCTTACGCTGACGATACCAATCTTTTTTTTTTTTTCGTGTAAAGACCTTAGCCGTTTACTAAATACTGTACAAAATGATTTTATCAATATTCACAACTGGTTTTGTGCAAACAAGTTATCCCTAAATGTAAAAAAGACAGACTTTGTGATTTTTTCTTCACCCTCTAAGAACCTCAAACAAAATGTAAACAATATACAACTGTTTGGTATTAATGTACGACGTTCTAATGTTACTAAGTTCCTTGGCGTATTTGTTGATTCGCATCTTACCTGGACCAATCATATTCACTATGTTAGCATGAAGGTTTCAAAGGGTGTGGGGGTACTCAACCGCTTTCGGCAGCTTCTTCCTAGAACAGTGTTGGTTTCCTTATATAATACTCTTAGACTCCCTGATCTTATTGTAATGTTGTTTGGGGGAGCACGTATGCGACTAGAATTAAGCCTCTCTTTGTACTGCAGAAAAGGGCTATCAGATGCATAACCAATGTAGACTACCATCACCATACCGCACCTCTTTTCGCTAGTCTCAACCTTCTTAACATATATGACCTAAATCGGTATCATGTGGGGGCTTTTTTTAATTGGCTTCATAATAGAACCCCATCAATATTTTCGTTGTACCGTCAATCCCTACCCCACCCGTGCTCCAGCGAATCAGTTTTCTACTCCCCTGTGTAGGCTAAGATTTTCGCAACTAGGTCTTAGATTTTCGGGTGTAAAACTATGGAATTATCTTCCTTTTGAAATTACTATGTGCAAATCTCTACTTAGTTTCAAACAAAAGCTAGAAGCATATTTTATTGCAAACTACCTTTGATTTTTTTTTCTTCTTTTTATGCGTATTTGGGGTGGGGGGGGGGGGGGGCGGGGGGGGGGCGGGGTGGGGGGTTGGGGGGGGGTGGGAGGGGGGGGTGGGGGGGTGGGGGGGGGGGGGGGGGGGGTGGGGGGGGGGGGGGGTGGGGGGGGGGGGGGGGGGGGGGGGGGGGGTGGGGGAGGGGGGGGGTGGGGGGGGGGGGGTGTGGGGGGGGGGGGGGGTGGTGGGGGGGGGGGATGTGGGGGGGTGTGGTTCGTGTGGGGTGGGGCGGCTGGGGCGGGGGGGGGGGTGGGGGGGGGGGGGGGTGGGGGGGGGGGGGGGTGGGGGGGGGGGGGGGTGGGGGGGGGGGGGGGTCGCCATGCATGGGCGTAGGGAGGGGGGGGCTTGGGGGTTTAGCCCTCCAGTCAAAATTGTGGGGCTGAAGTATGCTTCCGCCCCCCAAGATCCAAGGGCAAAAACCCCTTATTTGTCTCTTCTGAGAAATGTCAAAAATTTGCAGTAATTGTCCAAGACGTTGCACCAATTTGCATCTGAGGACCCTCAAATACCCAAAAATTTTCCAAAGGGGGAAGGGGAGCCCCTTCCTTTAGACCCCTCCCCAGGACGGCGATTTGAAACAAGATTCAGCCCGGTCTCGAAAAGCTTCCTACGCCTATGCATGCCGTCCCTCAAACTTGACCCTCAAATATTCAAAAATCTTCAAAAGGGGGGGAGGGGTATAGTTGGTAACGAATAACTCCTGCATTGAAAAAATTGAGTCACTTATTTCTTAAATGTCTTAAAAATGCTATCGGTGCCCTTCGCAGGCACCTGATTGTGCACACAAGTTGTCCCATTACTTACACATGAAACAGTTGAGAGAAGTGATCTATCTTTGAAATTGCTTTGTGCACTTTTCCTTCTCTCCTTCCTCTCTCTTTGTGTTTTTCCGCCGTCCTGATTAATTTCCGTTTTTTTCTGGGGGAAGTCTCCATCTTCTCCCCCAATCCCTCTCCCTCTTCCTCCCCCCCCCCTCCCAATTTGGCTAGTGGCTTCTGACTTCAGGCTACTGTGACTGAGTTTTATGTTCAGCAGCAAATCAAACTGAATTCTTCCTTTTCGAATTTCGAATTCTGTACATGTGGGTGCATCCTGCTTTCTGAGAGAGCGTCCTCTGCATTATCTGAAGCTATCCTCGGATTCATCCTCGGATTCATCCTCGGATTCATCCTCGGATTCATCCTCGCATTCATCCTCGCATTCATCCGCGGATTCATCCTCGGATTCATCCTCACATTCATCCTCGGATTCATCTTCATATTCATCCTCGTATTCATCCTCGGATTCATCCTCGCATTCATCCGCGGATTCATCCTCACATTCATCCTCACATTCATCCTCGGATTCATCTTCACATTCATCCTCGGATTCATCCTCGGATTCATCCTCACGTTCATCCTCGTATTCATCCTCGTATTCATCCTCGGATTCATCCTCTGATTCATCCTCGTTTTCATCCTCGGATTCATCCGCGGATTCATCCTCGGATTCATCCTCGTTTTCATCCTCGGATTCATCTTCACATTCATCCTCGGATTCATCCTCGGATTCATCTTCACATTCATCCTCGGATTCATCCTCACATTCATCCTCAGATTCATCTTCACATTCATCCTCGGATTCACCCTCGGATTCATCCTCGGATTCATCCTCACATTCATCCTCACATTCATCCTCGGATTCATCCTCACATTCATCCTCGGATTCCTGTCCATAAATGAACGCGCCCGCACATGAATGTGAGGGTGAATCCGAGGATGAATGTGAGGATGAATCCGAGGATGAATGTGAGGATGAATCCGAGGATGAATCCTGTAATAGCTTCAGATTGGTCTTAAACTGCCCACTGCAGAGTCTGCATAGCTAGCTAAGAAAATATACAACCATAATGTTAATGAAGGGCATCTCTGTACACAACGCTGCTTGTGAAGACTAGGGCAGCTTAGTCCAGAAAAAAAGTAGGGATGTCTCTCCCAACGCAGGCCGCTCGGGCGGCTGCTGTGGCTAAAGTTGTTCAACCGATTATGTCAAAAAATGCAGACGAAGCCAGAAGAAGAGTTATTCAACTGTATAAAGCATGGTGGAGAGAGATACCCATTGCTGGTAATGGCTAGGCCTAAGTTAATGTTAGACGTAGGCTAGCTACAGGGAGTCTGTGCTACGTTACGTTAGGCTATAACTAGGTAGGGCTAGGCTAAGTAGGCCCTAGGCTAATCAGTTCAATATAGGCCTACTGGTGGTATCATGTGTTAAAGATTGTGAAATCTTTTTGATTAATATCACTGACGTTTTTTGTAGCAAACTAAACATGACATAACAAGGTAAAGACGGCTTGCGCAGTCTTGATTTTAGCAAGGGGTAGCCTAGGTGGAATTCAACATCTGAATAAGAGATAGGCCAAGGCCTATTTGGGTCTTTCTCGAAATAAGGGTATAGGCCTAGTGACATGACCTAATAAGGCCACTTCCGAATGTCCTGCATCGATACAGTCAACAAAGCGCGTCAAAACTGCTGTCACAATCAGTGCGTCAATTTTTGATGCAGCACGCGCATAGCAAACTCCCTTGCAAATGCGCGTGAACCTGTTTTTCAAGCACTTACACCCTAATATATGCAGCTCAAATTGAACGCAGTAACTGCCTACAGTGAACCCGTACATACAGCTCTGTACAAAAATTGTAAACAGCGCCCGCTGGCCTTATTAGGTTACTTCTGATTTTAGACTTGAGCAGGAAATGCTGAACTTGTCGTAATGGTATCTCTTGAAAGGAAACATCTGTGGTAAAGATTCATAGGCCTAGCTCTCAAATATGGTCAAGTCCGCCAAAACTTTTTCAGGTACAAACAGATTCACATTCTTTTGTCTTGTTTTATAAAAACGAAAACGTTCTTAGAGTGGCCTTGTTAGGTCGTGCCATCATACCAGTGGTGGGACATAAGGTTCAAATTTAAAAATCATCTTTATTGATTGAAATGTACACTCATGATAGAGAATTATCAACATTTACTAAAATTTACTAAAATAAAAAAATATTTTTACATACAGCCTTGTGTACGAAACATACCCTATACATGCCAGTAAATTGACCAACATAACAGGGACACCAAAGTAAGGGTTAAGTTGCTTTTCAGAAGAATAAAGAAAAATCCTTAACATTTGGTTGAAAATTCATAGTCGAGTGTGATTTAGGACCCTTTTTTTAATGTTCAGCAACATGGAAAAAGCTTGAAACATTTCTCCAAAACTTGAAAAAAGCCAGCTTCATTTTTGTCAACAATTCCACATGTCAAAAGGTCTACACTTTAACATATTTTACACAATATTGACGGTTTTTAGCAAGTAAATGGTATTTAACTATTTCAATTTTCCTGTTTGACACCCACAGATTATTAGACTTGCCATTTGGTATGACCATATTTATAAAAATTATAAAAAAGATAGTAGAAAACCAACATAACTAGGGGGACACCAAAGAGTTATGTTGGTCAGGTAATGTTCTATGGTTCTGTTTGGAAAATTGCGTGAAAAAATAATACTGATATTTTGGAAATGTGGATGCTTGGTCATATCCTTACCATGATAAATGAGCAAATCAATTCAATCCATGATAAATATGTTTTTCAGATAAATTCAATTTGTATGCTTGTATGTCCCACCTGTTACTCCAAAATCATGGGGGGACACCAAACCAACGAACGCTGTTTTCTAAAAAATACTTAATGCTGAAAATTCAGTTTATATATCATATGGTAGCCCTATTGGTAAGGTATAATAAAATACCAATTATGCTGGTTTGTTTTCCATGGCTTTGAAATTTTCTATACAGCCCTGTATACTGATAATTGTAGTGAAATCACCACTGGTACCCTAATTTAGAGAATTACCCATTTACGGAATAAAACGCAACTTAGTTTTTGTTTTAGTTTTTGTTTTGTACTTTTGTGTTTTGTTTTGTATCTCCTTTGGGCTCTGCATGCGCCATGAGCGCTTTTTGCAGATGTGTGCACATTATAAATTTCCATTGTTATTATTAACTTAAAGTGGACCTAAAGTCTAAAAATTCAAAAATATATATTTTAGAGGTTACAAAATTAATCATATTGGTCCAACTCCCATTGTCATAGCTTATTCCATTGCTGAGATATTAAATGTTAAAATTTATTCACTTAAATCCAAACAGTTCATTGCACAATAATTTTTGACATTCTTGTTGTACAACTCACATTAAATGCTTTGTTTTCTTTTAAAATTAAAAATGTTTATATGACCTTGACCGCTTCCTGTTTTCTTGCATGACATGCTGTACAGCGAGGGCTTATATAGTCAAGTCACCCCAAAGCAGTAAGAACGCGATCACATTTTGGCACAAGGTGCGGTGGCTTTCAGAAAAACAAAGAAATACAAAGATTGTAATTTGAGTAGTACAACAATGACATCACAAATTATTGCGTAATCTACCTTTTTAAATCGAGTGAATAAACTTCAATATTTTATATCTCAGCTTAAGAAAGTCGTGTGAAGATGGAAATTGGACCATTGGAATTCAGTTTTCATGCTCTGTAATATATATTTTTGAATTTTCAGGCTTTAGGTACACTTTAAATGTTAGATATATAAGAAATTTACAGGGCCTATTTCGAGAACTGGAGTGTCTGCATTAAGGCTCCCCTTACGAAAATGTACCGTGGTAATACCATGGCCGGTTTGGATCTCCCCGGGAAAATTTTTGCAGAAAAAGAACCCTAAATGCAATTTTCCAGGTTTTGGGGGCCTTGAAATCATAATTTGGACCGTGAAATTTTCAGCATTTCTGTATATTTTCTCAAGTAGGCTAACTTTCATATATGGTTTGGAAATCTCAGGGCTACAACCCTGGTATTTGTTCTGATTGTTCAAACTGAAGTTGAGCACCAGATGAGTTCTGCATACTGTCCCACATGGAAGTGTAGTATACAAAACATTGTAGATAGATGAGTCCATTATCAGGGGTTCATGCCAGATGGGGACAAGGGGGCAATGGCCTCTGTCGGGGAATTTTTCCACTTTGGTCAGGGAGCCTTGATGGGTGCGATAAAGTATGTACCCCAGTATCCCCGATTGCAATCATTCTCTCCAACGATTTACTGGAACTTACTTCAGTGAAGGCAGATCCTTCAATAAAAGCCCCAAGTATCAATTTGTTCAAAAAAAAAAGTAAAAAAGAACCCAATTTTCAAAATTTTGTCAGTAGACACCCACTTAAATGTTCAAAATTTTCTCAGTAAAAATCAAAATTTTTCAAATTTTCTCCAAACAAACTTGGAAAATTTTCTTCGTGTGCTGATTTATTTTCATCCAGCAACCTGAGCCAGCCTTTGTCTGGGCTTTGGGTTTCTGCCCCTTCCATGTTGGGGAGTTTAGCTTCCCCTCCCTTTGGGCAGATCCTGGTGCCACCCTTTGTAATTTATGAACAAAGTGATTAGAGCAAGCCTATGTAATGCATTACATATAATGCATTACATATAATTTGTATGTATAATCAGTACTATTCAACCATATTTGGGGGTTTGGGGATGATGATCTCTCCCCTGACTCATTTAGGTTAAGCCTAGGTTGTAGCCTAGCCCTTAAATAGGACCCAGAATTATGCAACACTCCATTTCTGGGCCTTACCCCTCACACACAAAATTTCAACTCATTTGCCAATCTCCGCAGAGATCGGCATCTCTCACATCCTCCAAAAGTTCCTTTTTCTCACCAGACTTTACACAGATGATCTCTTGCACCACATTTACTTACTACTAGGCCTTCTCAAGTATCTCCCAAAAGAATACCAAAAAGTGGTTAATTTTAAGCTCGATAATTCTGCTTGTAAGTACGTACATGTAAAGTCAGTGGAGAGTTCTTTCAGAATCCTCTGATAAGTCAACTACATATGTTATCTTGTTTAGGTTCTAGCTGGTCTTCCAATACTTCTGAAATTGCCTACTTCAGGATGCCTCAGATATTGCATAGAATACTGTATTTTGTATTGTGCACTTTATTGAGAGCAAGAGCAGTTCTAAACAGCTTCCCTGTGTATTGACTGATGCTCCTGAATAATAAATGTTCATTGCTGTAAGTAGTACATAAGACGATTAACTGAAAATAAGAGTAACAGTACACTTGTGCAGTCTATTGCACTTTTGTTACCCTTGCCAACGGTCTGCTGCTTCTGGTCATGTGCAGAAGTCACATTTAGGCAAGACAGAAAACTTCAAAGTTATCGCTAACAAGTTTGGATGCATTTTGCCTTTATTTGCCATGAAATGTCCGTTTCAAACATTGAAGAAGGAAACGTTAGTATTTAAGAAGGATCAGAAGCGTTGTGAGCCCGTTAAATTGTCAGAGGAATTATATTATCACATTTTAGAGTCCATTTTGGTGATGTGGCTTAAATGGTTTAAATTGTCTACATACAAGACAGTGACTTTAGTAAGTCCTGAGTGACTAGGAGGAGTGGATTATACAGTCATGTTCAGAGACTAGCATAATACATGTCTGCCAGGTGGGCAAGTGTATCACATGCATGTGTGCACAAAAGAAAAATTCGTTGTGGTACAACTGAACTTGTGACCACACCTGAAGTTCTTAATTATGGAACTTGCTTAAAGTGATACCATTTACATTTTATAACATTACCCTACAGCTTAAAGTGCAAAGGAGGGCTAAGGCCCCTTAAGATGCCCTGAAGTCCAAACCTTTTACTTAAACATGCAACCAAACTAAAAGCAAGCTTGCCTAGGAGGCTAGGACAATAAGATTCTACCATAGTCATGTGTCATTGTTAAATACCCACTCAGGCAGACTATTCCACTCAATGGCTCATTGACAACTCTTTAAGAGAAGCTGAATTTCGTAATGTCAAACCTTGCAGAATACTCAACTAGCTTATTACAATGGCCTCATACCCAAGAATTCTGAACCTTTAAGCAGCTACAAGATCTGACAGCTGTACATAGTAGTAGGCCAAGTGTATAGATTGGTACAGAGGGTATCAGTTAGATCATGGCCACTGTAAGGCCAGATGACTTGTACAGGCCAGTTCTAGGGATGATGAAGTTTTAAAACTTTTGCTGTTATTAGTAATAGCAGTTATTAAATAAATAATAAGTAAATTCAGGCCTTGAAGGGCAATTGTTTTACAATGCTAAGCCACCACCTCCCAGTTGCAAAGCTTCATCGCTTCAAATGCCACAACCTTTATCCACTCAGCCACAGCACCAGTTAAAGAGTGTCGTTCTCAAAATATTATTGGTTTTATTAGGCTAAGTCACTAAATATTTAAAATTTGCCTCAGAAGGGTTGTTGTGAGAAAGACACTTTGTCTACCATAAAATGTGAAAGTTGAGTTTGCAACACCCCTGGATTTACAATAGAATACTGTGGCCATTTTCTCACCAGTCAAGTTGTCCCCTAGCATAGTCGCCCCTTACAGAGTTGCTCCCTAGGCAACCAGTTGCTCCCAGATACACTCTTAGCTACACCCTAAAAATGTGCATACGTTTCTTACAGAACTTTTGTGTTTTTGTGTTGCATAAAATACAGTGTCATTTAACATGATACACTTGAATAAAATTAGCTAGTAGTAATAAACAGGTACTTTGTAAAGGAGTAACAAAAGAAATACAGACACTACAACATTCCTAATCATAATTTTTGCAAAGTTAATCATGAGCAAGCTCAGAAATGGTCAAACTTTAAAGAGGTATATCTTGACAATGGTAAAAGATATTCACCTAACTCCAACAGATTTTTTTCTAAGGGGATCTTAATCATACATTGATGAGTAAAACAACTGGTTCAGTTACATGTCCATGCTCTTTAAATCGTGACCATCACCTTTGATCAGACAGGATACTAAATGCCCATGTAGTACCTTTCAGTGACCTTCTAAATCTCATGCAATTCACAGCAGTCTTACACATGCATCCCAATAATATTTTGTTTTCTCTTACATTCATTCCAAATTTGCACCAGAAGAAACTATTTGATTGAGTTTCCCATTGCTGTTTGAAATGATTCCACAATCTCTGTGTGCCACAGTGCAGGTAGAGCCATTTCTTGGTTAACTAAAGCATTGGTACCTACAAGTTGGTTTGGTAGGCTTTTGCTGGACAGTCACCAGTAAGCAATGCTAGATAATGTAGCACTGTACATTGTTTTGACTATCTAGTGTGCAGGGAAAAAAAACCAAATGCCTCCCACTAGGACTGTCATGTTTAAATGATTAAACCAATGATCAGTCGTTTGAACAGGTCTTTTATTTTAAAAACGATGGAAATTTAACATTTTTCTCACTCATATTTTGCTATAAATATCTTTTCATTCAATGTCTCTTTTGCCAATTTAATGAGTGCATAAAGCCTTGAAAATCAACAGTCTTATTGTATGTTGGTGACTCATTATTTACAGCAAAAGTCTGTGATACTTACTGTACAGACTCACAGTACTTAATCCCCTAAACATTATGCAGTGCTTTTGTAATCCTATTCATAG